>CM035440.1:53111685-53306685 GCA_020310875.1 Ceratopteris richardii
AGTTTCATGGACACAAAAAAAATTCCATGGAGAGACGTCGATGAAGAATACGAAAACATGTGAAGACTAGCTCGTTTACCACTGTACAATGGAGCAAAGATATCTATAATATGTGCCTCACTCGCGATGTTCAATCTACAATCCAAAGCACTACATAAAATTGTCTATCAAGGACACTATAGATATTTGCTTAATGGACATGTTTTACGTGAAGGACAAATTCGTTGACAAGCACAACACCAAATGAAAGCTAGCGATTGGAAACAACTACGGGATTCAGAAACTCGAGTCTTTGGCATGAAAGAGTTGTCGATTTTTCATGCACTTCCTTATTGGAGCGAGTTATTGATCAATCATTTGGTAGACCTAATGCATACTTTTAAGAATGTGGGAGAGATTCTCTAGAAGACTTTGATCAGAAAGAAAGAAAGCAAAGCACAAAGGGAGGACTTAGAAGAGCGAGGTCATATGCAAGAGTTGTGGGCAATTATTAAGCCCAACGGAAGAGTATCGTTACCAAGAGCTCCTTGGGTGCTTTGTAGGATGGAAGAGCAACAAGTGAAGAAAATAATTTCAAAGTTTCAGACACCTTCTAGATGCATGAGGTATCTAAAGACTACTTTCACATGAAACGATGATCTTGGAGGGCTCAAGTCTCATGATTAGCACAAATTTTTATAGTTTGTGCTCCTTGTAGCTTTAAAAGATTGTCTTTCAGAGGATGTGCGAACAACCATTTATAAAATTAGTTTCTTAGTACGGTGGATCTCTTCTAAAGAGATAAATAGAGATAGCATAGAGAGTGCGAAAGTCAATGCTACCGAGGTTGTTTGTATGGTAGAGAAATACTTTCCCACAAGTATTCTCACTATTTAGTTTCATTTACTAGTTCATGTGGTAGATGAAGTTGCAATAACAGGAACTCTCCATAGTCATTGGATGTTCTTTTTAGAGCACCTTATGAAGACATTAAAAGGGTTTGTTCGAGAGAGAGCACTTCTAGAGGGTAGCATGGCACAGGGATGGCTCGTACAAGTGCCTCTTGTTTCATAACTGATTTTCTACATATGTCAGATCTAGAAATGCCTTGCTTATGGAGTGATGATGAAGATGTCCATCTCGTAGGTGATGAACCGCAAGCTGAAGGGTTGCAAAGAGAAATGGATGTAGCTTTTATAGAGAAGGCAATGAAGTTTTGCATAGTTAACTTTGAGCGTATGCAGAAGTGGTTAGAAAAGTATGAGCTTGCCAAGGAGACAAATGCAAAAGAAAGAGCTCAGTTTTGAAGGAATCGTTCCACTTGATTTTTACCCCTTCCAAAAAGTCTTCAACCTCTTCCATCCTTTCCAACGAGCAGATGGCTAGATACAACAGCTTCACAAGCAAAGGCATGGGGTGAAGATATCTCTGAAGAAGAAGAACTCGCAAAGGGATGTGATTGGGAGTATTCTAAATACAGTGCACTATGGTCCCATGGATGACACTTTCGGAGCACGAACCGATAAAAATAGGTCAACTTTTGATAGTTGGGTGATGGTGAACTTTTTGCAAAAAAGTAGAGCGAGTGCAAGAGATGATCATGCTCAAGAAGTCTAGCTAGATTATTGTGGAGTGATTCAAGATACCTTGAAACTATCCTTTAGGAAGTTTGATTACTTTGTTTGTTATGTGAAATGGTTCAAAGTATTCACCTCTGGAAGAAACGCAACAGTGAGGCGGGATAAAAGTGGTTTGCTTCAAGTCGACTCCACAAAATTATGGACGGATGAAAGAGATACATTTGTACTTCCTGAACACTATGAGCAAGTTGATTTTATACTAGATTCGAAAGAACTAGGGTGGCTATTTGTTTTACAAGTCACCCCACGTAATAGATAAATTTTTGAGAACATAGATGTAGAAGAAAGTACATCCATAGTGGACTTTGAGATTCATTCGATAGTCGAGGAAGAAGAGATCATTGTTCGAGAAGAAGAGGTCCCTAAAGAAGAGGAGATATAGGATGAAGCAATAGATGATGATCAAGAAGAAGCAAGCATACCAAGTGATTTAGAAGTTGCCAATATAGAGATAGATATTCTCTATGCATCGGATCTCCAAAAGGATGCTTGAATAGAGGAGCTTTGAATCAAACACTTGTATGTACTAATTTTTGTCTCTTTCTTTTGCTATGTTCTTTTGTACACGACCATTTCTCTATATTACCTTTATTATCATATGCTAATTATTTGCATTCTTTTGTTACAGAGCACGATGGGAGACAATCCTCCAATCACTCCACATTCCATGACAAAGGAACAGTTCTTAGAGTTCATATCTCAAGTACCTCCCATGTATATGGCCGTTGCATCACAGTATTGGATCGATCATGGTAGCACTCCCCCCAGCCTCAGTCCTGCCGGCCCTGCCGTTCTCACTCCTACTGGTCTCACTCCCACCGGTGTCACTTCTACTAGTGTCACTCCTATCGACGTCACTCCTACGGCTGGTGCTACTCGCATGGGAGCTATGTCTCCTAGCTTTATGACTCCACCATGACCATCTTTTTAGCCATCCCCTACCGGCTCTAGTAGTAGACATGTGCGTTCCAAACCTTAAAGCAATACAAGTGTTGGCCTGTCTCATAGGTCGAGGTCACGCTCTGGATCAAGAAGTTCTAGGAGTGGATCTAGAGGAGGTGGCTGTTGTGGAGGTAGTGTGATGGACATTGTGTCGCCCACTTCTACTCCTAGAACGAGTACCTTAGATGTAGGTATGCCACGTGGAACACCACATACACCTTGGGATGCTCATGACCGTGATGATTCCAAGGTGTATAGTATCTGTGATGGAGCAGCGGTGATAGATGCGATCGGAAAGGCCATGTGTTAGCATATACAAAAACTTTGCTACATACAATTTGGACACTCTATCATGTTGAAATGGACTGAACAAGATAAAGATCAAAAAAATTATATCACATAGACAATTTATCAGGAGTTTTGGCCAGCACATGGGCAGCCTCTTGTCAGTTCATAGTGGATTCTACACACCGCGCGTGAAGTTATGTCATCCAAGGCTCGTGATGCTTTCAGAGCAGGCTTACCAAAGCCTATATGGTTAGATGCTGAGGAGTGGGATATGATTCGCGACGAGCAGCAGAAGACTCCTGACCGATATCGCCAACAGTGAGATGCCATAGCCACACATTTAGATATGGTTGGACCATCACATTTGGGCAACCATAAATATGAAAGGATGTGTCATGAATTTGGAAGTACCATTTGGTTTATTGTATTTGTTTGTGTTAAGCTTGTCATGTATGTTCCTCTAATGTTTTGTATATTTGTTGTAGGAGCTTGCAATGGTTGTCCTCCAACATGAACGGAGGAGGCTTATGGATATCTTCACGGTACTAGAGGATTTGGAGGGACGTGATGTGGTCGTTTCATGGGAGCATTTGCGATGAGGTGATGAATTTATAAACTTGGTTTTTACTTGTTGTTTGTAAATATCATGTGAATTTATCTCATGTCATGAATGTTCTTTGTTGCAAGATTGTTAATATGGATGTTTCGATCATTCTGTGCATGTGTATGACATTGATGTGCCACAATTTTATATTTGGCTCACATATGGAAGTGGTGCAACAGAATTTTGTAATTGATTCTTATATGTAGTGCTTTGCCACATTTTGTAAAAGATTCCTATATGACAGTGGTTTGTCATACTCTTGTACATGCTTCATTTATGAAATATATAAACTTTTTTTATACATGGTTCATAGTTCATGGTTCATTCTGATTATCTCATTTGTGTCCGATAGTATTTTGCTTTATGAAATCGTATTTCGGTTGCAGTTAGAGTATACATCACGTGAGAGTTGTTGGTGCAAGAGGCAAGCCTAAAAGCCTCGCTTTAGATCATGGACTACCCTCATAATTTATCCCACTTTAATCTGGTAATGATAACATATGCTGGTAAAGGTTCCAAGAGTAAACCTTATGTACTTATCTTGGTCATTTGCAGAATCCAAAAGCAAAGAGGAATCTCATTGATTGAGGAATCTAATTTCCATGAATTTGTTAGTTGAGGAATCAAAAATGAATTATCCCTAAATCAAATTTGGATCCAAACTCACTATTTAATAAAGACACATACACTGAACCACCATGGAATGAGACACACATCCAACAAGGAAAATGGTAGCACACTACCCAAGGGACAACTCCAAATACCAATCGAGGAGGGAAAGGAACAAAGCCAGTAGACAAATTGCCAACCAAATGTGGAGAAGTTGGACCTTAAAGGGGCATACAAAAAAATAAAAGAATTATCAACTATGCTTTACCACAATGAGCACAACTTTGAGCACTTTCATCGCTCTTTAGGAGGTCCCCCCCCCTCCGGCTTGTATATATGCCTATAACCCTAACATGCAACTTATCTTTGTACATTCTCTTGGTAATACATTCAATATTGTGTGTTGTGCTCCAAGCTTCTTCTTCTTCCTTGTGTTGTTTGTGTGCTCTCGTAGACCTCAAACTCTAACAATTGGTATCAAAGCATGTTGCCACTTCATCTAGGGTGTCATCAACAATCCTTTGGTCATAGTCTTAGAATTGCATAAAATTTGGTAAGCATACTTAGGGTGATTAGGAGTTCAAAATAGCTTTGCTTTATGGTGTCAAAATTGTAATTTAAGCTCATTTTGGCCTCTAAATGCACTATCATAGTGCTTACGTAGGCAATTTCATCTTTTTGTGCCAAAGATATATACAAGTTTTGGTTTGCCAATATAACCATCTAAAAGTTTGTTATGGGTTTAGCAAAATTGACATGGTAGTTTTCAACTTTTTGAGATACAATCATTTCTCTACATTATGGTATTTTAGTTAGTGGCCATCACTAAAAGTAGTGATGTATTCCATATGTTGGCTATTGAGGATAAGTTGGATGGTACCAATTACCTATTATGGGCTTATATGATGCCTCATTTATTCATTGCAAAAGGGCTATGGAATATTGTGTTCACTATTGAAAAAGGTCATATTTGACCTACAAACACAATTGCTAAAGGTGATGTAGATGGCATTTAAGATAGTGATATTCTTCATGTCCTTGTTTGTGATGCGGTTCTTATTGCACCTACTATAGAGCATCTTTGTTTGGATGCTAGAGATGCTTAGCGTGGTCTATCAAACGTGCCATTATTCCCCACATTCGCTCCTACAAAATAGCAAAGGATGCTTGGGATACACTAAGCACTTTACAACATGCAAGGAATGAGGATCCTGCTGCTTACCTACAAAAGTTGGAGGGTAAGCACATGAATGAAGGAGATTCCATGGATAGGTTTTTCACAAAGGTCAAAGATTTGAAGGAGTAGTTGATTTTTGCGAATGAAGTCTTGCCTAATAGTTCACTTGTGCACACTATTCTGAATGGTCTTTTAAATTCATATCAGAGTTTTGCTTCTACTCTTCAATTGATGATGAAAGGAAATCCAAATGCCTTAACATTTGAGGATTTAGCCTTTGTTCTATTTCAGGAAGATGAGTCTAAGAAGAACGGATCCATTATGTGTGTTGTAGATCAAGCTTTCTTGGCTAGTCAGAAGGGCAAAGGTAAACGGAGCTCTTCTACTACTAAGTAGAAATTTTCTATTTTTGCACAATCAAAGAAGGATGAAAGAGACACGAAGAAAATAGAAAAGTAGAAATTGTTTTGCAAATATTGTAGAGGAAATGATCATGTCATAAAGAGCTGTCCAAAATTGGCTACAAAAGAGGCAAAGAAGAAAGAGGCTAGAATGGTTGTTGAAGAGGCCTCTACACCCAAAACAAAGTCTACTAATCTTGTGCAAAATGAAGAATGGGCATTTAGTATTGTTTGCATTATGACCGATCTTCACATGAAGAGTGTATGTCTATACTAGACTCAAATGATTGGTACTTTTGTAGTGGGGCAACCAAACATATTACCTCACAACAAAGTTTCTTCACTTCACTTGAGCCTGCCCCTATAGGGAGTACTGTCACATGGGCAAATAATTCCTCTCATCCTATCATGGGAGTTGGTAAGATCATTTTGACTACTATTGATGGTAGTTGTTTTTCATTTTCGGATGCTTTATTTGTGCGAGGGATCAAGAACAATATGTTATCAATTTCAACATTAGCTAAGATCAGCTTGGTTGTGAAATTTGTTGATGAGATATGTAGAGTTCATGATCTATTAAATGGTGATGTCATTATTGCTTCTCGCATTTTATTTCATGGGTTGTGTAAGCTCATAGACTATGAAAAATCTATGAATGATTCAGCATGCACAATACATGATTCTCAGGCTATGTTAGATGCAAAGCTTTGGCATGCATGCTTTGGTCATCAGAATTTTTCTAGTTCGCTACGCCTATAGAAATTTGAAATGGTGTCCTCCCTACCCAAACTTGAGGCACTTGGTAAACATGTTCGTGAACGCTATAATGCAGTGTTCCTCGTTCCTGAAAGATGGTTCAGTTTGAGCTAATAAAAAATTGAAGCTTGTTCATGCTGATGTCTGTGGTCCTATGTATACACTTTCTTTCGGGAACTATCTTTACTTTGTGACTTTCATTGATGATTTTTTCCAGACATGCATGGGTATATCCATTGAAAGCAGAGTCCAAAGTTTTTATGTGCTTTAAATAGTTTCTAGTTTTGGCTAAAAATCCATCAGCATGTAAAATGGGCACCCTCTCTTCTGATTTGGGTGGGTATATGTCTTCTAATTTTAATGCATTTTTGGGTGATTGGGGGATAAACATCAATGTTTAGTGTCCTACACATCTCAAGATAATGGAGTTGTAGAAAGGAAGAATAGGTCACTCATGGAGATGGTGAGGTGTATGGTTAAGAGTCAGGCTTTACCACATAGTTTCTGGCTTGAGGCTATTATGTGTGCTGCATATGTACTTAATAGATGTCCCACTAAAGCATTGTAGTCTATCACTCCATATGAGGCTTGGCATGGTCACAAGCCATTTGTAGCTCACCTACATGTCTTTGGTTGTCTGGCATATGCATTAGTGCCTGAATAAGAACACAAGAAGTTAGATGACAAAGAAGTGAAATGTATTTTTTGGTGGGTACAGTTCTGAAAGAAAATTCTATCATCTGTATCATCCATAAGCTAAATGCATTTTGGTTATCCATGATGTTTTTGTGGAAGATGTTATTCAATCATTACTTTCATGTACTAAGGAGACATCAGTTAGCTCCAAAGACATATATGACACTTTGTTGATTCTTCTTATAGGTGGAGAGAATAGTGCTAGTCCAAATGAAGAAATTTCTTAGCCTTTATAGGTTTCACATGATGATGGAGATCATTCCATTTTTTATGCAGATTTACATGATCTGATTATTGATGAGAGATTTGATATAGAGAAGACAAAGACTATGCCTAAATGGCTTGTGCATAATTTACAAGATAGCAAATAAGATGCATCTATGTCATATTATACTTGTTCAGGCTCTCATAGTGCTTCTTTTGCATCAGATTGCTATGCTATGGTTGCCTCTAGTCTTTGTGATCGGAATGAACCTATTTCATTTGATGAAGCACAAAATTCAAAAAAAATGGATGGATGCTATGCAATCAGAATATGATGCTATTATGAAGAATGGTACTTGGTCTTTATGTGACTTGACTCCTGGCAAGAAGGCCATTGGCACTAAGTGGGAATACAAACTGAAGTATAAGCTTGATGGAATAGTTGATAGGTATAAGGCTGGGATTGTTGCAAAGGTTTATGCTCAAGAAAGAGGCATTGATTTTAAGGAGACCTTTGCTCCTACATGATGAATGAGTATTCTTTGTAGCATATGTGCACTTGTAGCTGATCATGGTTCGAACATGTATCAGCTGAACATTAAGACTACATTTTTGAATGGTGTCTTGCATGAAGAAGTTGATGTTTGTCAGCCCCATGGTTTTGTGCAAAAAGGGCATGAAAACAAAGTGTGTAGGTTAAAAAAGGCATTATATGATTTGAACCAAGCACCACGTTTGGTATAGAACAATACATGCATACCTAATTGCAAATGGTGTTGAGAACAGTCCAACTAAGAGCACCTTATATGTTACACATGCAAATGATGTGCTTCTGACCATTGTTGTGTCTGTTGATAACATGTTGCTCACTAGTCGGCATGAGAAACATATTGCTAAATTTAAGGCTGATTTGCATGCCTCATTTGAGATGTTAGATTTGGGGCATTGACATCATTATTTGGGCATTTAGTTTATGCAAAACAATGGAGGAATATTTTTTTGTCAAAAAAAAATATATTGATACATTATTGCAATGTTTTGGCCTTGAAGACACCTATTACCACTCCTACAAAAAGAGGCTTATAGTTGAGTCTCTATGATACTAGAGATGCATTTGATGTTGTTCTTTATCAATAGGCTATTGGGTGCTTGATTTACTTATGCATTACTTGGCTAGATATTTAGTTTGTTGTCTCATAGATGAGCAGGTTTATACATTGCATAGGTGTCAAGCAACTTTCGCTACTTGAGTGGTATTCAACTACTTGGACTGTTTTATCCCAAACGAGGATCACTACCACTAGATTCATATGCTTTTTCTGACTCGAACTTGGCTGGTTGCTATGACACTTGTGTGTCCAAGTGGTTTTTGCTTCACTCTTGGTAGCTCGTGCATATCTTGGTTGAGGAAGAAGCAAACCACTATGGCCACTTCTAGTTGTGAGGTTGAGTATAGGGCAACTTTCATAGAGACTATTGGGTGTGTGTGGCTCAGACACCTTATTGATTTGGGTGTTGGTCAGTCTTTTGCCACCATCTTCACTGATAGTTAGAGCACATTGGTAGTTGTGAGGAACCCTGTGTTCTATGCTGGCACTAAGCACATTGAGGTGCACTTTTATTATGTGAAGGAGAGGTCCTCTGCTAGAGAGATCAGTTTGGCATATGTGCCCACACAAGAGAACATTGCAGAACTTTTCACAAAGGCTCTGCCTAGGGAAAAGTTTGAAGCTTTCCACAAAGCTTTTGGCTTACTTCCTTTTGTGGATTGGTTCCACATATCTTGGTACTTCCTTATACATGAGTGCCAACTCTCGTTCGAAACATCCCTCCCAAGGGGGATTTGTTGATATATTTAGGTAGTGATGTGTGTGAACACACTAGGACCACGGGGGTAATTTTTTCCCTCTTTAGGAGGTTTTTCCCCTTGGTTTCTATATATGCCTATAACCCTAACAGGTAACTTATCTTTGTACATTCTCTTTGTAGTACCTTCAACATTTTGTGTTGTGCTCCAAACTTCTTCTTCTTCCTTATGTTGTTGGTGTGCTCTCATAGACATCAAACTCCAACATGATTCTCAAGCTCTTATAATCTATAAGCGGGGCCTTCTCCTATAACTTTACCCTCACTCATAGCATTAGCTTTTGTAACCAGAGTGGGTGTCGAGGCTTCATCAATGATCTGCAAAATGTTTGACCATAATTTTGCATCCATTTTTAACAGATTAAAAATATTAACCTCTTTTTGAATGGATTTCAATAGACATGAAGCCTCCAATTCCATAGGGTCATGGGCTATGTGCAAAATATTTTTTCTAGATGTACTACTCTAGAAGATGGTGATGGCATGATGGTTTCTTCTACAACTCCTTCCTTACTCATAGAGATCATCTCAAAATGAGACCTTGATGTGGATGCCTTGTTCTTTGGGCAAGAACTTCTGTAGTGGTGTCTAGCTTTTAGGAAATTTTTTCAAGGAGGAGATTTCTCTAGAAGAGGACATTTGCTTTGATAATCTCCACACTCCCCACACCTAAAACAAATGATTGGCCTTTTGGGACCATTTCCAAAACTACATAGAAGATGTTGAGATGAAATCTCTTGTGGATGCTGAATCATAAAGTTTCAAGTTTAATATCTTTTTTATCATTTTTCTCTAGGTTGATTCTAATCTAGTGAAGTGCAGTTGATGATTTATGCTTGAGTAGATGCAAGAAGAAGAACCAAAGCTATATATATGCTCAATGCATGGATGTCTTTGATATACTAAAATAATGAGAACTTCTAGTTATATGTGTGAACCCATGTGTGAGCATTGGAAAACCTAATTGCCTATTAAACCTAGTACTTGTAACCTTGCTTGTATAAAACCCTATGTCCATTGATCCTTCAAAATCTATGTTCTTTAACCCTTAAACCGATGTCCAAAACCCCTAAGTTAACCCTGGAAATCCTAAGTAGTTTAAATGACCCTATAACCCTAACTAACCTAAGACCCCTATAACCATTAACTCATAGTACCCTAACTATATTATAAATCTAAACTACCATACTCTCCAAGTGTATATCCAAAAACACCTAAAACCGCAATTGTATGTATATCCTATTAGAAACCTTAATGTTCCTTTATATAAATCTAAGATGAGAGAGTGTGAATGGTACCCTAGGTAAAAGTATTTACCCTAAACACCCATCTGAGCTTCAAACCCTTAAATGTAATACTTACCCTATGTATATGTGTTTGGTGACCTCATATATGGAAATCCCTAAGCGCTTATGTTGAAATCTATGAACCCTATGCTTGGAATCCCTAAGAGCCTTGTATGTAAACACCTTGTGCATGCATGTATATGTAAATTAGTGATCTTAATTATATGTGTGTATATGTAAATCAATTTAACCATTGAACCTTAGTCTAAAACAAAACCAGAAAAAGAAAATGAAGAATAAAAAGAGAAAAATAAAAAAGAGAAAGTAAGAAGTGAAAGATAAGTAAATAATTATCCAAAATCTGGAAAGGAAGAAAGAAGAAGTCCATGTGTGTGTATACATGCAATACTAGAACATTTCATAAAAAAGGAAAGTCGCAATAAAAAACTTCTTGAAGAAGAGTCTTTGATCTCTATAGATGTAAGAGTGATTAAATATTATAATTTTCTAAATACTTTCTTAGGTACTTCATTTATTCCTTCTGATCTTTCTTCTACTATGAGAGTCAAATTTGATCTCTACACACTCCTCATCTCTCCATCTCTTGTAGCCAATGGCACCCTAGAGAGAGAGGGCACGAAGGAGAACCCTCATCTCATTACCCTCTCCTCTCTACTCCAAGGCCACAATGATAACTCAAGAGAGTTGCAAAGAGAGAGAGAGAGAGAGGATCAACAAAATGCATTGTTGCACAAAGAGAGAGAGTGAGAGAGACAAAGAGAGAGAGGGAGAGAGAGAGAGAGGAAGAGAAAGGGAGGGAGAGAGAGGGATAGAGAGAGCAGGACAAAGAGAGAGGGATATATATATATATATATATATATATATATATATATATATATATATATATATATATATATATATATATATATATATATATATATATATATATATATATATATATATATATATGTTGGGAAAGATGGATGGATCCTCCAGAAGATTAAGTAGGTGCTGCTAATCCTGCTTTGCACCAGCCCTCAGTGACTCCAGGTATGATTAGTAGACTCCATTAGCTTCCAAATGATACCAAGAAATACTATATGTACTTTGGAAATGGTTTGAGTAATGACTTCATCAAAACAGATGAATTTGTGAATCACAGAACTAGAAAGCTTTCTATTTTGGTCTTGATACCTGCTCAGTCTTTCACTCAGTATGACCAGTACACTTACAATTGGCAAAATTCCTTCTAGAGGTATTCTATTAGCTTAATGAGCTACCATTTTCAAGTGGAATCATTCAAAATGATAAACTATACTAGGAGAAATCACTTTAGCAAATTTATGGACACCCCCGACTTTTTAGGAAGTATGCAGACAAATACCAGTGAGCACTTCGACAGCGATTTCTCGAGATTGGCTGAACCAATTTGCTTCAAACTTTGTATGCTTGTATTATGCTTGGAGCTGGATCCAACAAGCTTTGAATCACTTGATTTGGTGAAGTAGGCACTGAGATATGCCTCTTTGAAGTTGGCAGACTTGAAATGGTAGACTCAGAGAACACAGTGTTGATGAATGTGAATATATCTATTAATTGACATAATTGTACAATCTCATTAGCATGATAACCATAGATAGATGAGGTAATGAGGTGTGTGCTAAGATGTAGCACTCATACACACTCAGATACAATGATAGTTGCCTCAGGAAGTGAGCTAGAATGAGCTAAGCTTACCGCGACTTTTGACTTGCACCTTTTATAGAGTTGAGTTGAATTCAAATTCAAATTTCCTAGAATCTTTCACCTAAAAAGGTAATGAGATATTCTCTCAATCATCCAACAACTTTTTCCACGACTCTAATCAAGTAGGTGTGTACATAAGAAATGCCAAGTCTTTTAGATTTTTACAAGGAGTAAAATGGTAAGAACTTATAAGCATAAGTTCCTATGTTCCTTCCTTCAAGTGGTGTCTTCATGAAGTAATCCAAGCCAAATTGTGAAGGCTTGAATTGCACCAACAGCTCCCCCTCAAGCCAAACACTTTGGCTTAAGTCTTCATCTTCAAGCTCCAATTACATCCTGCAATCCAATCATGGATTTGAATCTGCATAATTTGTTTCCATCCAAAGCTTTAGTGAGTAAATCTGCACATTGCATATTAGTAGACACATAGGTCAACTAAATGTCCTTGCTTAGCAACTTCTCTCTCACATAGTGGTAATGAACCTCTATGTGTTTTTTTCTAGCATGATATATTGGATTAGCTGCAAGGTGAAGAGAGCTTGTGTTGTCTCCAAAGATAATTGGGGGCCTAGTGTATAGGCCTAGTTCTGTATACAAAAGCTTTAACCAAATAGCTTCTTGAGTGGCATTAGCTAGCCCTCTATACTCTGCTTCAGTGGATGACAATGCCACTGTTGTTTGTTTCTTGGATGACCAAGAAATAGGTTTATCACCTGCAAAAGATAAGTATCCTGATGTGCTCTTCCTATCATCCTTGCATCCTGCCCAATCTACATCTGAATATACTTTAATGTCAATATCTGATGTATAAGGAAAGTGCAAACCATGGTTCTGAGTTCCCTTTAGATACTTCAAGATCTTCTTTGCAGCCTCAAGGTGAGGTACCCTTGGTTTGTGCATGAATTGACTTAGCACACTAACTCCATATGCTATGTCAATTCTGGTCAAGGTAGCATAATTCAAACTACCTACCATACTTTGATATCCTGTAATGTCTTGGACTTCATCCCCTTCATGAGCACTTAGCTTTAGGTTGACCTCCATTGGAATACTTGAGACTTTAGCATCCTGCAAGTTAAACTTCTTCAACATGTCCTGCACATACTTCTTCTGTGTGATATATATACCAGAATTAGTATAAACCAATTCAAGTCCTAGAAAGTATTTCAATAATCCAAGATCATTGATCTTGAACTCCTTCATCATCTGTTTTTTGATGCTTCTGATTCCTTGGACATCATTACCTGTAATGATGATGTCATCAACATAAACACAGAGATAGATTACCGCTGAATTGCTCCTTTTAATAAACAATGAAGTATCTGCCTTGCTCATAGTAAACCCTTGGTCTTGGAGGTATGTTGTCAGCCTATAGTTCCATGCCCTAGGTGCCTGTTTCAGTCCATATACAGCCTTCTTCAATTTACAAACATAATTTACCTTCTTGGGATCTTCATAGCCAGGTGGTTGTGACATGTAGACTTCTTCAGATATCCATCCATTCAAGAAAGCATTCTTGATATCTAATTGGTACATGTTCCAATTCTTGGATGCAGCTACACTCACCAATACTCTGATTGTTGGCATCTTAGCCACAGGAGAAAATGTCTCCTCATAATCAATGCCTTGGGTTTGTGCAAAACCCTTGGCTACCATGTTGGTGCAAACAAGCCTTAACACTTGGCTTTGTCTTGTACCTTGAAGAACATTGGATACCAATCTTGAAGGTGTTACAAAAGTTCTTGGATTCACTCACTTGAAGGAAGACCATAGGAACACATGCCTATGATTTATTATCTTTACCCAATGTAAAAAAGTCAATATGACTTAATCAATTATGTAATCACACCTACTAGACTAGAGTCGTGGAAAAAGTAGATGATCTAGTTGAGGGAATATCTCCCTAAGTCTAGTAGAGAGAATCAAGGGAACTTTAATTTGAATTCAAATTCAAATTCATTCAAAAACTCCTATAAAAGTCAATGTAAAAGTCGCGGGTCATGTTACTCTCTTCCCGAGGCTAATCCAAGCAAATTTGTGAGTGTGTGAGAGCTACTATTGAGCCTACACCTCTGAGTACCATTGAGCATCACTCTACATGCCAATGGGAATGTACATTTTATAGATTCAATACATATACTCATAGTCATTATCTCTGTGTTTTCTCTGAGTGACTACCTCCAAGTCTGTCAACTTCAACAGGACATATCTCAAGATCTACTGAACCAAATTGGATGATCCAGGGCTTATTGGAACCAGCTCAAAGCATTCTACAACACTACAAAATTTCAAGTAATTCTATTCAGTCAATTGGGAGAAATCTTAGTCGAAGCAGACAATGGTATTTTTCTGAGTAGCTCCTAAAAAGTCGGGGGTGTCTCTGATTTTGCTAAAGATCATGCTCAGTGTATAGTTTGTTATTTGGAGTGATTTAACTTGCTAATGGTAGCTTGTTAAGTTAATTTAGTACTCCCAAAAGGAATTAAACCAATTGCAAGTGTGCTGGTCACACTGAGCTTAGAACTGAGCAGGTATCAATACAGGAATAGAAAGTTTTTTGGAGTTGTGAAGGTTCAAAATCATCTGTTTTGATTTGGTCATTACTCAATCATTTTGTAAAGCACATATATAGTTTCTTGGTGTCATTTGGAAGCTCAAGGAGTCTCCTAACCATATCTGAAGAGAAGAGAGGGCAGGTGTGAAGCAGGTCTAGCAGCACCAACTTGATCTTCTGATTGTACCCAGCCATCACATCCAACAGTGGTATCAGAGCAAAATAAGGTAATCATGGGTGATGGTTTCCCTTCCTTCATTGACAAATTGGATAGGAATAACTACCAGGCATGGTCATTAAGAATGAAGACTTATCTACAAGGGAGAAGCTTGTATGGATACATATCAGGAGATGAGGAGTTGCCCTCATTCAAAACCAGAGGCCTACCTACAAAGGATGAGCATGAGAGACTTAATCAATGGTGTGCTAAAGATGCTTTGGCAAGGTCATATCTTCTAAACTCTATCTCTGATTTCCTTCTACCTCATGTTAGGAACTCTAAGACTTCCCAAGAGACTTGGGAAACCTTATCAACATACTTCTCATCAAGCACAAGGGCCAGAAAGAATCAGCTATGGATTGAGTTTACAACTCTTAGGAAGCAATCAAAACAATGTGTCTCAGATTTTGTCACCAAAGTCAAAGACATTGCAGATCAACTTGCAAGTGTTGGAGAAGAAATTGAAGAAGAGCAAATAGTCAGACAAGTGATCAATGGACTCAAAGCAGATGACAAGTGGGAGAGCTTTACCACTGCAATGGACTTGTACATGGACATTCAAGCACCTGATCTAACAACTCTGATTGGACAACTCTTTACACATGAAGCAAAGATCACAAAGAATGGAGAGCAATCAAAAGGTAACAATCCCTCTGCCCTATATACAGATAAGAAGTCTAAAGACAAAGGTAAAAGTAAAAAAGTTGATGAAGAAGGATCCACCTCCCAAGCAAACTATGCAGGGAGAGGTAGATCATCTAGAGGTAGGGGCAGAGGAGGTAAGTCAGGTAGGGGGAGACCTTATAATCAATCTCCATGCAATATTTGTGGCTTGTCTAACCATACTACAGATGAATGCTACAAAAACTACAAGAACCAAAGAGGAAGAGGTCACCAAAGAGGAGGATACTCCCAAGGCAGAGGCAGATTCAATCAATCTCAAGGCTACCATGGCTACAACAATAATTATAACAATAACTACAACAATAGCTACAATCACAATGGCAATTATCAAGGGGGATACAGGAACAGAAAGGATTACAACAATTATGCAGAGGATCAAGATGATTCCTTGTTGATTATGAACATGACATCTAAATCAGGTATCAATGATGATCATTTGTTCTATATTGACTCAGGTTGCTCTAACCATGTAGCTGGGAATGTTGCCCTACTCTCTGATTTGGAAGAACCTAAAGGCAAGCACCAAGTGCAGACAGGTGATGACACTAAACATTCAGTGGTTAAAGTAGGTAATGTCAAAACAAGTGATGGTAATCAGAATTTGCTAAGCAGAGTATTGTATGTCCCAACAATCACCAAGAATCTGATGAGTGTAGGTCAGATTGTTGAAAAAGGTCTACAGGTCAGGTTCACTCAAAATGGTGCTTATGTGGAGGATCCAAGACATGGATTCAGAAGGATAGCCAAGGGAGAAAAATCAGGTAGACTATTTACCTTTGAACTTGAAGATACTAAGAACATTGCCTTGTACAACTATAAGGACCAAACCCTATCAGAATTGGAGATGTGGCACAAGAGATTGGGTCACATTAGAGAAAGGACCATAAAGCAAATGAGTAGAGATCAATGTGTGCTTGGGATACCTAATGTATCTAAGCAACACATGATATACAAGTGTGGAGCTTGTCAGTTTGGTAAGTCTCACAGATTGCCATATACCAAAAAAGGTTTTATGCATGAAGACTACTTGGAATTGGTGCATACAGATGTTTGGGGACCAAGCAAAGAGCCATCCATATCAGGATCAAGGTACTATGTATCTTTTATTGATGACTATAGCAGATGGACTGTTTTGTACTTCATGAAACATAAAGATGAAGTATTTAATTGTTTCAAAAGATATCTTGCCTTAGTTGAGAATCAAACAGGTAGACATTTGAAGAGGTTAAGGTCTGATGGTGGTGGAGAATACTTCTCCAATGACTTTGAAGACTTCTTGCAGGAAAGAGGCATCAAGAGGGAGATTACCACAAGGTACTCACCTGAACAAAATGGGGTAGCTGAAAGGAGGAATAGACTCATTGTGGAGACAGCTAGGTCTATGCTTAATGAGAAAAAATTACCAAATTATCTTTGGGCAGAGAGTGTATCTACTGCCACATACTTAATCAACAGGTTGCCATCAAAGACACTTGATGGAATGACACCCTATGAGGCTTGGCATGGTAAGAGACCATCTCTGGATCATTGCAAGATCTTTGGGTGTGTTGCATATGTGCATATTCCCTCACAGGTAAGGGGAAAGCTAGACCCTAAGGCTGAAAAGTGTATCTTTATTGGTTATGATTTGAATCAGAAAGGATACAGGTTCTATAACCCCTCAAACAAAGGCTTCAAGGTAAGCAGAGATGTCATCTTTGATGAAAATGATTCATGGTATGATAATGAGTGCAGGAAAGTTAGCCTACCTTATGATATGGAAGAAGACTTTCCAAAACTTGTCAGGCAAGAACCAACTCAGAATGAGGACACAAGCTCAGATGATGAAGACACCATCAACATTGAAGAATTCAAAGCTTGGAAATCCAAAGGGAAGATGAAGATGAAGCAACTTGAAGACAATCCAGAATCCTCAACTCAAGCTATGAGGAGATCTTCAAGGGAAAAGAAGAAACCTATTAGGTATGGGTATGATACTTCACTTGTAACCAAGCACTCTGTATATCTTGCAAAGGATATCTTAAGTGAAGAACCAGGTACATTTGAGGAAGCTATTACTAAACCAGAATGGAAGGAAGCAATGGATGAAGAAATGGAGGCTCTCAAGGAGAGTGATACTTGGGACTTGGTACCCAAGAAGGACTCCATGAAGGTGATAGGATCCAGATGGATCTACAAACTCAAGAGGAACTCAGATGGTACAATAAACAGGTACAAAGCTAGGTTGGTAGCCAAGGGTTTTGCACAAACCCAAGGCATTGATTATGAGGAGACATTTTCTTCTGTGGCTAAAATGCCAACTATCAGAATTATGGTGAGTGTAGCTGCATCCAAGAATTGGAACATGTACCAATTGGATGTAAAGAATGCATTCTTAAATGGATGGATATCTGAAGAGGTCTACATGTCACAACCACCTGGCTATGAGGATCCCAATAAGGTAAATCATGTTTGCAAATTGAAGAAGGCTCTGTATGGATTGAAACAGGCACCTAGAGCATGGAACTATAGGTTGACAACCTATCTCTTGGAACAAGGATTTGTGATGAGTAAAGCAGATACTTCATTGTTTATAAAGAAGAACAATTCAGAGGTAATATACTTGTGTGTCTATGTTGATGACATCATTATTACAGGAAATGATGTTCAAGGAATAAGACACATCAAAGGTCAAATGATGAAGGAATTCAAGATCAATGATCTTGGATTATTGAAGTACTTCCTAGGGCTTGAATTGGTTTACACAAACTCAGGTATATTCATTACTCAGAAGAAGTACATTCAGGACATGGTCAAGAAGTTTAATTTTCAGGAAGCTAAAGTCTCAAACATTCCTATGGAGGTCAATCACAAACTCAGTGCACATGAAGGAGAAGAACTCAAGGATATTACAGGTTACCAAAGTTTGGTAGGTAGTCTTAATTATGCTACCTTAACCAGGATTGATATCTCATATGGTGTTAGTGTACTTAGCCAATTTATGCATAAGCCAAGAGTACCACATTTGGAGGCAGCCAAGAAGATAGTAAAGTACCTAAAGGGAACACAAAATCATGGTTTGTATTATCCATATTCATCAAATATTGACATCAAGGTATACTCAGATGCAAATTGGGCAGGTTGCAAGGATGATAGGAGGAGTACATCTGGTTACATATGTTTTGCAGGTGATAAACCAATTTCTTGGTCATCCAAGAAACAACCCACAGTGGCTCTATCATCTACTGAGGCAGAATACAGAGGGCTAGCCAATGCTACTCAAGAAGCAATATGGTTGAAGTTACTCTATTCAGAATTGGGCCTACACACAAGGCCACCAATTATATTTGGTGATAACACAAGTTCACTTCATTTAGCAGCTAATCCTGTGTATCATGCTAGAACAAAACACATAGAGGTGCATTACCACTATGTGAGGGAGAAATTACTTAGCAAGGAAATCCAATTATCATATGTGTCCACTAATATTCAATGTGCAGATTTGCTTACAAAAGCTTTGGATGGGAGTAAGCTATGCAGGTTTAAATCCATGATAGGATTGCAGGATATAATTGAAGACTAAAGATGAAGACTCAAGCAAGTGTTTGGCTTGAGGGGGAGCTGTTGGTGCAAACAAGCCTTAACACTTGGCTTTGTCTTGTACCTTGAAGAACATTGGATACCAATCTTGAAGGTGTTACAAAAGTTCTTGGATTCACTCACTTGAAGGAAGACCATAGGAACACATGCCTATGATTTATTATCTTTACCCAATGTAAAAAAGTCAATATGACTTAATCAATTATGTAATCACACCTACTAGACTAGAGTCGTGGAAAAAGTAGATGATCTAGTTGAGGGAATATCTCCCTAAGTCTAGTAGAGAGAATCAAGGGAACTTTAATTTGAATTCAAATTCAAATTCATTCAAAAACTCCTATAAAAGTCAATGTAAAAGTCGCGGGTCATGTTACTCTCTTCCCGAGGCTAATCCAAGCAAATTTGTGAGTGTGTGAGAGCTACTATTGAGCCTACACCTCTGAGTACCATTGAGCATAACTCTACATGCCAATGGGAATGTACATTTTATAGATTCAATACATATACTCATAGTCATTATCTCTGTGTTTTCTCTGAGTGACTACCTCCAAGTCTGTCAACTTCAACAGGACATATCTCAAGATCTACGGAACCAAATTGGATGATCCAGGGCTCATTGGAACCAGCTCAAAGCATTCTACAACACTACAAAATTTCAAGTAATTCTATTCAGTAAATTGGGAGAAATCTTAGTCGAAGCAGACAATGGTATTTTTCTGAGTAGCTCCTAAAAAGTCCGGGGTGTCTCTGATTTTGCTAAAGATCATGCTCAGTGTATAGTTTGTTATTTGGAGTGATTTAACTTGCTAATGGTAGCTTGTTAAGTTAATTTAGTACTCCCAAAAGGAATTAAACCAATTGCAAGTGTGCTGGTCACACTGAGCTTAGAACTGAGCAGGTATCAATACAGGAATAGAAAGTTTTTTGGAGTTGTGAAGGTTCAAAATCATCTGTTTTGATTTGGTCATTACTCAATCATTTTGTAAAGCACATATATAGTTTCTTGGTGTCATTTGGAAGCTCAAGGAGTCTCCTAACCATATCTGAAGAGAAGAGAGGGCAGGTGTGAAGCAGGTCTAGCAGCACCAACTTGATCTTCTGATTGTACCCAGCCATCACATCCAACATACCAACCTAGCTTTGTACCTGTTGATTGTACCATCAGAGTTCCTCTTTAGTTTGTAGATCCATCTGGATCCTATCACCTTCATAGAGTCCTTCTTGGGTACCAAGTCCCATGTGTCACTCTCCTTGAGAGCTTCTATTTCTTCATCCATAGCTCCTTTCCATTCTGGTTTGGTGATTGCCTCTTCATATGAACCTGGTGTTCTTCACTTAACAAGTCCTTTGCAAGATAAATTGAATGCTTAGTAACAAGAGATGTATCATACCCATATCTGATAGGCTTCTTACTTTCTCTCTGAGATCTCCTTATTGCTTGAGTTGAAGATTCTGGGATATCCTCTAGCTGCTTCATCTTCATCTTTCCTTTGGACTTCCATGCCTTGAATTCTTCAAGATTGATTGTGTCATCATCATCTGAACTTGAGTCTTCCTTCTGAATTGGTTCCTCCTTTGAGAGTTTTGGAAACTCCTCTTCCAAATCATAGGGTAGACTAACCTTCCTGCATTCATTCTCATACCATGAGTCATTCTCATCAAAGATGACATCTCTGCTTACCTTGAACCCTTTATTGGTTGGGTTGTAGAATCTGTACCCTTTTTTATTCAAGTCATAACCAATGAAAATACATTTTATTGCTTTAGGGTCTAGCTTTCCCCTTACCTGTGAGGGAATATGCACATATGCTACACAACCAAAGATTTTGCAATGATCCAATGATGGTCTCTTACCATGCCAAGCTTCATAAGGTGTCATTCCATCAAGTGACTTTGATGGCAACCTGTTTATGAGATAGGTGGCAGTAGATACAGTCTCTTCCCAAAGATAATTTGGCAACTTCTTTTCATTAAGCATGGACCTAGCTGTTTCAACAATAAGTCTATTCCTTCTCTCAGCTATCCCATTTTGTTCAGGTGAGTACCTTGTGGTTATTTCCCTCTTGATGCCTCTTTCCTGCAAGAAGTCCTCAAACTCATTTGAGAAGTATTCTCCTCCTCCATCTGACCTTAGCTTCTTCAAGTTCCTTCCTGTTTGATTTTCAACTAGTGCAAGATATCTTTTGAAACAATTAAACACTTCATCCTTGTGCTTCATAAAGTATAACACAGTCCATCTGCTATAATCATCAATGAAGGACACATAGTACCTTGATCCTGAAATGGAGGGATCCTTGCTGGGTCCCCAAACATCTGTGTAAACCAAGTCTAGGTAGTCTTCATGCATAAAACCTTTCCTTGAGTAGGGCAATCTGTGAGACTTACCAAACTGACAAGCACCACACTTGTAAATCATGTGTTTCTTGGATACATTAGGTATCCCAAGCACACATTTATCCCTGCACATTTGCTTTAAGGTCCTTTCACCTATGTGACCTAATCTCTTGTGCCATATTTCTAATTCTGAAAGTGTTTGATCCTTGTAATTGTATAAAGTAATGTTTTTGGTGTCTTCTAATTCAAAAGTAAATAATCTACTTGATTTTTCTCCCTTGGCTATCCTTTTGAATCCATGTCTTGGGTCCTCTACATATGCTCCATGTTGATGGAACCTGACCTGCAAACCTTTCTCCACAATCTGACCAACACTCATTAAGTTTTTGGTAATGGTTGGTACATAAAGTACCCTGCTCAATAGGTTCTGGTTACCATCACCAGTTTTTACATTTCCAATCTTTACTACAGAATGCTTAGTATCATCACCTGTCTGTACTTGATGTTTGCCCTTTGGTTCCTCAAGATCAGAGAGTAGTGCCACATTGCCAGCTACATCATTAGAACACCCTGAATCAATATAAAACAAATGATCATCATTGGTACCTGACTTGGAAGTCATATTCATGATCAATAGGCAGTCATCTTGCTCCTCTGTGTAGTTGTTGTAGTCTTTCCTATTTCTGAATCCTCCTTGGTAGTTACCATTATGGTTGTTGTTGTGATTGTTGTTGTAGTTATTGTTGTAGCCATTGTAGCCTTGGTGTTGGCTGAACCTTCCTCTGCCTTGAGAGTATCTACCTCTTTGATAGCCTCTTCCTCTCTGATTTTTGTAGTTTCTGTAGCACTCATATGTGGTGTGGTTAGACAGTCCACAAATATTGCATGGTGATGAATTGTAGAGTCTCCCCCTACCTTGCTTACCTCCTCTGCCCCTGCCTCTTGAGGATCTACCTCTCCCTGCATAGTTGGCTTGGGAGGTAGAACCTTCATCTTCTTGCTTTTTACCTTTACCTTTGTCTTTAATCTTTTTATCAGTATATAGGGCAGAAGGAGTATTACCTTTAGATGTATCTCCAACCTTTGTGAACTTTGCTTCATGTGTGAATAGTTGGCCCATCAGAGTTGTGAGATCTGGGGTATGTATGTCCATGTAGAGATCCAATGCAGTGGTGAAGCTTTCCCACTTATCATCTGCCTTTAGTCCATTGGTTACTTGCCTTACTATTTGTTCCTCTTCAATTTCCTCTCCTATGCTTGCCAATTGATCTGCCACATCCTTGATCTTGGTCACAAGTTCTGAGATTGATTGCTTTGGTTGCTTCCTAAGGGTTGTGAATTCAATCCACAATTGATTCTTCCTGGCCCTTGTATTAGATGAAAAATATGATGACAAGGTTTCCCAAGTTTCTTGGGAAGTCTTACAATTCCTGATGTGGGGTAAAAGGAAATCAGATATAGAGTTAAGAAGATAAGACCTTGCCAATGCATCTTTTGCACACCATGTATTAAGCCTTTCTTGTTCTTCCTTGGTGGGTAGACCCCTTGCTTTGAATGAGGGTAATTCCTCATCTCCTGAGATGAATCCAAATAGACTTCTTCCTTGTAGATAGGTCTTCATCCTCGGAGACCAAGCTTGATAATTGTTCCTGTCCAATTTATCAATGAATGAAGGAAAACCATCTCCCATGTTACCTTATTTGCTCTGATACCACTGTTGGGAAAGATGGATGGATCCTCCAGAAGATTAAGTAGGTGCTGCTAATCCTGCTTTGCACCAGCCCTCAGTGACTCCAGATATGATTAGTAGACTCCCTTAGCTTCCAAATGATACCAAGAAATACTATATGTACTTTGGAAATGGTTTGAGTAATGACTTGATCAAAACAGATGAATTTGTGAATCACAGAACTAGAAAACTTTCTATTTTGGTCTTGATACCTGCTGAGTCTTTCACTCAGTATGACCAATACACTTACAATTGGCAAAATTCCTTCTAGAGGTATTCTATTAGCTTAATGAGCTACCATTTGCAAGTGGAATCATTCAAAATGATAAACTATACTAGGAGAAATCACTTTAGCAAATTTATGGACACCCCCGACTTTTTAGGAAGTATGCAGACAAATACCAGTGAGCACTTCGACAGCTATTTCTCGAGATTGGCTGAACCAATTTGCTTCAAACTTTTTATGCTTGAAGTATGCTTGGAGCTGGATCCACCAAGCTTTGAATCACTTGATTTGGTGAAGTAGGCACTGAGATATGCCTCTTTGAAGTTGGCAGACTTGAAATGGTAGACTCAGAGAACACAGTGTTGATGAATGTGAATATATCTATTAATTGACATAATTGTACAATCTCATTAGCATGATAACCATAGCTAGATGAGGTAATGAGGTGTGTGCTAAGATGTAGCACTCATACACACTCAGATACAACGATAGTTGCCTCGGGAAGTGAGCTAGAATGAGCTAAGCTTACCGCGACTTTTGACTTGCATCTTTTATAGAGTTGAGTTGAATTCAAATTCAAAATTCCTAGAATCTTTCACCTAAAAGGGTAATGAGATATTCTCTCAATCATCCAACAAATGTTTCCACGACTCTAATCAAGTAGGTGTATACATAAGAAATGCCAAATTTTTTAGATTTTTACAAGGAGTAAAATGGTAAGAACTTATAAGCATAAGTTCCTATGTTCCTTCCTTCAAGTGGTGTCTTCATGAAGTAATCCAAGCCAAATTGTGAAGGCTTGAATTGCACCAATATATATATATATATATATATATATATATATGGAGAGAGAGAGAGACAAAGAGTGAGAGAGAGAGATAGGGAGAGAGAGGGAGATAGAAACTGAGAGAGAGAGAGAGGAGGGAGAGAGAGAGAGGGAGAGAGAGAGGGGGTAGAGAGAGGGAGAGAGAGAGAGAGGGATTTGGCAAACACAATAGAGAGTGAGAGAGAAACACCTATAGGGATTCGGCTTGCATACATGTTGCTTAGAGATAGAGAGAGAGAGAGAGAAAGAGAGAGAAATGCCTATAGGGATTTACTCACACACCTTTTGCTTAGAGAGAGAGAGTGAGAGAGAGAGAAGGATACAGAGAGAGAGAGAGAGAGTTTTGATGCACACAAAAAACTCGACTTAAGGCATAGAGAGAGAGGAGGGGAACATAAGGAATTGGTAGATACATAGTTACACACACACATACATACATATATATATATATATATATATATATATATATATATATATATATATATATATATATATATATATATATATATATATATATATATATATATATATATGTACAGAGAGAGAGACTGATAGAGAGAGTAAGAGAGAAAGAGACAGTGAGAGAGAGTGAGTGAGAGAGAGAGAGAGATTTGATGTTGTTTGTTCTTTTCTTTTATTTTATTTTTATTTTTGTTGGTTTTTATTTTATTTTAATTAATTTAATTCGGATTAATTAGTTCTGAGCAATAAAAATTTGAGAAAATAATTATAAATATTTTATTACAATAAAATATTTAAATTTACATAATTACATAATTAGATAATTTAAAAATATGATTTAGGAATTAATTAATATGTAGATAGATAAATAAATAAATAGAATAGAATAAAACCAATTACTTAAATTAAAGTAAAAACATAATTAAAAGGAGAACAATAAGATCTAAATAAAATTAATGAGAAAAAAAGGAACATATAAATAACAAAGTAAATAAAGATATAATAAAATAAACTATTTAAAAAAGAAATTAGAAAAGAAAAATAATTTAAATAAAGACCAATGTACATAAAAGGAATTTAATAAAACTTAGAAAAAGAAAATTAGGTGTGTGTAAATAAAAATTATATATTTAAATAAAAAGAAAAATAAGATATAATGGAAACAAAAGAGGAGATTCGGGAAAGAAAACCAAAATCAATAGAAGCCTATAAAAATTCAAGAAGTGAAACCACAACCTAAAAAGAACAGGAAGTTGTTGAGAAAATTCATAGCGTTGAGGATGAAAGGCAATAGAAGAAAAACAAATCTCCCAAGGCCATACTAATTTTTGAGCTTGAGAAAAAAAATGATGGCAAGGATATTCAAAATGACATACTTCTAAAAATTCAAGTCACAATGTCTTTGGAGAAGGTGATCTCGATTGCAAAACCTGAATTCAAAGATAGCTTTATCAAGTTGACAAAAAGAAAAAGATTCTTGTTGTCACAAGATATGAGATGGAAGAACTACTTGAGGTTACTCAGGTAGTGAGTGAGGCTATTGCCCTGAATGATTCTTCTAAATCTGCCGATGATGAGTGTAAATAGGTCAAGTAAATAAAAACTCTTTTGGAAGTATAGTACTTGATGAAGAGGCAAAAAATTCAGAAAGTTAGTACAATAGAAACTTCTAGGAAAGAGGAATGCAAGAAGTTAAGGTAAAGTTAGGAGCTACAAGAGAGTCATTTTTAGCTCTAGCCTTAGTTGATTTTGGATCAGAGATAAGTGTGATCTCTAGAAAATTATATGATAAGTTCAGATAGCCAATTGATAAAAATCATGGTTGGTGGATGATGACAATAGACAATGGCTATGGAATTATGCTAGGGGCATGCATGAGTGTACTTGTGATAAATCAATAGAGTGACAGAAGAACTCCACTTGTTTATCCAAGACAAATTCTCTTATGAATCTATTCTTTGGCAACCTTTTATTATTGAAATGAGAATGGAAACAAAACTAATGGATGATGGGTTTGCCTACACAAGAATCTATTTTTAAATTAGGTCTATAATCCTCACATAGTTTACCCAAATCCAATGATCGTGCATGAATAGGAGAACATGGGGCAAAGTATGATGAAACCTTCTATTAGGACTAAATGTTGAGTAAGACAATAATTGAATGTGGATTGATATCTTGCATCATTCTATACATAGTGCTGAAAACCTTTGTATTTTTTCCTCTGCATTTAGATTACATTACTTTCAAAAAGAAAAGATATCAAACAAATTTAGAAAAACATTTAATAAAATTATAAAACTCTAGGATTAATAATCCTTGATGAAACAAAATGAGACCATAATTAATTAGAAACCACTTCTAGTACTCCAGAAGAACTTGAGAAAGATGTGCAAAAGAAGGAAAGATCTAAAATCATTATGCTCAATTCTAATAAAGAATATGATTTAATTGCTAACAATTTGCAAGAACATGAAGTGAAAATTAGTAGCAAGTATAAGATTGTTGATAAAAAGATCAAACCCATAGCTCCACCACTGCCAAGACTGAGATAGTTATGAGAAATATAAGAGAGTGTTTGATGACCCTATGCTAAGAAATCGAGAGCTAATAGGGCATCATTTTACTGACAAGACTATTAAGCATATTAAATTTGGTGAGAAATCATTTCTTATAGAAAAGGAAAGAGTAAAATCATTAAAGTTATAAAAAAAACATGAAAAACATTCACTCTTTTTTCGCAAGAAATAGGCCATGTGGATTTGAAACAAGTTCCACCCATGATTATTTTTATAGTGCCACATATTCTATGGGATACACAATCTATTCTAGTTCCAAAGGCACATTTACCTGAGCTGATGTGATTGTTAAAGTGAAGCATTATGACAACCACAAAGAGACCATATGCCTCTATATATGGCTCTCTCCAAGGGACTACCCACTATACCAAGTGGATACTCCATCCAAGTGTCAGCCATGTAACTACATGTGTGCCAAGTGTCCTAAGTAAGTGGATTTAACTCAAGTATATGCTTCTAGAAGGCTATAAAGATCTTGGGGCAAAACACTCTCCCACATCTCACATAGGACTTGAACACAAGACTTCTTCCTTCTCATCCATATGACTTAACCACTAGGCCAAGCACCTTTGCTCATCTAAAGAGTATAAGCACGTTCACTTAAGTGTACTCTCGAGAATTCCTCCCTACACTTAAATAATTAAATAATGTCTGATCTCAAATCCATTTGAACTTGTCATACCCTCATGTTATAAACTTCCTTTATAACATTTTTTCCCCCTCATAAAATATTGTTTTCCTTGAAAATAGAGCTATATAAATACTCTCGGCATCCCTCAAGCCTCATGTACAAAGTGTACACGATCATCCTTGTGTGTTACTTTCCTATATCCTTCCCCTTAAAAAATCTCATAAAAGATTATCTTAAAGTGGGAAACCATCTACGTGATGCCTACTATCTCCCATGTTTGCCTAGTTTCCAAACTATCACTCCCATAACATATTACATTATCAAAATGACATGTCCATATGACATCCTCTATGGAGTAATACTATGAAAAAAATGTAAGGTGCCAATCTTATAGGCTTGACCATACCAAAATGGAGATAATAAACCATAGGATCCTCAGAAATCTAGAAAAAAGTTCTATAAGAATTGACTCTAAGCCCATATAGACCTAAGATAATAGACTTGCTCTCATGTCTTTCAGGGTATTCCTATCCTTAAGTGATCACATGTGATATGTCTTTTACCTAAACCATCCTATGTCCTATGCTGATCCATCACCTATCTCACATATAAGAATTAATTGGTAGTAAAATGAATTCTTTACATTCGACTAGCCAAGAAGTCCTAGGAATCCATCTGCGACTTAGCGAATATATATGTGAAAAGCTACGCACCGGGAAACAACAAGTGTTTCATCTTGTTATGCGTATATAATTTTCTTGAGAAAATCTTTTCATTCTAATATTTGTAGCCAACACCTAAGCTCCTTGTGTAGTCAGCTTTGCTGCCCTCTATTCATGTTTAGTTCTTTATTTAGGATCCGAAAGGCTTGTCTGGCATTTTTTTATAACCAGTATCTATATTGCTCTCTGCTCAATGAAAACTTCTCTCAAGAAACATGTGCACAATTAGAGCTAGGCATCAACCAAACCAACATAGAATTCGTGCTTGAATTGTCCCCTTTTCCTCATTGATCACATAGTTTGCATTACTTCATCAATATATTTGCACCGTCGATGGTTTGTCCAAATGATTGCAGTTTAGACTATTGATCACCAATTTCGTAGAGTTGAGATTCTATGATCCTTCCACATTCAACAACATGAGCACTTTCCATCACTACCTGAGCATACGTTGGAACACTAGAAGATGGAAGAAGGCCCATGCTTGAATCACTAATAACATTATCATGATAAGTCTGATTATTGACAATTGTTGTGTCTTAATCGAAGATGGTAGAAGGTCTTCACATGCATATACGTGCAATGACTTACATGCACACACAACACGCATATTTATACATAGCATTGTTGAATCATCACAGATGCATGTATTTTTTAGCTAAATTTAATACTCATAAATTTTGGGATCCAAACCTTTCATTTTGAAGTAATCCCAAGTAGAAACATCCTTAAACTTAGTTAGTAGGGCAATTGACTGAGTCCAGAATTCAGGTGTTAAACAAGCATAGCTTTTAAATATCTGAGAAAGATTTTTCAAGTGTACGAAGATTGATGGTCTCAATTGGATCCTCTTGAACATGTGTACTAGAAGATTGCAACAGATCCTTAGCTGCTAGGTTTAGATTAGATGAACTCTTAAGTTGAATTATTTTTGTTCGAACAGCTGCTATCACTGGAGCATACTAAGCAAGGACCACATGAATATACATCACTCCAATGGATCACAAACCCTTATTAGCTTCCAAACTGTGTTTCTTCAACATCACCTAACCCTTTCAACGTATGTGGGGGTTCTTCCACCATCGATTTATGATCCTTGTGGCATATTTGCTTATCATTCAACACGAATGAATATTTCTTATGATGCTTCTGCAAAGTAATTACCTGGGATCCCCAATCTTGTTGAACTTTAGCATGCCTTAAAAAAGGGTGACCCAATAGTACATTATAGTATGCCTTTTGTCCTACTAACTCAATGAAAAAAAAATTAATATGGAATGTTGCATCTTGAATGTGGATAGAAATATCCTTCAAGAGACCAACAAGTTGAATGTGTGATTGATCTGCCATCCTAATACAAAATTGGGCCGGTTGTAAATCTCTCCAGCCTAAATGTCCACACACTACAAGCATAACAATATTTACTTCTAAGCCTCCATCAATTAGAACATGAGGTATGGATACGTTTTTGTACCAAACCATAATCAGTGGAACAACATAATCCACCAACTGATCTGTTGCAGATTCAACCTGACTTACAGGTATCGACAAAAGCTCATGTTGGACCAAAGGAACTATCTTTACAACATCTGATTATAAGGTTGCTTTAAATGCAAAGACTAAATTTAATAATTCTCCTAGAGGTATTTGAATCATAGACTAACATAAGACCTACCAAGAGTTTTTAAATGAACTCTATTCTAAATAATTGTTAGTTAAATCTTGAGTAAGATGCTCTAAAGCACTTATTGGAGTAGTCCTTGAGGTAGCGCTCTGATTCACTTTTGGTAGTATCATAAAAAGGTGTTCAATTGGGGGCTTCAAAATGGGATGGTAACTCGTTAGCCCATCCTGATGCCTAAGTATAGATGTGATGGCATTCTTAAGTAGTCTATTGGTTGGAAGGTTCCTCTCTATTGATCTATTTTCTTGATTTGGTTACTAGAATTGTTACAGATTCTTCAAAATTGAGAGAAACCTTACTTGTCATTGGAGCTTCTAATTTAGCTTCCTACTTCCATCTCTCATACGCTTGAGCTTCATCACAATTTTTTCAACATGCCCAAATTCCATAAAAAATAAACAATATGGACCTTTTCTTTCAGAATGTTTCCATGGTTGTACTTGTGATTAGAAAATCTTTGTCCTCTACCAGAATCTTGATATCCAGAGTGCACACTTGTAGGTTGAACATTACTTCCACTATTTTGGGTATTTTTATCGTTACTTGTTGTTCCTAGAGGGATATTTTGTACATTGATAGAAGGGTACCACTATCCTAGATGCATAAATTTTAGGTGTACTTGATTAGTGGTAATAACTTTGGTATGATTATTATATATATAGCTTTTAGTAATATGATTCATAATGGTACATGTTGCACAATAGACTTGATTTAAAGAACAAGTCATCGCTATATGGCCTCTATTCCTACATTTTGTATAGTAGAATTACGTAGTAGCTTCTGGAGATCCAGTTATAGGTAGAGATTATGAAGTTGCTGTGTCCAACTCATGCTGTAATGAGGGGTTATCAACCTTCAAATTCCTCTCCAATTTCTCACTTGCCTCAATGATTTGATCCAGTGTTCGAGTACCATCTAAGGCAAAGAGAAAAAGTTTCTTTTTGAGAATAGGGTTAAGCCCATCCATAAACCATCCTTGTACTACATCATTGATGTTAGATGTGATGGCTGGATGCACTCAGAAGATCAAGCTGGTGCTGCTAAACCTGCTTCACACCTGCCCTCTTTTCTCTTCAGATATACTTAGTAGAATCTTTGAGCTTCCAAATGACACCAAAATATGTTATATGTACTTTGGAAAAGGTTTGAGTAATGACTTGATCAAAACAGACTACTTTGCAAATCATAAGACTTGAAAAGTTTCTATTTTAGTCTTGATACCTGCTCAGTGTTATGCTCAGTATGACCAGTGTAGTTACAATTAGCAAACTTCCTTCTAGAGATATTCAATTAGCCTAATAAGCTTCCATTTGCAAGTGAAATGAAGGAAAATGATAAACTACACTCAGAGAAATCACTTTAGCAAAATAAGGTGTACCCCCGACTTTTTAGGAGACTTACAGTCACAGACCAGTGAGCACCCCGACTGCGATTTCTCTGTGATGGTAGATCCAATGGCCTTGAAACTTTGTAGGTGTATAGTACACGTTGAGCTGAATCCAATGCACTTTGAATCATCCAATTTGGTTCAGTAGATGTTGAGATATGCCTCTTGGAAGTTGACAGAGTTGGAGGTAGTCACACAGAGAAAACAGAGACTATGAATATATGTATATTGATTAAATCTAATGATTGTACATTCCCATTGGCATGTAATGTGATGCTCAATGGTACTCAGAGGTGTAGGCTATGGTGTAGCTCATACACACTCAACAATTCTCTCAGAAATGCCTCGGGAAGAGTGACTCTAACCCGCGACTTTTGACTTGTGACTTATATAGAGATTGAGTAAAATTTTGAATTTCAAATCCATGTCAATCTCCATGAATCATGTACCTAAAAGTGAATGAGATATTCTCTCAATCATTCACCCACTCAATCAATCAAAGTTTCCACGACTTTCTCAGATAGGTGTGATTACATGAGTGGTTAAAGTCATATAGACTTTTACATGAGATAAAAGGTAAGAATCAATAAGACTAAGTTCCTATGGTTCAAGGTTCATGTAAATACATCCTTCAAGGGTACAAGCTTTAGCCTTCCAAGGTTCCAATGTTCCAAGCCAATGTGTGTAGGCTTGTTTTGCACCAACAGCTCCCCCTCAAGCCAAACACTTTGGCTCAAGTCTTCATCTCTAGTCTTCAATTATCTCCTGCAATCCAATCATGGATTTAAACCTGCATAGCTTGCTTCCATCCAGAGCTTTAGTAAGCAAATCTGCACATTGTATATTAGTAGACACATATGATAATTGAATTTCTTTGCTAAGTAACTTCTCCCTCACATAGTGGTAGTGAACCTCTATGTGTTTTGTTCTGGCATGATAAATTGGATTAGCTGCTAGGTGAAGAGAACTTGTGTTATCACCAAATATGATTGGTGGCCTTGTGTATAGGCCCAATTCTGAATATAATAGCTTCAACCATATGGCTTCTTGAGTGGCATTGGCTAGCCCTCTGTACTCTGCCTCAGTAGATGATAGAGCTACTGTGGGTTGTTTCTTGGATGACCAAGAGATTGGTTTATCACCTGCAAAGCATATGTAACCAGATGTACTCCTCCTGTCATCCTTGCAACCTGCCCAATCTGCATCTGAGTATACCTTAATATCAATGTCTGATGAATATGGAAAGTACAAACCATGATTTTGTGTTCCCTTTAGGTACTTTACTATCTTCTTGGCTGCCTCCAAATGTGGTACTCTTGGTTTATGCATAAATTGGCTAAGTACACTAACACCATATGATATATCAATCCTGGTTAAGGTAGCATAATTAAGACTACCTACCAAACTTTGGTAACCTGTAATATCTTTGAGTTCTTCTCCTTCATGTGCACTGAGTTTGTGGTTGACCTCCATAGGAATGTTTGAGACTTTAGCTTCCTGCAAATTAAACTTCTTGACCATGTCCTGAATGTACTTCTTCTGAGTAATAAATATACCTGAATTTGTGTAGACTAATTCAAGTCCTAGAAAGTACTTCAATAATCCAAGATCATTGATCTTGAATTCCTTCATCATCTGTCCTTTGATGTGTCTTATTCCCTGAACATCATTTCCTGTAATAATGATGTCATCAACATAGACACACAAGTATATTACCTCTGAATTGTTCCTCTTTATAAACAATGAAGTATCTGCTTTACTCATCACAAATCCTTGATCTAGGAGATAGGTTGTCAACCTGTAATTCCATGCTCTAGGTGCCTGCTTCAATCCATACAGAGCCTTCTTCAATTTACAAACATAATTTACCTTATTGGGATCTTCATAGCCAGGTGGTTGTGACATGTAGACCTCTTCAGATATCCATCCATTCAAGAATGCATTCTTCACATCCAATTGGTACATGTTCCAATTCTTGGATGCAGCTACACTCACCATAACTCTGATAGTTGGCATCTTGGCCACACGAGAAAATGTCTCCTCATAATCAATGCCTTGGGTTTGTGCAAAACCCTTGGCTACCAACCTAGCTTTATACCTGTTTATTGTACCATCTGCCCTCTTGAGTTTGTAGATCCATTTGGATCCTATCACCTTCATGGAGTCATTCTTGGGTACCAAGTCCCAAGTATCACTCTCCTTGAGAGCCTCCATTTCTTCATCCATTGCTTCCTTCCATTCTGGTTTATTGATTGCTTCTTCAAATGTACCTGGTTCTTCATTCAAGATATCCTTTGCAAGATATACAGAGTGCTTGGTTACAAGTGAAGTATCATACCCATACCTAATAGGTTTCTTCTTTTCTCTTTGAGATCTCCTCATAGCTTGAGTTGAGGATTCTGGATTGTCTTCTAGTTGCTTCATCTTCATCTTCCCTTTTGATTTCCAAGCCTTGAATTCTTCAATGTTGATGGTGTCTTCATCATCTGAGCTTGTGTCCTCTTTCTGAATTGGTTCTTGCCTGCTAAGCTTGGGAAAGTCTTCTTCCATGTCATAAGGTAGACTAACTTTCCTGCACTCATTTTCATACCATGAATCATTCTCATCAAATATGACATCTCTGCTTACCTTGAAGCCTTTGTTTGAGGGGTTGTAGAATCTGTATCCCTTCTGATTCAAATCATAACCAATGAAGATACACTTTTCAGCCTTAGGGTCTAGATTTCCCCTTACCTGTGAGGGAATATGCACATATGCAACACACCCAAAGATTTTGCAATGATCCAGAGATGGTCTCTTACCATGCCAAGCCTCATAGGGTGTCATTCCATCAAGTGTCTTTGATGGCAACCTGTTGATTAAGTATGTGGCAGTAGATACACTCTCTGCCCAAAGATAATTTGGTAATTTATTCTCATTAAGCATAGACCTAGCTGTCTCTACAATGAGTCTATTCCTCCTTTCAGCTACCCCATTTTGTTCAGGTGAGTACCTTGTAGTAATCTCCCTCTTGATGCCTCTTTCCTGCAAGAAATCTTCAAAGTCATTGGAGAAGTATTCTCCACCACCATCTGACCTTAGCCTCTTCAAATGTCTACCTGTTTGATTTTCAACTAATGCAAGATACCTTTTGAAACAATTAAATACTTCATCCTTATGTTTCATGAAGTATAAGACAGTCCACCTGCTATAGTCATCAATAAAGGACACATAGTACCTTGATCCAGATATGGATGGCTCCTTGCTGGGTCCCCAAACATCTGTATGCACCAATTCCAAATAATCTTCATGCATAAAACCTTTCTTGGTATAGGGCAATCTGTGTGACTTACCAAATTGACAAGCCCCACACTTGTATATCATGTGTTGCTTGGATACATTAGGTATCCCAAGCACACATTGATCCCTGCTTATTTGTTTTATGGTCCTTTCTCCAATGTGACCTAATCTCTTGTGCCAAATCTCCAATTCTGATAGGGTTTGGTCCTTATAGTTGTACAAAGCAATATTCTTAGTGTCTTCAAGTTCAAAGGTAAACAATCTACCTGATTTCTCTCCCTTGGCTATCCTTCTGAATCCATGTCTTGGATCCTCCACATATGCACCATGTTGAGTGAACCTGACCTGTAGACCTTTTTCAACAATCTGACCTACACTCATCAGATTCTTGGTGATTGTTGGAACATACAACACTCTGCTTAGTAAATTCTGATTACCATCACTTGTTTTGACATTGCCTACTTTAACAACTGAATGTTTAGTGTCATCACCTGTCTGCACTTGGTGCTTGCCTTTGGGTTCTTCCAAATCAGAGAGTAAGGCAACATTTCCAGCTACATGGTTAGAGCAACCTGAATCAATATAGAATAAGTGATCATCATTGATACCTGATTTAGATGTCATGTTCATGATCAACAAGGAATCATCTTGCTCCTCTGCATAATTGTTGTAATCCTTCCTATTCCTGTATCCACCTTGATAATTTCCATTGTGATTGTAGCTATTGTTGTAATTATTGTTGTAGCCATGGTAGCCTTGAGATTGGTTGAATCTGCCTCTGCCTTGAGAGTATCCTCCTCTTTGGTGACCTCTTCCTCTTTGGTTCTTGTAGTTTTTGTAGCATTCATCTGTAGTATGGTTAGACAAGCCACAAATATTGCATGGAGATTGGTTATAGGGTCTCCCCCTACCTGACTTACCTCCTCTGCCCCTACCTCTAGATGATCTACCTCTCCCTGCATAGTTTGCTTGGGAGGTAGAGCCTTCTTCATCAACCTTCTTGCTTTTACCCTTGTCTTTAGTCTTCTTATCAGTATATAGGGCAGAGGGATTGTTACCTTTTGATTGCTCTCCATTCTTTGTGATCTTTGCTTCATGTGTAAAGAGTTGTCCAATCAGAGTTGTTAGATCAGGTGCTTGGATGTCCATGTACAAGTCCATTGCAGTGGTAAAGCTCTCCCACTTGTCATCTGCCTTTAGTCCATTGATCACTTGTCTGACTATCTGCTCTTCCTCAATTTCTTCTCCAACACTTGCAAGTTGATCTGCAATGTCTTTGACTTTGGTGACAAAATCTGAGACACATTGTTTTGATTGCTTCCTAAGAGTTGTAAACTCAATCCATAGCTGATTCTTTCTGGCCCTTGTGCTTGATGAAAAATATGTTGACAAGGTTTCCCAAGTCTCTTGGGAAGTCTTACAATTCCTCACATGAGGTAGAAGGAAATCAGAAATAGAGTTTAGAAGATATGACCTTGCCAAAGCATCTTTTGCACACCATTGGTTGAGCCTCTCATGTTCATCCTTTGTAGGTAGGCCTCTGGTCTTGAATGAGGGCAACTCCTCATCTCCTGATATGTATCCATACAAGCTTCTCCCTTGTAGATAGGTCTTCATTCTCAATGACCAAGCCTGGTAATTATTTCTATCCAATTTGTCAATGAAGGAAGGGAAACCATCACCCATGATTACCTTATTTGCTCTGATACCACTGTTAGATGTGATGGCTGGATGCACTCAGAAGATCAAGCTGATGCTGCTAAACCTGCTTCACACCTGCCCTCTTTTCTCTTCAGATATACTTAGTAGACTCTTTGAGCTTCCAAATGACACCAAAATATGTTATATGTACTTTGGAAAAGGTTTGAGTAATGACTTGATCAAAACAGACTACTTTGCAAATCATAAGACTTGAAAAGTTTCTATTTTAGTCTTGATACCTGCTCAGTGTTATGCTCAGTATGACCAGTGTAGTTAAAATTAGCAAAATTCCTTCTAGAGATATTCAATTAGCCTAATAAGCTCCATTTGCAAGTGAAATGAAGGAAAATGATAAACTACACTCAGAGAAATCACTTTAGCAAAATAAGGTGTACCCCCGACTTTTTAGGAGACTTACAGTCACAGACCAGTGAGCACCCCGACTGAGATTTCTCTGTGATGGTAGATCCAATGGCCTTGAAAATTTGTAGGTGTATATTAGACTTTGAGCTGAATCCAATGCACTTTGAATCATCCAATTTGGTTCAGTAGATCTTGAGATATGCCTCTTGGAAGTTGACAGAGTTGGAGGTAGTCACACAGAGAAAACAGAGACTATGAATATATGTATATTGATTAAATCTAATGATTGTACATTCCCATTGGCATGTAATGTGATGCTCAATGGTACTCAGAGGTGTAGGCTATGGTGTAGCTCATACACACTCAACAATTCTCTCAGAAATGCCTCGGGAAGAGTGACTCTAACCCGCGACTTTTGACTTGTGACTTATATAGAGATTGAGTAAAATTTTGAATTTCAAATCCATGTCAATCTCCATGAATCATGTACCTAAAAGTGAATGAGATATTCTCTCAATCATTCACCCACTCAATCAATCAAAGTTTCCACGACTTTCTCAGATAGGTGTGATTACATGAGTGGTTAAAGTCATATAGACTTTTACATGAGATAAAAGGTAAGAATCAATAAGACTAAGTTCCTATGGTTCAAGGTTCATGTAAATACATCCTTCAAGGGTACAAGCTTTAGCCTTCCAAGGTTCCAATGTTCCAAGCCAATGTGTGTAGGCTTGTTTTGCACCAACAATTGAGTGGTCGTTGAATTTGGAGAATGTTTCTTAAGGTACTCTGAAAAAGAGACACATAATCTACCATAGTGTAACATATGGTATTCTAGAGGAAGAGGTGTGAACCGCCTCTTACATATTATGACATGGGCACACACATGAGTGCCAAGTGGCACTCGTGTGTGAAGCCATGTATATACATCCTTTGTGGGTATTCGGTGGGAAAGAGAGAGAGAGAGATTTAATAGGGATAGTGTGAGGCTGGCTAGTATAATTTTTGGGAAGACTCCATGTTCATCGGATCTGTATTCATAGCTGGCAACCTTTCTTGATCCGAGTGCAGGAATCATCAAAATGAAATCCATCATTGGGAGGATGCTATCACAGTGGTATTGACGCAGTGTTACCCATGACCACCAAGCATAGCAAGCACAACACGATAGGAAGTGGTCCATAACATGGAGGAATAGACTAGAGCCGTCTACAAGCAACAATGCCGCCACACAAAAAAACTCTCTCCAACCCTCCAGCCCCCCTCTTGGGTGAGAGCAAAGATGATTTAGCCTCTCTTTTATATGAAATAAAGAAGCCTTCGATCAGGTATATGGGATAAAGGTTCTCCAGGGTGAGTCCTTCTATGATTTAGAGGAGGATAGGGAGACAAGGGAAGAAGGTATAATAATTGTGTAAATTCGAGTTTTTTTTCATATTTGGGGGGAGAAAATTGAGCTATAGATTAAGGTATTGAGGAATTAGGTTGAGAAGCTTCGGATTCTCAGTTTGAGCCTTCCAAAGTCACCCATTCATGAAGAATTTCTTTTCTACTTTGTGACATTACAAAGTTATACTCTTAACACTAGTTTGGTACCAAAACAGGACACTTAAGTGTCCTTTTTTGACAATTTTCCAAAAAATCACACACCTTCTGCAAAGAGAATTTAAGAAAACCCTTTGACAAACATATTAAATATAATTCAAAGGTTAATCCAAAATTATAAAACACAATAAATCATGTTTTGTGTTCATGTAAATAGCCTCTCAAGATGCTATGGTAGTGAATAGGATGAAAATTCCTAATCAAGTGTATTTTTATCAAAGGAAAAAAAATCATCGTATGAAAGAAAAAATTATAAACATTCCTTGAAACATAGATCAGATAGTATGAACCTCAAACTCACTTAGAAAAATCATTTCAATTCAAATAAAATCAATTGTTTTCACTTTGTACACTAAAACCAGCAACTAGTTCTAAACATGGTTCAAACAAACTTATGGGAATCCACATAGGTGTAAAAATATGCCAAAAATGAAACAAGGTATGAAGACAACAACCATGTTATACACATATAAAATCAACTCCTATGACTCTAGTAACCAAAAACAAAAAACTAAAGCCTACATATATGACCCAAACATCATCCAAGGTGTACACATTCAAGTTACCAAGTAGAAAAGGTGTGACATAAGAAACCAGAGCTTAGATATACGAGGTTAAATAATTTATTGAAATCCACCAAAAATTTCACGTCTTTGGACACAACCAAGAATCTTCTATTGTGTGGGCATCAACCAAATTCTACAGATACAATCATGAATAGTTTGTGGACACATAACAAAGCATGATGGAAGAGATCCATTTTCTTCACATGAAGAAAGAAAATAAGACATCAAACAAGGTGTACACCAATTTCTGAAAATCAACTAAATTTTTTAGATCCATGTACACCAAACAAAGTAGATATATGTGTGGACACCAACCAATATATCCACATAAAAATATTAACATTCAATTGGAATAATGCCAAATTACAAACATTTAGCTTGATATCCAAGAAAATAAACTAGTTCCTACCAAGAAACAAGAGCCATGTACATATAGAATCAAAAAAAAATATAGTTCTAACAATATATTTAGTAAACATATTTTTTTGATAGTTGTTATATGCATACACACACAATCCCTTGGACACATCAACACATACTAAAAATAATACTTAAGACTCTTTGATATAAACTTTGATGTCATAAAATGATAAGGATCATTTGAAAACATTTCATTATTTCCATCATGGATGCCATCTTCTTTTTGTCAAATGAAATATGTATGCCAATTTTTTCATTCTTATCACAATCATCATCGCGGATCACATATTATTTGACGAGATTAAGAATGAAACATGCCATGAAAGCATATTTTGGAAGGTTAAATACTTAAAATAGCATTTAAATAATTATTATTTTTCTTCATAATTTTTTATTCCACCTTTAGAGCTATATTCTTTTCATGAACATAGAACAATATGCTTTGCCAATTCAGCATGAAAGTCAGCACCAAGTGCAATAGCTACTAGTTCAAAGCGGAGGCCTTCTAACTTTGAATAAAAATATGCATTCAGTTAGTATGAAGGTTGTCCATTGATAACCTGCCAAATCTCTTCAATCTCACTTACAGGCAAATTATAGTGAGCCATTCTTTAAAAGGTGTGATAAATAGCAGTGATCTAGAGAAGACAAGTTTTGAGTCCATGTTTATGACTTATGGAAGTGTTCAACCTTCTCCAGAGATCCTTAGAAACTTAATTTACACTGCCAAAGTCCATGAATAGCTTTCCATTTCCTAAAACATATCCAATTTGTTAAAATGTTTGAATTGTGTTATTTTTTCAGTTATGCTAAAAGTTGCTTTTTTAAAATTCACATTTCCTTCTTCATTTAATAGCCCATGTAAAGTTGTAACATGTTAAGTATTATATTTTTCTCTGAAATTACATGATGTGGGATAAAATCCAAGTGAATACGCCATCAAAGCCTCAAGGGTGTCATCAAGAAAAATCAATCAACTTGATGTAAAAGCAGGACACTTAAGTGTCCCAGGACACTCAAGTGTCCTAGTACAGAACTAGCATTAAGCTCCATTAGCAACAAAATTTTCATCATTGATTTTGAGAATATTTGGTCAGCCAAAACCCCTCTGCAACGCTTTAGTAGAAACTATGTGGCCATTTTCGAGCCTAGGTTTTCATCGTTTGACATCTGAATCAACTTATTTCACTTGGAGTAGCTTCATACATTTGAAGTACAGGTGCTGGACTACAGATCTTGGACTGGCAAGGATTAACAAAACTCAAACGTGCTTCATTTTGACTCAACTTTCTCATTTGGATATATGTTTTTAGCATCATTCTTTCTCGTTTTTGGTGATTATAACCTCCTTGAGCCAACTGAATATTTTGAATTTTTATTTAGGGCTAACAAGGATTAAAGATTAGTGCCTTCAGACTTCAAAGATAATTTAGATTTCGCTTTCACAGCTTCATTTTGTACCAAGGAAGTGCTCTAGTATATATTTATCTTCTTTTTGCATATTTAAGTTTACTTCCATTCTTTCCACATACTCTATTTAGTAAACGGGGGGAGTGAAACATGGATTCCAAGGGCAAATAAATTGTAGAACACACTTCTTACATCTAAAGAACAAGTAGAGGACCTTGTTTCAGTCATTGTAGTCACCCTAGTTTGAACCACATGACTTGGTTAAACTTCATGATAGTGTGTATGGGACCAAGGTGAGAGTCATGATAGATGACTCTACCGCTCATAACTTTATAAAGTATGCTTTGTTCAAAAAGCTAAAAATTCCCTAGAAGCCTAGTGCAAATAAATACATAGTATCTATGATGCAAGGGAAGACAAGAGGATATGGGATACTATGATATCCAATTCGGAAGTCAAGATGCACGATTATATAGACCACATGGACTTCCAAATCATGAATATGGAGAGGATAGACCTTGTGTTAGGAAGGGAGTGGCTATGGGGGTTGGGAGATACACTTAAATGCAGCTATCAAAACAACACTCTTGAGTTTGAAAGAAATGGAAGTAAATTTTGTATATAGGGAGGGAGAGATGTTCCTAATGCACCTCTCATCTCATCTTGGTCATTGGATAATTAGACCTAGTAATTCACCTTGGTCATTGCCTATTGCTCCTAGTTAAGAAGAAGGATGGCTCTATGAGATTATGTATACTCTATCGAGCTTTAAACAAGGTAACTATCAAAATAGGTTTCCAATGCCTAGGTTGGAAGACCTATTTGATCAGTTACATCAAGCTAAGTATTTTACCAAGCTTGACCTTAGATCAAGATATCATCAGATTAGGATTAGGGTAAAGGATGTCCCTAAGACTGCATTTAGGACTAGATATGGGTGCTATGAGTTTTTGGTGATGCCTTTTTGTCTCGCAATGCTCCTTCCGCTTTCATGAAGCTCATGAATAGTGTATTACTGCCTTATCTAGGGCAATTTGTAGTAGATTTCCTAGATGATATTTTGATCTATAGTGCATCAAAATAAACAGGAGCACTTGGAACACTTAAGAAAAGTATTCCAAGCGTTAAGGAAAAATTCACTCTTTGCTAAGGACTCAACAGAGCTTAGATACCTTGCGCATATAGTCTCAGAGAATGGAATCCATATGGATCTTGAAAATGTAAGGGCTATTATGGAATATCCACATCCAAGGAACATGGAAGAGCTGCAGATCTTCCTAGGTTTATCAGGTTTCTATCAGAGATTCATTAAGAATTATGGCAAAATTGTTGTCCCGATGATGGAACAGATTAAAAGGGAAAGGGAAAGCTTTTCATTGGGGAGACAAACAGAAGCAAAGTATGGAGAAATTGAAAGTAGCGATTGTTATGGCTCCACGTGTACATATACCAGATCCCAATAAACCCTTTGTGGTTGAGACTAACGTGAGTGATTTTGCTATAGGAGCTCCTTTAGTTCAGGATGGTCGACCAATAGCTTTTGAGAGTAAGAAACTAGAATTGGCTCTAAAGAATTACTCCATCTATGAGAAGGAGTTGTATGCAATTGTCCATGCTTTGAATAAGTGGCATGATTACTTATATGGTGCCAAAGTTACGATAGTGTTTGACCAAGAGAGCATTAAGTGGCTCTCTAATCAAATAGACCTTAAAGCTTGTAAGGCCCGATGAGTAGAGGCCCTTCAGGATTTGATTATGAGCTTAGGTATAGGAAGGGAAAGTTTGATGTAGTGGTTGATTCACTTAGCCGCATACCTATGCTCAATGGACTAAGTTTTACTCAAATCACTAGTGAACTATTTGAGTCCATTAGAAGGAAATGTGGGCTTGATCTTGCATATTCTCAGATTTGGGAAGCCATAGAGAATGGGGATCGGGATACACGGGTTTCCAGTGAGGATAAAGTATCGACAGGTACTCAAGAAGGATTCAAGTGGAAGAATTACAATATCCATGATGGATATTTGTTATATAAAGGTACGCTGTGTGTCCCTAGAGATCTTGAGATGAGACAGCACATTCTGTATGAGTTTCATGACACGACACCCAGGAGTTAACAAGACTTATGATCTTGTTAAGAGGCAATTTTAATGGCCTGGACTTCATAAGGACGTCCTAGAGTATGTGCTTAAGTGCACTAAATGTCAGGTCAATAAAGTTGAAAGGTTGAGGATTGGTAGACTACTCCACCCATTGGATAATCCTGATGGGAAGTGGGAGAGTATCTATAGTAGAGTCTGCATATAACACTGCCAAGCACTCTTCCACCAGGCATAGTCCATTTATGCTTATGTATAGGTTTCATCCAAGAGCTCCTTATGTAGTAGGATTGCATAATGAGAAAGTTCAAGCTCCAAAGGACCTCTTTGAAGAGATGAATGATATGCTTAGGCTTGCTAAGAAGAGCCTTAGAAGAGCTCAAGATAGGGCTAAAGCCTATGCTAACACTCAAAGGAGAGACATCAACTTTGAGGTAGGAGAGCAAGTCTATCTTAGAGTTCCATCTAGATCTGAAACTATGAAGATAGGACCTTGTCCAAAACTATCTCCTAGGTATTGTGGACCTTTCCAAATACTTAAGAGAATAGGAAAGATGGCTTACCTGCTCCAACTTCCAAAGAATAGTCAAATCCATCCAGTTTTTCATGTTAGTCGGCTTAAAAAAAGGCGGGGTGAATCTAACAACCTCATTCCAAATAGTGAGTTAGTAGAGCCTATTTCTGTTCAATCTATTCCACATGAGCATGAGAGCATACTATGCACTCGAGAGAAACGGATGAGAAGTCACTTATATAAAAAGTTTCCAGTAAAGTGGAAAGATAGTTTAGAAGATAGTGTCACATGGGAGTGGGTTAGCACCCTTCAGGGACGGTTTCCTCGTTTTAGATTACCTTCCCAAGAATCTTCTTAAGGGGAATGATACAATGAAACAACACGGAGATATGACCATGTATTTTTATTACATGGGGATATAGTTGGAGTGTTATCGCTATTAATTCTCTCTTTCTCTCAGACCTTCCAATACCATTTTTGAGGAGAAAAATGGAGTTAAGGGGAAGGAAATGTAACATATAGTATTCTAGAGGAAGAAGTGTGAACCACCTCTTAGATTTTATGAGATGGGCACACACATGAGTGCCAAGTGGCACTCATGTGTGAAACCCTGTATAGATATCCTTTGTGGCTATCCGGAGAGAGAGAGAGTTAATTGGGAGAGTTAATTGGTTTCACACATGAGTGCCAAGTGGCACTCATGTGTGAAACCCTGTATAGATATCCTTTGTGGCTATCCGGAGAGAGAGAGAGTTAATTGGGATAGCATGAGGCTAGGCGGTATAATTTTTGGGAAGACTCCATGTTCGTCCAATCCATATTTGTAGCCGACAATCTTCCTCGATCGGAGTGCACAAATCATCATAATGAAGGCCATCATTGGGAGGAGGCTACCACACATAGCCCGTGCAGATTTTTGGACCATGTACGAAAATCTAACTAATAATTTCCCCATTGTTTTTGCCTTTCAAAATTTTTACAAAAATGTTGTACGTAGGTTATCATATGTAGCAAAATGCTTTGCTGCAAACTCACTTTACCATCTCACTACTTCTCCTATGTCTGCTGCTTGAAGTACTTGGGTTTTTTGGGTGTCATGTTGTCCACCTTCTAATAGGTCATACTGAGTTTTGAATACGCACTTCTTCGTGTCACCGAAATATCACTTAACTTAATACTTCCTCAAAACTTAACATAGTACTGAACTAATTATAGAGAGACAGGACTACGAAATACTCAGAGTGTAAGCAAGACGCCATGCTCCAGTCAGGCATTCGCCTAGACCACAGTCCGACGACATATCCTCTGTTCACGCACGCTTCCTTTATTAATCAAAAGTTACAACTAATGCGCTATGCCCTTTCGGTATGTGTGCAACCTTTCAGGGCTTCATATTACATTCCATATTACAATCCGATGGCTCACACTGGCACGCACGGTGGACTCAAACCCGAAAAGGAAAAATATGAAGGTTAAGATTCATCTATGATACCCTGTACATACATGGATTAGGCTAACTTAAAGTGCGGGCAATCTTCTGCTTCAAGGAATCTAACATATCCTTTAAAATTTGAGGCTCAACTAACTGGCCATTTGTTCTAACCGAACTGGCAGCTATTACATGACTTATTAAAGACTCAGCTTAAGTCTGCAAAATGCTTCCTGTAAATAGAAATCATTTGCGAGAGCAACATCTCTACGCAATTTCATTTTGGCGATATCTACATCAATCCTGGACAACCTGTCAGCTTTAATGCCTAATCTCTTCTCTCGACGTTCGAGTTCTTGAGATTGAAATTGCATTGTCTTGTAAATTTCTTCTCGTTCCTTTTGAATTGCTTCATTCTCCTTCTTTAGCTTAATATATCGGCCAATCTCTTCTTCCAAGGATTGGCTTTTGTGGAACAGCTCCTCGGTGACCTGCTTAAGCTCTTTCGAGTGTTTATAACGTTCGTCGCTAACGTTTGAGAAGCCTCTTCTAGTATGCTGAGCTTATCTCTCATATTATGAAGATCGTTGCCTAGCACAATCAAGGCATCTTGATTATCTGTAACTTCTTGCTTTAATCTGTTAATTTCGATGTCCTTGTTGGCAATAATTAGATCCTTCTCTATCAACTACTCCTGCAATCGCTGAATTTGGACTTGTAGGGAGTGAATATTTGTTTTTGCCTCGAGGAGTTCTTCTTGGAGGGGTGCGATATCAGCTTCTAGGAGTTCTACTTTGCTCTATAGCCCCTGTCGAATGGTCTGTGTTGCCGTCTTCAATTGAAGAGGTAATTGCTGGGATAACTAAATTAATATCTGGCCCATGGATGCCAATTTGGTGAACATGACGGGGGTGGAGAGAGAAGGGGTAGGCTACGATGGTCGGGAGACGAGGGTGGAGAGTAGTAGGGAGAAGACAATAATTTAGATGAGGCTTCACGGATTGTAGTGGAAGGTGAGGAGGGAGAAGCATCCGCAGCAGCAAGAAGTGTGGTTGGAGGCGGAAGGGCAAGAAGAGTTGTTGGCACTAGGATGATGCCTGTTTCGTTTTGAGGTGAAGATGAAATAGTGGCAATGTCTGTAACGACCTCCTTAGCAGTTTGTAGTTGCTTTGTCATATCTGTTGGATCATCGACTAATTTTGAGGGTGATGGATGACAAGCAATGATAGTGGCATCTTCCACTGTCTCCTTCACAGCCTCAGCATCGAGTTGTTTTGTTTCATCGAGTGATGAAAGTTCAGCTACTTCTTCCACAATAACATCTATATCCTGCTGCTTACTAGGAGAAGACTGGGCAGATTCTACCTGTAATGAAGTGTTTGTATCATGAAATACTTCAACTTCTTGAGCAGTGGTTGTTTCCTTCACTTGACTTTGAGATGGGCTGATGCAACTGCGCTTGCACCGGCAGAAGTGGAGAAGATCTTCATCATCATCATCATCCTCCTCCAGCATCTGTGTAGACTCCTCATGTAAAAGCAGAGTATTCACTGGGGGTGGTTGCTCTGCTTGAATCACCGGAAGGAGAAAGGTGAGCAGGTGAAGCAATCGGGTCCTAGGAATCTCATTCTTGGCGAGTTGTTTGGAAACGGCTTGGCATTCACAGTGAATGCATCGGAAAAAGAGAGACGTAAAGTTAACGGCTTGTCGTGCGGCGGTATTGATCATGGAGTAAATTGGGTGTGAGATGTCGTAAGTGCGTTTTTGTAGGTTCAAGGTAGCAACCAAGAACTGGAGTGTAGTGAGCTCCAGTTCGAGTCGACACAAAATGGCAAACTCATTAGACGAGTGCCTGGGGAAAAGTTCTTTCATGGTTGCCATCGGAAGAAGAGGGCCATTGACCAACCCCTCCTGAGGGAGACAAAATCCCTCAGCGACTATACTGAGTGTCACAACAACATTGGGATTCAAACATGCCAGCGGCCAGCATTATTCTATAGCTCACATAACAGCTATGCAGAGATTATCTGAGCAACAAAGGGATGACACTCCAGTGAATGCCAAGGCAATTCAGCAAAGGCTAGGAGACCACAGATACATAGATACTCGCTCACGTCCGGAGCGAGACCAGCACGGAAGGTAACGATAGTCGCTAGAGCTTCCATGGCGCAATCAGAACACACAAGAGCATAGGGAATACAAAAGTCACAAGCACACAAGGACTCAATAGCGAAGAACCATACAAAGTGAAACCTAATCATCACACAATGTTAGAAATATACCGTTATAATGATGACATGCACGCATTAATAGAATCGGAGACGTAGAGGGCAGCTACTAATCATGGTTAGGTAAGAAAATTGAAGGATTACGGTCAATCAGTCAACCAGAATTACGTAAAGGGGACAAGAATGTCGAGATAGAACACTAAGAAAAAGGAGTTAAAATACTGATCACGCATCATGAGGATGAAGGTGGTGGACAATAGGGATGAAGCTTCGATCCATTGATCGCTTTAGGAAGAAGGGTACCACTTAAGGTGGATAACCAAAAAGTTGCGGGTCCCACTTGTTCGGCAATGCAGTATGGACCAAACCAATGCAGTTTAAACTTTCCGACAGATCGATTAGATTTAGCATTATAAAAGAGCACTAATTGGCTGATGGTAAACATGGGGGTTTTAAGGAAACGATCGTGAGTTCGTGCTTGTTTGAGATGAACTTCCTGCAACACTAGAAAACTCTCGAGGCGCTGTTCATCGAGAGACCGTAAAGCCTCCAATCAGAAAGGGAAAGATTCTTTCGATATTAATTTCTGCTTTAATGCCACTCATAGACTAGGAACCACCAGTTCCATAGGAGCAATCACCTCTAAACCATAAGCCAATTTGAAGGGCGTTGTTTCGGTCTCCACTTTATATTTTGTACGGTAAGCCCATAATACGGCAGGTAAGAATTGGTCCCATCTCTCTGGACAATCTAATACCAGTTTCTTTAAGATATTCAGCAGAGATTTGTTGGCGCTTTGTGCGAGTCCATTCACTCATGAATAGTAGGGAGAACTAAACTTATGCACAATCTGGAAGGTTTTAGTAGGCACTTGCATTAATATTTTTGCAAAGTGCGTACCTTGATCAGTCACAATCTCCAAAGGTAATCCATAGCATATTAAAATATCTCTCATCAAGCAATTCGCGACTCCAACCGTTGTGGCGGACCATAAAGCCCAAGCTTCGGCCCACCTAGACGCATAATCCATGCATGTAAGAATATATCTGTTACTAGTAAATATCGTCGGAGGTGTGATTGGTCCGATAAAATCCAAGGCCCATTTCTGAAAAGGTTCGAGAGGCAAAATGGGTTGGGGTGGAAAGTAATGTCTCTGTAAAGGTTGACCTGAATGTTGACACTCATCGCACTGTTGCACATACTTGGTCACATCACGGTACATTGTAGGCCACCATAAGCCACTCTGTAGGATCTTCCTGTGGGTGAGGTCAACTGCAAAATTGTAGAGAGTACGCATGAGGAAGCAAAATGAAAAGTAAAGTACTCTCACAAAACAAAGAATGTGTGAGACACAAAATGAGTAGACCATGAAATGGGTAAACTCATGTGGATTAGAAATGAGCTTGCCAAGAGCATGGAGTAGGCTCCTCAAGCTTCTAACCAAATACAAATGGGGGAGAGGCCCTCCTTATATAGATTTGTGAGGGGCTCTCCAAAATACATCTCATGTGGGATAATTCCCCTGAAAGGAGAATGAATACAACTCGTAGAAGCAAATGGCAAGGTACCCAAATACAAAGGATACAAATGTAGATGAAGTAGGAGAAATCATGTTGTCAACACCCCCTCTGCAGCTCCATTTTGGAGCGGCTGAATGCTGGAGAGATCCACCAAGCGCTGAAGCGGAACTAGAGGTAGAGCCTTCGTGAACATATCCGCCACGTTCTCCTGAGAGGTACACTCCTCCAGAGTAATCTCTTGAGATATGAGCTTCTCGCGGATGAAGTGATACTGGATATCGATGTGCTTCATCCGAGCATGGAACACTGGATTCTTGGCGATGGCCAAGGCTGACTGGCTGTCCGTGCGAAGACATGTCGGAGTATCCTGCAAAACACCAATGTCAGATAATAAATGTCGAAGCCAGATGGCCTCACATGCTGCAAAGCTGGATGCTCGGTACTCGGCCTCGGTAGATGATAGTGTAACTGTAAGCTGCTTCTTACTTGCGAAGAGATAGGTCCTGAGCCAATCAAGAATATATACCCATAAGTAGATCCTCAAGAATCAAGATCACCAGCCCAATCTGAATCGGAATATCCAGCGAGTTTGATGCCCCCTCTATACCAAAGACCATGATGTCGGGTGAGGGCAAGGTATCGAAGTAGTCTCTGAGCGGCATCCCAATGAGTCTGACAAGGCTGATGTGCAAATTGACTGAGTATACCAACTGCATAAGCAATATCTGGTCTAGTGTTGGCAAGATAGAGTAATGAGCCAACAAGCTGTCGATAGGTATGCACATCCACAAGGGATGCTGAGTCCTCCAGTGTAAGCTTGATGTTTGGATCAAGTGGTGTAGAAATTGAGCGACACTGCTCCATGTTATATCTGGAAAGTAGATCAGAGCAGTACTTCTTCTGTGATAGAAATATACCTTCTTTTGTTTGCCAAACTTCCATACCCAAGAAGTAGTGTAATAATCCAAGATCTGTCATAGAGTACTCAAGTGAAGCTATGTGATGATAAACTGGATGCGTTCTTCATCTGAGCTTGTCAAGATCAAGTCGTCTACATAGAGAATGATGATGGCTACTAAAGACTCCTTTGGATAGATGTAGAGATTAGCATCAACATTGCTTCTGTGAAATCCCTTGTCTTCAAAGAACTTGTGAATCTTTTCATACCAGGCCCTGGGAGCTTGCTTGAGTCCATAAAGTGCTTTGTGAAGCTTGTAGACTTGATCTTCTTTGCCTTTTATCTTGAAGCCTTCAGGTTGTTCAACATATACTTCTTCTTGAAGATCTCCATTTAGGAATGCACTTTTGACGTCCAGATGGTAAATGGGCCACTTAAAGTGAGCACTTAGTGCTAAGATGACTCTTATAGTTGTGAATCTTGCAGTAGGAGCAAAGGTTTCTTCATAGTCAATGCCATGTTGTTGCTTGTATCCCTTAGCGACTAATATTGCCTTATATTTATCTAGAGTGCCATCAGACTTGTATTTGACTTTATATATCCACTTGACTCCTATGCTTTGATGGTTGGTCGGTTTGGGGACTAATGTCCAAGTTTTGTTCTTTGCTATTCCATCGAGTTCCTCTTTCATAGCTGTTTCCCACTCTGGTTGGCCTTGAGCTTCTTTGTAGTTAGATGGCTCTGGAATTTGCTGAATTTGGTGCATTAGAGCATAATTAACATAATGACTTTGTTCGCGTTGTTGCCTATCAAGAAGCCTTTGAGATCGGCGTGGTTGTTGTGAAGTACTTGCTTCTGAGTTGGAAGTTGGAAATACTGAGTCCCCCTCTGAAGTGTAGATAGGTAGACTAAGACTTGTACTCGAATCTTTTCTTGATTATGATGAAGCTTCATTGAAGATCACATCCTTTGAAATGGTGATGGAGTGGTTTTCCATATCATATAGACGGTATGCCTTTGATTGGTCACTGTAGCCTATGAATATGTGTTTCTTGGACTTTGATTGTAACTTGTTTCTATCTTCTTTTGGTACATGGACAAAAGCTTCACTACCAAAGACTCAAAAGTAGTTCACATTTGGTTTTCTTCCATAGTAGGCTTCGAAGGGTGTTTTTTTGTGTAAAGCACTTGTAAAGCCTCGATTAAGAATGTGAACGGCAGTATGCACAGCTTATGCCCAGAACTTGTAGGGTAGATCCTTGTGATGAAGCATTGTTCATGCCATTTCCATCACACTACGTATCTTCCTTTCAGCTACTCCATTTTGGGATGGAGTATGAGGCTGAGTGACTTGGCGTTTGATCCCTTTCTCGTTGAGAAAGTTATCAAAGTCATGATTGATAAATCCACCACCTCCATCTAATCTGATGGTTTTAACTTTAGTTGAAGCTTCATTCTCAACTTCCTTGATCCAAGTTTGAAACTTAGAGAATGTGTTTGCCTTTGACTTCAAAAAGCACACCCAAATAAAGCGAGAGTGGTCATCTACTAGAAGATAAAAGTAGAGGGATCCACTCAGAGATGGGGTATTCATAGGTCCACATAAGTCCATGTGGATGAGGGCTAGTGGGTTCCTCGCTCGTGTTGAAGCTTCCTTGGGAACTGGGGCCCTATGTTGCTTGCCTTGGGTGCAAGCTTGGCAGACACTAGTAGGTTGTTCGTTCTTTGGCAATCCCTTCACAAGTTGGGATGAAGAGATTTTGGATAAGTAAGAAGTGTGGCCAAATCTCTGGTGCCACAAACTTGAGTTCGATTCTTTGGATACAAAGCATGATAGCTTGTATAAGCCCTTTTCTTCTATACCTTGAGCAATAACATCCTTTGTATGGGGCTCAATTACCTTAACTGAGGTGTTATCAAACCATACTTGTTTGTCCTGATCTGTAATGGCCTTGACAGAAAGTAGATTCATACATAAATTTGGAACAAAGAGAACATTGGATAAAGACTTGCATTCCCCCTGATGGTTGGAAATTTGAACTTTCCCTTTTCCTTCTATGGGTAAACTTTTGTTGTTGCCAAGATAGACTTTGCCCGTATGTTCTTCGAGTTCTTGAAAGAAGTCCTTGTCTTTGCACATATGGGAGGTAGCTCTGCTATCAAAGATCCACTCATGCGGGGAGCTAGAAGTCACTAGGGCATTGGCTTCTGTGGAGATGAAGAGTTCCTCACTGGAGCAGTGGGATCTTTGTTGGGAGCCTTTGGATGCTTGCATAGACAAAGAAGCCTTTGATGATTGTTTCTTTTTATAGCAAAACTTTTCTAAGTGTCCTGATTTTCCATAAAAGTTACAGGTGAACTTCTTCGATGAATTATGCGATCCTTGTTTAGATCCATTGCTAGCCTGATGACTTGTGGTTTTGCCCTTATTGAATGGGCCTTTGGCCTTCATGGCTGACTCTTGTGAGGAAGTTGATTTGGCTCGCGAGTCGTGAAGGAGTAATAGTCGACGAACCTCTTCCCAAGATAAGACTTGGCCACGATTATACAACGTTGTGACAAATGTCTTGTATGACTTAGGTAACTTGTTGAGAAGCCTAATGAACATGTCTTTACTAGAGATCTGCCTACCACAAAGTGCTAATTCACGCTGGTACTCCTCAAATTGGGCTATGACCTTGGTAATTGTGTCGTGTGGCCTAATGGTCAAATTATGAAACTCGACGTCTAATGCATATATCTTTGAAGGGGTTTTGTCTTCATACAAAGCGGCTAACGTATCCCAAGCATCCTAGAACGTCTTACAGGCCGTGATATGTCCTTTCATCAGTTCGTCACAGGCAAGTAACAGTTGACCTAAAGCACGTTTGTCCTTGACATTCCACACATGCCAATTGTCTAAGTTGGTATGCCTATTCGGTTCGGGATCTGACCCGTCAACGACTTCATGTAGGGGGTTTGTATAGAGATAGGCACGCATGATATCTTTCCATAGATTGTAATTTTTTCCATTGAGGCATTCATCCTTAGGCATAAAAATAGGGGTGAAAGAGGGTAAGAAGTTAGCCATAGATGATGAGCTACCTTCACTTTTGGTCATTACAAAGCTTTGAGGATAAAGTGTTTAGAAACACTACCAAAATCTCTTGCCAAAAATGCTGCTTCAAATAATTGCAAAGCTTGAAATAAACGACTCGATACCAGACTGAAAAATCTTGGGGAGGGGGGGAGGCTTGGAGTAGCCCTCCACTTGTAGAGCACCAAGAGAAGTCGACGCGAGAGGAGGGCTTAGAGTAGCCCGTTGTACATCACACTTGCCTTAGAGTAGGCTTAGAAACTAGATTTAGTAGGCACGACAACCAAATCACTTTGTGAGTGGGCTTAGATTAGCCTCCATCCCACAAGTGTGCACACACATAATATTTTTCCTTATATTTTGAGCGTACAAAGAGGGAGGCACTTAGTGCCTTGAGTGTGCCAAAATAAAGGATGGATACCCTTGAGTGTTACAACAATTATCTTGAGAGAGAGGGTTTAAAACCTTGTGCAAAAAAAGAAATTTAAAATAATCCTCTAAAGTCTGCTTCTCAACGTTATGCGTTATCCTAAAACATACCATGGGACTCCATCGAGGATACATTCGCTCATATTAAAGTGAGTGATGCATTGAGTTTGCTAAGTATGGCAATGGTCCATTCTATATGGATTAAAATATAATCCTATACCTTTACGAATGCACTATATCAAAGCCAAAATCGTATTTCATATCATGTGATGTAAACGTCCATATTGTTTGGGCTATAGTCAATCGAAAACGCAAAAAAAAAAGGAATGCAAATGTTTTCCGCGTCATGGCGCAGCCATAATGCATTCAGCATAACCTGAGCAATTATCTACCGCTGATGGTGGTCTTGGTCTCATTTGCCCCTCCAGGATGGCTACTCAAATGGCTGCCAAGTGGATTTACAGATCTGTATCCTCTAATGACTTTTGGGCCTGTTTGATTAAAAGAAGTATTAATAGGTTCCATGTTAAGCATAATAAAAGTTGGGACAATTGTTCTCTGTGGGATGTGATTACTGCTCCTGTTGATTTTGTACCTAAGGGTAGTCCGCTGATTTGTAATTTCTGGAAAGCCTGGATGGTGGTAAAGGATAAGTATAAGCTCCCTGTCTGGTATGCTCAGAACTTGTCTTTTTTATTGCAGGATTCCATTTGGTTTGGCTAGACAAATAATGGAGCCCACCCTACTCTCCCAATTAGATGGAACAAGTGCAAAAAGAAAGGCTTTGGACATTGGCATGACTTGATAAGAGCAGGTGAAGTTGTTGATGATAATGATATTCTCGAGATTGACTGTCTCTCATTGCAATGTAAACAGATTCTCATAAACAAAAAGGTGTTGTTGATGGAGAAGATGGAGATCAACATGTGGAGGAAGGAGATTTCCCTCCAAGAGGTCGCCTGGGATATGCTAAGCACCTATAAAAGGACAACCAGGAGCATCAAAGAGATCACTAGGAAGATGAATAAGAAATGGGATCTTCAGTGGTCTTACCTGCAGTGGAAGTACAGATTTCAGTGCTCCTGGGCCTTCCCCCTCTCTAACAAGCAATCCTGTCTCAGCTGGCTCATACTCCACAAAGGCATCTGGACGAGAAGCCATGCTAGGAAGTATGAAATTGATGCTGGTCTTTGTAAGCTTTGTGGCAAAGAAGAGGACTTGGAGCACCTGTTCATAAAGTGTAAATTTGCCTTCAGATACTGGGAAGGCATTCGGTCTTACTGTCAAATCCAGCGTATCAAAGTTCCAAGCTGCAAAGATATTCTGATTGGTGAATCAGGAGGCATGGACATCCTGCTGTGGCAGATTATTAGGAACCATACTCTGTGGGCTATTTGGAAGAGTAGAAATAGTGCCATCTTTAATAAAAGGGGAAAAGATCACTTCTCCTTTCTGCTGGGGCTGAGAAAAATCCTCAATCTTTGTTTATCCTTTTATCAAGAAACCCAATCGGATATAACGAGCCGCTTAGTAATTATAAGGAAGTACCACTATAATGTGTGGAAGGGTAAGCTCCTTTGTATGCATTCAAAGCCCAGATTTCACATGATCACTTTCCTTGGTGCTTTGGTTAACACTTTCCTGTGATGAGTCCTCCGTTGTAATTTGGGACTACGATGTCCACTGTCTGCCTTGGCCTCCCTTGAGTGCCTGTTGTAATTCTTACTTTGACTAGCATCAATTTTATTTTTCCTGTTTTATGAAAAAAAAACTTATCTACGGCAGATGCATTGAAACACTATTGTTCTCTGACGAATCCTTCCACTCTTTGCGGATACGGTGACAGTCTGAGAGATTCATTGCACTAGACGTCATGATGAATCAATTACATTCTTTTGATCTGGCGCTCTGTAACATGCAGAGTCCAACTTAACATGATGAATGGCTTTATATTTAGGGAGCCTGCCGCTCGATTTTAGAGAGAATGTAGCCAGCAATTCTCGAATCTGTGATGTCAGAGCACACAATCATGGCTACTGGCATGTTTCCTCATTTAGAGATGGGGCCATCATTTGCGGGTCTATCCTATTCTTTGTACCTCTATCGAGTTGGGAACTTGGGGTTGCTCTGGACTGCTGCAAAATGGAGCGCTAGTTGCTACAAAAAAGAAACCCGCTTACGTGCTCTTTCTCTCTCTCTCTCTCTAGGTTGCACAAATATGAAGGTCACAGCTGAAGGTGCTGCAGAGAGAGTCTCTCTCTAGTTCTCTGTGTGTCGCTGCTCTCTCTGTGAGAGAGTTAACGTAGAGGTTGGATCCGCGAGCTCAGGGAGCGACTCTAGGTCTCTCTAAAAGAGAAGAGCCCAGACAATTCACACTCGTCTCTTGTGTTCTCTTCCTCCTCTCATTCTGTTGGATTTGAGATCATCCCCACCAAGAGAAACATTGTCTCTCTATAGATCCCGAGACCTTTTCTCTCTGTCTCTCGCTCCATTGTCTATCTTTCTCTCTCTCTCTCTCTCTCTCTCTCTCTCTCTCTCTCTCTCTCTCTAGCGCTGTGAGAGATGGCTTGTCGCGATGAGCTGTTGGATGTTGCATGTTGGACTAGGCATGGCTACGAGCTCGGTCTAGCCCGGTTGTTGGCTGCTATAGAGCGTTGCTGCTCCTGCCGCCTATGGTTGCCCTTTGAGCACTTAAGCTGAAAGGGTAAAGTTTGTCGACAGCTGAACAGTGTAGCTACGGCATAGGGTGCTCCTTTGGTTGCAGTCACTCCAGCCACTCCACCATGGAAGTCGCTCTAAGTTTGGAAATTCCTCCTGCAGATCGATATTGAGTGACTCTTGATCAACTAAGACCCGCCACTAGCTGCAATGCTCAAACGCACTGGTGATGTTGATGTTGTCCTTCTCAGAGTCCCCTTTTCTGCAAGGAATCGCACACTTGCACAAAGGGTGTTTCAGCCAGAAACAATGATGGTGTTGCAGGGTATGACCCGTCTCTGAGATAACTTTCGTTGTCCTTCCTCTATGGATGAGTAGAATGCAAAAAAAATGTTGCTCAACAGATGGCAGAGATATGCAATTTCATCAAATGATGGGTTTAATGAAGATTCGAAGTTCTAGGAAAGATCCTCCTATGATATAAGACCAATATTGAAATCAATCGAGATGAGTTTCCACAAACATGCACCAAAAAAATGATAATGAGGATGACAAATGATCAAGTAGGAAAATTGTTAATGTTTCCAAGAGCATTTATAAACACTCCATAAACTTCAGATGTGCCATCATTTTCATGAGAACAAGTGCAACTATGAAATCAACCAGCAGCATGTGCCACAAAAGAGGGTGGGAAAATGGGTTAAATGAGTATAAAAGGATGAAAGAAAGGGTGGGAGGGTGGGCAAATGGGCAGAATACATCCCAAAAACTGATGGCAAAAGGCCTCTCTCAATGAGGAGAAAGCACGCCACCAAAATAAAGCACCACCACCACCAAAATCATTGCCAAATGCACCACCAAGACCTCCACCTAGCGCTCTGATACCATGTAGAGAGTATGCATGCGGAAGCAAAATGAAAAGTAAAGTACTCTCACAAAACAAAGAATGTGTGAAACACAAAATGAGTAGACCATGAAATGGGTAAACTCATGTCGATTAGAAATGAGCTTACCAAGAGCATGGAGTAGGCTCCTCAAGCTTCTAACCAAATACAAATGGGGGAGAGGCCCTCCTTATATAGATTTGTGAGGGGCTCTCCAAAATACATCTCATGTGGGATAATTCCCCTGAAAGGAGAATGAATACAACTGGTAGAAGCAAATGGCAAGGTACCCAAATACAAAGGAAATACAATATAAAATGGAAATAGACTAGAAATGGAGTGCCTCCTGGATACGAAATGGAGATGCACTCATGCGGATACAAATGTAGATGAAGTAGGAGAAATCATGCCGTCATGTAAGAATATATCTGTTACTGGTAAATATCGTCGGAGGTGTGATTGGTCCGATAAAATCCAAGCCCCATTTCTGAAAAGGTTCGAGAGGCAAAATGGGTTGGGGTGGAAAGTAATATCTCTATGAAGGTTGACCTGAACGTTGATACTCATCGCACTGTTGCACATACTTGGTCACATCACGGTACATCGTAGGCCACCATAAGCCACTCTGTAGGATCTTCCTGTGGGTGAGGTCAACTGCAAAATGACTTCCAGCTGGGGCCGAATGACCAATTGTGATGACTGAAGCAATTTCGTGTGGGGGAACACATCTTAAGAGCACTCCCGAGTGATCCATGTAATATAACTGCCCTACAATTAGGCGGAATCGTCGACTATACATGGACAGTTTACGGCAAGCAGCAGGAGAGGTCGTGCCGGGAGGACATCCATTGGTCAATAAAAGCATCAAAGTGTCATAATAGGAGGATTTTAACAGAAATTCTTGTTGACCATCCTGTACTGTCTCAGTTACATAAATAGCAGGTGTGGCATCATCAACTCCTTCCGGAAGTTCACCGGAATCCAACCGAGATAGAAAATCAACAAGTGCGTGTGCGGACCCTGGTCAGTGTACTACTAAATAATCAAACTCTTGGAGCAACAATACCCATCTGGCTAGTCTTCCTCCCAAATGCTATTGGCGAACAAAGTACACCAAAGCCGCATGATCGACATGGAAGGTGAAGTGGCATCCCAGTAAGTAATGCCGGAATTTCTTCACCGAATATAAACACACCTTAATACTAAAAGAGATGATCACTGAGAGATAGAGAGAGAGAGTAGACAAGTTTTTCCAAACTATATTGTAAGCTAGGATGCTCACCTATAGTATCTTACATTCCAATGTTAAATTACAATGTGTGAATAAGATACAAATTGATAAGATCTGAATCTATGCAAAAATAGGAACTAGATATAAGAAACTATATGTAAAGTTCCGAAGAAGTATGAAGAGTGTGTGTGTGTGTGAATATGGAGAATATGAACAATTTAGAAGTGTTTTACAAAAACCCTAATAAAAAACTAGTGAATGAATAAGTGAGGATTGAAAGAGAATTTTTACTCACACTATATCAGCAAGATATAGGGATGGTTGGCTGAACCTAACTCCTCCAAGTACTCGAGATGTAGAGCACAACTCCTCCAAGAGTGTAGAATTTTTCATCCAAGTAAAGCACTTCCTCCTTGATATCCAACATCGAGGTTGTACTCCATGAGTAATGATAATCCAAGTGGCCCCAATGATCTTCTTATATAGTTTTAGCTCCATATGAAAAGCTATCACAAAAAGCTTTTTATCAAAAAATCTATTGTGGAAAAAATACTATTGTACGATCCTGTTGTTGCATGAGTTTCAATTAGCTCCATCAAAAAGCTAAACTTTGTTTTCCTAAAAAGAACACATATTTTCACCTCTATTCAGCCATGGGATTTGAACTTGGGTCAATTAACCACGATTCAATTGCTTAAACCCAAATTTCCTTTCGCGTTTCCTTGTGCAACTCTTTTTATATTCTAAGCACCACAAAAAGGATTGGTGTTCGTTGAGGATTTGTAGACTATTTTGACATTGTTTCCAATTGAATCTCCTACTAGATAGAAGTGATCAAAACAACTTATCATCATGGTGTGGATGATAAATTGAAAGAATTATCTATGCCATCCACCTATGCAGAGCCAAAAAGAACTATCCCAAAGGTGGAAATAGAAGGTCTTTCAGTGGTTCCTATTGAGGGACAAGAATATTTGTTTTTGCATGATATTGAAAAGGAATTTGGGTTATCACGTAGTGAATGCCTAAGTTTATTTTGTACCATGTAAGAGTGCCCTTTGGATAATAACTCTAAATTATTCAAATGAAGTTTTTTCCATTTGGTGAGTCAACGGGAGTCACATCAAAATTGGTTTGTGATGACATACTTACAAGTGAAGATTAATAAGTCACCAAAGAAGAATTCAACAATGCATAGGCATGTATATTAGGATCAAAGGTTCTTGGTTCACTAGGCATTGCGTAGAGTGAGATGTCCCATTCTGTGTAGCAATCCTCATAATTAAAACATTAGGTTCCAACTTCCATGAAAAATTCTTAGGTCAAATAAATATATCTCTAGGGTTAGGGTTGAAAAATAGTGATGATATAGAAAGACCTATTTTGACTAAGGACCTATGTATGGCTTTAGAGCGTCAAAAGAGATTCATTGGGAAGCTCCAATTCAATTGATGTAATCAAATAGATTAATGAAAAAATACACTTTGCTCGTGAAATCGTTTTATATATCATATCTCAAAGTTGCATGGATTTTCTTTGACATATGGAGGATTTTTTAGAGAGGTTCTATGTGTATGTGAAATTCCATGTGTTACCCATGGCATTGCAAGGCCAGAAAAAGCCTTTCCATAGAAACGTGGGAGAAGGGCCCAATTAGCCCTAAAGGGAGCTTCCACAACTTTGGCTTTCTTAAATTATGTGGAAATGGTTCCTAGAAACTCTTGGTTGGTGGTCGTTGCTTCCGCTAATTATAAGACCAATGGCTCTTCTTTCTACAAGATCAATATATCCTTCAATTCAACTAGCTTTTGTAGATCGAATTGGTGGGTCAAATTAAGTGTCATTCCAAATACTTACTATATTTGGCTAATATTTCTTTACCGCTTACACATTTGACAAAAAAGGATGTTCCATTTGTATGGGTAGATGCTCAAGAAAAAGCGTTTCAACTCTTGAAGAAGATGGTATCTGTAGCACCAATTTTGCAACCACCAGACTGGTCATTGCCCTTGCACATATTTTTTGATGCATCGGATGTGGTGGTTGGAGCAGTGTTGATGCAGCAAAAAGAGAAAGGATGGTTTAGACCCGTATATTATGCTAGTAGGGTATTGTGTTCAGCCAAAAGGAATTATCCGGTGACTTAACGGGAAGCCTTAGCAATGGTATATTCTCTCAATAAGTTTTGACATTATTTGTTGGGCAATAAGGTGGTTTTTCATGTAGATCACCAGCCTTTGATATATTTGATTAAGAAGCCTTTGTTGATAGGAAGATTAGCCAAGTGGATAGTTTTATTGCAAGAATTTGATTTTGTGATTGTTCATTACTCCAGGCAAGGAGCACGCAATGGCTGACTATTTTAGTAAGTTGGAATCAAGGGAGGCACCTTCAGGTGTCAATGATGAATTCCCTGATGCAGAATTGTTTAATGCACAGGTTGCTGAACCAGATTCATGGTATGATCAATTAGTGGTATTTTTAACGGATGGGTCATTACCACAACATTTTTCACCTGATCAAAGAAGGAAATTTGCACTGAGAAGTAGACCCTACTTTATCATAGCCAGTGCATTATATAAAAAAGGGGTGGATCAGGTTATTAGGAGGTGTGTACCAAAATTTGAACAACCAGCCATGTTACAAGAGGCACATTCAAGTCTAGCAGGAGGTCATTTGTCGGGGGATATTAGAGGAAAGAAAGTATTACAAGCAGGGTTATGGTGGCCTACTGTGTTAAAGGATGCCCGTGAGCATGCAAAAAGATGTGTGATTTGTCAGAAGATGGGCCAACCTAGCAATATAGATAGGATGTCTTATCATCCGGTTTTACCATTGGATCCGTTCCAAAAGTGGGGTATGGATTTTGTGGGCCCTATCAAACCAATTACTCAGCATGGCAACAAATATATTTTAGCAGCTATGGATTATTGTACAAAGTGGGTGGAAGCAGTGGCATTGAAAGATAATAAGGCAACAAGTGTGGCAAAATTTCTTCATCATAATATTATGACCAAATTTGGGTGTCCTATTGAGTTAGTGAGTGATAGAGGTGTGCATTTCCTTAATGAAGTAATTTCAATAACATGAACCCATTTGATTATGCATAAAAAGCCTACCGCATATCATCCACATGCAAACGGTCAGGCTGAAAGTACAAATAAAACATTAATGCGTATTCTTAAAAAGCTTGTGCATGACAATCAGAAAAATTGGGATTTATTACTTGACTCAGCCTTGTGGTCATTTAGAACAACATTCAAAGTGACAACAGGTATGACTCCATTTCGACTGGTATATGGATTGGAGGCAGTAGTATCCATGGAATTTGTGGTTCCAAGTTTGCGAATCACAGCAGAAAAGATGTCTCCGGGTTTATCCGTTAAGCATAGAAGCAAATATCTTTTGCAGTTGGAAGAAGATCGTTTGGTAAGTGCATACATTACTGAGGTAATAAAGACGAAGACAAGCTTGAGTGAATGAGAATGTGAAGTTTAAGTTATTTAAGGAAGGATATTGGGTAATGGTGTATAATTCTAAGCTTGGACCACATCTGGGAAAGCTTACATTGAGATATCAAGGTCCATATCAGATTGTGCAAGATTTAGGGCAAGGAACTTTCCTATTGGCAGATGTATTCGGCACTAGAATTGAGAAACCGACCAATGGATTCTGGTTAAAGAAATTTCAAGGGAAGCCGCGACATTTGGATTGGTTATCTTCTAATGTAGTGCAAGCAACGATTAATTCTGAAAGACATACTATTAGCATGACTGATCACTGAAGCAAGAAGGCTTATTTATCTGCATTTTCGTCCTTGGTAACATGTTTCCTTGATTGTACTTGGTCGAAAATGGCATTGAGCGCGTTCTTACGAATCCATTGGGGGAAATGGTATAATCAGAGGTTCACAATTTTGATAGAAGTTGTTTATCAGCATACAAAGAAGAAGGGAGTGTTCGTTAATCAGACTAAACTAGCAGAGGAATATTCAAACGTAGCAAGGGATGTAACTCATGATGCATGGACAATGGTGGTAGTAGGTAGTCAGCAATATCATGTATCCAAAGTTTTTGGGGAAATTGTATGTACATGGATCGGAAAATGCAATATGAATGGGAAGAGAGTTCACTTGATTATTCTCGATTGGCGCATGAGTTTTAATGCGACTAACTACATGTGTAGAACGATTTTTACTCATAGCATGGAAATGTGTGAAAAGATGAGCTTAATGATTTTTAAGCTAACTTATACTCAAACATTATGTAGTTGCATGAGTGGGCACGTGATCCAATACGCAAAGTTTGCAGCTTAGAGGCAATTTGAAAGCTCGCACTATTTGTACTTGCGTGTTGCATTCTATATTATGGCTCCAAAGGTGATGTTCCTCGCAGGTTCTAGTGTAGCGTTGCAGGAGGCAACAGACATGAGGGGGTGTTGCAAACCAAGAGAAGTAGTGTCACGCAAGGAGGAAACGACAACGGAGGAGAGTGACAGCCAGCTTCAAGATGAGGTGGAGGAGACTTCAACACCATCCACAACAATGAAGTTTATGCACAATGTCATGGATACGTTTATAGATTTTAAGGTAGAAATTGATATGCATTCTCTTATTAATGCGGCTTGGCTCCACAAAATAGGTTTATTGCAGTTTGCAGCGTTGCCGTGGACACAATGGCGATGCAATTACTATGCCAAAAGTTAGCTTGAGATTATGAAGAAGATGAAGGGACAGTTGACATGACAGGTAAAGTTTTCACCTGAGTTAGTGGCAGAGGTGTTTAAATTACCAATTTACAAGGATGTAGTTATTCCGAAGTGTTCAGAGGAGTCATTGAGGAAGGAATTTGGCACAAGGGAAGGAGGAAGGCAATACTATATGATGAAAAACGCAGCGTATGCACATAAGGAGCAGCTAAAGTGGTACTTAGAAAGATTATGTTTTATTATTAAATATGATTACATGTCAAGAGGAAATTTTGTGCCATTAGCTTATGCTGAATCGAATGGTAGTGTAAGTTGGCTTCAATGGCTGTATGAGCACATGCATGAGCAAATTTTTATGGAAGATAGGCGAAAAACATTGGTGAGCAGTCATATGTCAACATATTTAGCAGCAGTCTTTCAGTTTGTGCAGCAGACAGATAGTCAAGGGTTGTCAAGTCCTAAGGAGACCAAAGTTCAAGGTGATGAATCAAGAATTAGTGGTCGAGTGCAGTTAATTGGCAAAGAATTGGAAGGAGCGCACGAGATGTGTAAAGATTTGCTGAAGGCGGGATATACGGCAGAAGAATTGGCTCCAGTAATGCAAACGATTCAGACTGATCATAAAGCACAGATTCTAAATGATGATGAGTTGTTGCAAATTCCGAATTGTGCAGAGCAGACAAAGATAATAGGTAAGACATTTATATTATCTAAAAAGAGAAAGGTAGATGTGCAATTCTCGGCAATGGAGAGTAAAAAGGAAGAAGAGGTTAAGCAACAATCAATACTGCGAAAAGGTTTTGATGCACCGAGTATGAAGGAGAAAATGCAGGAGGTTTCTATTTTTTTAGATTGGCAGGAGGAACAATTGAAAAAGTTTGAGCAAGCTAAGGAATCTATTGATAAAGAGAGTTATTAGTTCTTACAAAAGCGAGTACAATTACTTTGGGAAGAGGTAAGTAAGAAAGTGCAGGCGTTGGAGGAATACAAACAACAAAGTAAAGTGCAGCAAGTAATTGAGTTGTCAAAGGTAAAGTGGTCATTACAGGAATTTGATGAGTGGAAGAGCATCATACAGGAGAAAATTGAAAACGAGATGAATGGTTTTTCTACATTGAATGCAAATTTGCAGACAGACGTTGTGGTACTTAGATCTCGGGTGGAAGCATTGTTGTCATTAGAGAAGCAAACATTGGAAAATGAGGAAGTGGAATTTAATGCAGTTTTAATGACAGAGTTGGATGGAGTATTGAAGCAGCAGGTGCAGAAATATGTTCAAGACATATGGAAGGTAGTTCAAAGTCGTTGGCAAACCTTGTGTAGAATTCAGATTGAGCAGGTACAGAATTGTTTTGTTTCGAGGTATGAGAAGGAATTACAGCATCTGGTTGATGAATATCAGAAGCAGATTAAGGAGTATGAGCAATCAATTAAAGAGTTGCAGGAGCCAATTGTTGCAAAAGGATTTGGAGCAGAAGCTAGATGCAATTGTTGAGCAGCAACAATTATTTTGTTCAATGAAATTCTAGGAGGTACAGAAAGATATTGGGGAAGATCTGAAATCGATACAAAATCAAGAGGTTGGAGCAGAGGAAGCGGCTAATTCTAAACAATTGAAGGAAATAATTTTATATGATCAAGGGATTGTAAATTCGAGTCTAATTTTTGACAAAAAATTCCCCACTGGGCTGTGCCAGGTGTTGAGGATAGGGAAATCTGGAGGATAAATGGTTAATTTGAATTATGAAAGATTGTTAAATTTAGACATTACTTAGTCGGCTGTCTATTTTTGGTGCATTGGATTTTTAACAGAGGGTTACATCAGTGTTCGCGTGGATGTCATAAGAAGGGGAAGACGTTACACTTGACGGGGGTTGAGAAATCAAGAAGTGGTCGAAGGAAGTAGGAAGCAGGACTGCAGGAGGAAGAGCGCTTCATAAAATCAGAAGCAGCAAGATGTGTGTTCTAGAAAGAATGAAGCTCAGAAGTAGATTTCTTGTATTCGCAACAATATATATTCTCTGTAATCTGAAGTCTTTTCTCGTGAATGTTTCTTACAAGAATGTGTTTTGATGCGTAAAGAATGTTGATAGGAGTCATTATTCAGATAAGTGTAGTCTTTTGTGTGAATCTCCATTCATTCGGTAGAGTGCTTTGATGAAGATAAGAATTTTCTGACGCAGTATAAGTAATACTAGAATGAAAGCCTGCTGAAGGAAGATTCTCTGTTTGACAAAGTCCAGTGTGTGTAATCTGATTAATTTGAAATTTTATTTGTAATGTGTTGATTTTCGAACCCCAACATAAAGCTATCCTTGAATTTAGGCTTTGCTATGGAGAAGACCTGCTCCAAGCACATGGTCACTTGACTCTTTAACAGAGTATCATTCAGTATCTCTCTTGCATTATTTTTCTTTTCCAACTCTGAGATCAAAACCGCCTTTGGGTCCTTCTTCTTTTTCTTTCTCTTCTCTTTATCTTTCTCTTGAATATTCTCTTCAGTTTCATCAGTCTTCTGAATGGGTTCTCGTTATCTCTCTTTCTCTTAAGCTGGCTCTTGAATCTTAATTGGCCCAACTAGCTTCTTTCCCTCTCTTATCTCCTTCTTCTTTGCCTCTTCCTTTGAAACAACAGACTCTTTAAATTGTACTTTCTTTTCGGGCTCTTTAGCCTTCTCTTCATTAGCCTCTTGACTTTGCTTCCTAGTTACTCTCCTCTCTGGCTCAGCCTCTTCTTGGCTCTCATCCCTCTTCCTCTTTTCTTCCACATTGGCTATATGCGAATAGACTGAGAATTGATCAACAGGAGACTTTTAGGAAGTCTTCTGCATAATCGCATCCTTGGCTTTCACTAAAGCCTCTATAGAATAGTTTCTTTGAGGTTGAGGTCTAGTCTCCTTTTGATCTCCTTCCTCTACCGGCTCTAACTGTGCGGCCGATGTACTTGCATTATTACCTGATAGATTTTCATAGAGTTTCTTCATTCCCCCCTTTCCCCAATTCACAGGTAGAGGGAGGCGGGTCCTGAAGTCACACAACTTCTTATCTATATCTATTACCAATTGATGCTCCTTTGCTAGCTTACGCTCTTCACATGCATATAAGAAATGTTCTTGTGCGTTGCACCATACATATCTCTTTGCCCCTCCAAACCCACCAGTCGCTCGTCTCTCAAAAGGCCCTGTGTTTCTTTGAAATGTGGGCTGCACTGGTGGTGTAGGTCCGTATTGAGCAACAGGCTGCACTGGAGGTGCAGGCTGAGGCATTACATAACCTTGCATATTGGGAATGGGCATAGTACCTCTCTGTATTGCATCTGCATAACTAGTACTTGCTCGAGGAGGAGTAGGGTCTTGATATCCCATAGAATAGACTTTGTTATGAATGCTAGCCATTTCTTTTGACATAGACGCTTGCATCGTCATAAGATTTTCTATTTGTTGGCTGCAAATCTCAAGCTGTATCTCCATTAGTGATCGCAAAGTGGGTGCAACATTAGCTAAAGCTGATGCTACAAGCATGTTCAGAATCGTTGGAAGCGGAGCCTCCCTAGGTGGTTGTGGAGCTACTACTGCAGGTCTATCATATAATACCGTCTGGTGTTGCCTCATCTGGGCAACTGCTTCCACTTCTTTCTTCACTACGGCCCAGTCTTCTGTCAACCCAAACCTCTTACTAGGCTCTTCTAGCCTCCTCTCGACCTCAGTCCTGTCTTCAGGACTTAAGATCTTAAGGAAGAAAATGACTAGGTCAGGCTTCAATGCATCTAAATCGGCGTGTGGAAGTTGGGCATGTCTTCTCAAGAACTCATTTAAGAGATTAGTAAGGGAAGCAATGGGATTCAAAGAGTTTACCCACCGCAAGAACCCTTCTCTATTATGTTGGGAAAAATCTTCTAGATAAAACAACTTATGTAACTCTTTTCTAAATTCGGCCTAGGGCTTTGCTATGTGCGTTGTAATAGATGCTAGGATAGACCCTGAGTATCCATCTTGTAGCATCATCAATGAAAAGAACGTAATACCTTGAGCCACTGGTAGATCCTTCTTTTGTTGGTCCCATACATCTGTATGAATGAGCTCTAGTACTCCATCATGTTTGAATCATTTCTTTTAAAATGGTAACATGTGTGCTTTACCCATTTGGCATGCTTCACATTTATAAATCATATGTTGACTCTCCACATTTGGTAATCCTAGTACATATTGATTGGCAACCATAGCTTTAATTCCTCTTTCATTGAAATGACCTAATCTCTTATGCCAGAGATCAACTTCTGTAATCACTCCTTCACCATGTGTGAGCAAAGCTTGACCAATGTTTCCTTGCACTCTTATAGTAAAGATTCTACCTTTTTTCTTACCACATACAATCTGATTATATTCATTCTCTCGATCTTCAACAAATACTCCTTCATTTGTAATCCTAACTTGAAAACCTTTTTCAACTATCTGTCCCACACTAATCAAGTTTTTAGGTATTGTAGGAATATACAAAACATTGGTTAGAAAATCTGCTCCACTCTTGCATTTCACTTTTCCAATTGAATGTACACTGTGTCTTGTATTATCACCTGTTTGAAGTGTGTGACTAGAGATGCCTTTTTCCAATTCTGACATCAATTCTATGTTTCATGACAAAGGATTAGAACATCCAGAGTCAATGTAAAATACCTTTATATCTTCTTTATCTGATGTGTTGATTGATTTCATCATCAATGATGTATGACCTTCATTCTGTGTATCATTTTCATAGTTGTAGTAGGTTGTGTTGTAGGACTAATTCTGTCCCCAACTTCTTCCTCCACCTCTACCATAGCCTCCTCTTTGATTTTGTCTACCTCTGCCTCTACTATTGCTATTCTGATTTTGATTTGATCCTTGTTGATTATGCCAACATTCATCAACCAAATGATTACTCAATCCACAGATCCAACAAGCCTTCTTATTGTTATTCTGATTACCTCTTCCTCTTCCAATGCCTCTTGCTCTTCCTCTGCCAGTGCCTTTACCTCTTGCATAATAAACTTGAGAATTCGATTCCTCTTCATCCTTTGCTTTACCTTTATCTCCTTTCTTCTTGTTCTTCATGTACATTGCAGAACTTTGTCCTTTATTTCCATCTCCCTTCAAGTCTTGCTAAAATGTGAGCATCAAACCAAGCAACTGGTTCAAATCTAGAACATAATGATTCAAAGAAAGTTCTGTTGACAAGAAAAAAGGTTTCCACCTTTCATCTCCTCTCAAACCTGCAAGTAATTGAGCAATCAATCTGTGATCTTCAATATCTTCATCTATGGATTCAAGACTATCTGCTAGATCCTTTATCTTAGTGACATAATCACTAATGCTTTGACTTGTCTTCTTCTTGAATGTTGTAAAATCTGATCATAGACTTGCTTTCCTTGCTTTGGTATTACTTTTGAAATGATATTCCAATGCATTCCATATTTCTTCAGGTGATTCCAATCCTCTTATGTGTGGTAGCAAATGATCTGAGATTGTATTGTAGATATAAGCTTTTGCACTTGCATCCTTCTTCTGCCAATGCTTTAAAGCATCCAGTTCTTCTTTCTTTGGTCGGCTTTCATATTCAAATACTAGCTTCTCCTCTTCACCTATTATGTACACCATGAGGTCCTTACTCATATGTATATGTAAGGCTTCCATTCTCATTACCCATGTAGGATAATTATCTGTCCAGTTTGTCAATGGAGATAGGATCTGCCATACTCCTTTCCTTCTGTTGCAACCTATGAGCTTAGGATAGAGGATAATACCATTTGAAGTTCTTTGTGTATGAAGATACTTTTGAAGTGATCTTTTGATTCCTTGTGCCTTTGGATGCTTCCGCTTTCAACCTTTAATGAAAACTTCTTAAAAACTTCTCATACCTTTGTCGCCTTCTCCTCTCGAGAACCTTTCTACTCTGATACCACTTGTTGATGTATGAAACATCACATGAAATGAATTAATCTGACACTAGACAACCTCTATGGTCACCATTAACTCATTGCCACTCCAAACTTTGAGAAATGATAGCCAAAACTAAGAACTTTGCTTCTTCAGAAATTTCTAGTCACTAAAATGACATACCTTCACTCTTTTGCTTATTTCTCTTAGTACAAATACTATTTCTCCAAGATCTTTTGACAGATGAAACTTGAAGAGTAGATCTTTCCAGCAGCTATTATTTGCAAGAAATGAATCTCTAGAACTCAATTTATGGCCTTCACAAGATCACCCTGTATGACTTGCCAAAACTGGAAATTTTGCCTCTTCTAGTAAATCTGAGTGTCTAAAAATGCAAATTTGATGCCTAGCATCAACTTGCAACCAAAATTCAATGTTAGGCATTGACTTGATGCTTTTTCAGCCTCTTTTTTAACACCTAATATGGCCCCTTTAACACAAGATATGAATCTTTTTTTTTTAAGATCTTTTATGTTAGAAGTCGATGCCAGGCATCAACTTTACGCTGAAACTCAATGCCACGCATCAAGTTTCTCCACAAACTTTATCTTTTCAAGAAGATTTAGCAGTAGATAAAAGTCAGATATGAAGACAAGGACTTATCAGCTTAGATTCAATGCCAGGCATCGACTTCCCGCATACAAGACAACCTTTCACCATACATTCGATGCCACGCATCGACTTGCTTGGAAAACTTGAACATTTGAGATCATTACACAACACACAAAGCATGGAGATGGAGGAGAGAATCTCATACACAAAACTTTAACTAGTTCTTGTCATAGCTATGGAAAACTCAGAAGTTTACAGGTGCTTTCTCACTCAGAGAAGCTCGACTATACTTAGTCATACAAAATGAACTCCTACTAACATTCTTTCTCATCGCGTGAGTTGATACAAACTAACTTATATAGATTTTCTCATTCTTGTGATGTTTGAAAAACTTCTAGAACTAAAGTGAACTAACTTTACAAATATAATACACTTGTGAATTTGTCCCTCCACATAGGCATATGGTTTTCTTCTAAAGCTTTGAGCTTCAAATATATGTCCAATTAGTGATTGTTTCTCCAACAAAATTTATAAATTCGGTCTTTGTACACATAGCTGAGAAGTCGAATACAATGGCTGATATGCTTTCAAGAGCAAAATTTGATGATGAGTCTGATGATGATGATGAGATGGAGAGAGATACACACATGATGATGTATGATCCATTAGTGTATGTTTATGAGAAGTTCCATGAGAGTGAGTATGATGGTGAGTGGAGAGATATAGGAAGATATCTGAGTACACTAAAACCTTATCCATGCTGGTCCACGAATAAGTATAGATCCATCAGGAAAAGTCTTACAACTTTTTCTTGAAGGATGGACTTATTCGGCGACATGCTAAGGGCAAGGTAAAGAGTCCACAAAGACTACTGAGTTCGAGAAGCTTTCAGAGCAAGGTAATGAGAGAGATGCATGAGACCTTATGGGCAGGTCACAAAGGATTCTATGCTACATATTAAAAGATTAGGGAAGCTTACTAGTGGCCAGGGATTTACGTAAGTGTGAGAGGTTTTGTAGACACTTGTGCTACATGCCAACTGCATTCATCAGTCAGGCACAGAGACTCATTACATTCGACTTACCCTCCTTGTATCCATTACAAGTGGGTGGTCGACCTAGTAACCATGCCTAAAGGGATAGATAAGATGAGATATATTGTGCTCGTTAGAGAGGACTTGACCAACTATGTGGAAGGTTGAGCTCTTCGTATGAAGACGACTTATGAATTATGCAAATTCGTTTTAGAAGAAGTGATCTCAAGATTTGGTTATGTCGAGAAAGTGGTTGCGAACAAGGGAGAGTTGGATGCGAGAGAGGCAAAAGACTTCTTTGATCGTCATGGAATTCCATTGTCTCTCACTACTACCTATAAGCCAGAGGCAAATGGGAAGATTGAGAGAGGTCATCCTTCCATTGTGAAGGCGATCTCTAAGGCTTGTAGCGATGACATCAAGCAGTGGCCTAGGTTTCTTTCATTTGCATTATGGGCTGATAGGATGATGCATACTCAGTCCACATGTTTCATGCCTACTGAATTGATGTATTGTGAGAAGTCAGTCTTCCCCATCTAAACTGAGATACAGACATGGTTGAGGCTCCCATGTAATGATGGTATGACAAGAGAGGAGCTTTTATCATTGAGAATAAAGCAGTTAGAGCAAGGAAATGAAAAGTTGAAAGAAGCAGTCCAAAAATTAAAGGAGTCAAGGTTAAAGAATAAGATTTATTTTGACAAAACCCATCGACTCAGACTAGTACGATTGAGGTAGATGATTGGGTGTTGGTGTATGATAGTACATTTGACACTTAGTATGATGCTAGGAAGAAATTGACCAAACGATGGTTTGGGCCATATGCGGTGACGTCTATGTTTGAAAATGGAACGTATGCGCTTCGTGAGTTAGACAGTACTCCGTTGAAGTCTTTGATTGCACAAAAGAGGATAAATTTGTTCAAGAAAATAAATGAAGCAGATTATGAGATTGAGCAAGAACTTCTGGAGGATGCTGATGACACTAAGGTTGATGCTGATAAAGAATGATAGACCATGAAATTGAAGAAAAGCTGGATCAATCAATGATGAAGATGGAGCAAAATGATAAGGTGAAATGTTTTCAATTTGAAATCTATTTTCTTTCTAAAAGAGCATATGCATTGCATTTATGTGTATGGTAAAGATTTGTGTGAATTTATGAAAATCATGTAGAATGAAGATAACAAATATCTATTATGGGTTTGCATGAAGCATGAGCGACTAGAAATTATATAGTAGGCGGGTGGAACCACCTTAGTCGGGCGATCAAGGCCACGAGCCATAGCTAGTTTCCTCGTAGGCCTGAACTATTTGTTATCATGCACCTGCATGGGTTGGTAGGTGGGTGGAGTTACTCTGGCCAGGTGGCCAGAGCCACAAGCTGACGTGGATTTCATGTAGGATTGATGTTATGTATGTCGTGTGCTATGTCGAGTCAGTAGACAGGTGGGATAAACTTGGCCGAGCGGACACGTCCATGAGTCGCACCTGATTTTGGCATAGGCCTATTTGTGAAAATAAAAGATAAAAGGAAAAATGTTGAGCAGAGATGAAGTGAAAAATAAAAGAAAAGAAAAAGAAAGAGAAAAAGAAAAATGAGAAAGAGAAATGAAAAAGAAAAAGAAAAGAAAAAAGATCTGATGGAGAGTTGGACAGTAGGAGATAAATAGGGGAAACAAGGCATATTCTACAAACTGTGTTAGTAGAAACTTAAGTATATGCTAGTAAAGCTAGAGCTACACCAGTTGAACAAACAAAAGATCTAGAAAGCCAATGGGGTATTCATATGGTTACTTCTCAGATTGCAGAAGCAAGGACATAGTATGATGTTTGTGAGGCTTCCATTTGCATAATTTTCTAAAATTTGTACTAATCTTTATAAAATTGCATGTACTGCATGAGATCACGCTTTGATTTTTGGAAAGAAAAATATAAAAACTAAAAAGTGTTTCAAAAGAACCTTGATACGCTTTTGTTGGATTTTGCAGGTTGGCCCATCGGGAAGATGTGCAGGTTTAGTGGGGGTGAATGTCGGGATGGAATCCCTTAGGAAAGTGTGCATGATCTTTTTTCAAAAGTTCATTGGTTTCTGGGTTTTGTGTGATGTTTTGATCGAGAAAGAGTTATGATTCATGCATGTTTTTGTTGGCTTGATTGATTGAGAGATGCGAAACCATGCGATTCTTATAGATTAAGTTTGTACATTTATAAGTAGGCATTGCGCTAACTTTTGACCCATAAGCCCCTATTTTTGATCCTTAAAAACCCTTAAAAACGTGACTTTACCCCATGAAAACCGAGCCTGAACACTTAGAAAACCCTAGGATTTTTTCTCGTAATTGTAACTTGACCCTTGAACTAACATGCTTGACTTAATTGTGATCAAATCCTAATTTCCTCGACCAAAAACCCTAGCTCAGTCCCTTGGAATTGGCGTTTACCCTAGGTCAAACCCTTAGAAATAATTAAATTGTGAATATCCACTGTGAAACCAAAGACTGTTAGTCTAGGAAAAATTAAAAGACCACCAAAAATAGAAACTTAACCGAGGAGGTTAGAACATTCTAGAATGAAGTCCTAGGGAGGGCCTGTAAATAAGTATAGATTCATTTGCTTTTTCTCCACCCCGTTGATCTCTTATGTGGAACGTCTTTCTAGGTATGCTCCTTGTCCATTTTTGTTCATTCATGTTCTTTCTCATACTTTAAAGTAGTGCATTTAGAGAGAGAGGATTCAAAAACGATGTAAGTGGCCACCATAGCCAGGCAAGCTCATCCTAGGTATTTGCTAGTTTTTTATGATGTGACAAAGATGAGGAAGCAAAGATCGTGTATGCTTCTTTATCTCTGTGTAGTACTTTCGATAGTAATATAGTTCAATTAAAACATTTGAGAGGTTATGGTAGAATGGATGAACAGAGCATAAAATCGTGCTGAGAGAGAGAGAGATTGATTGATTAATTGATCGATCAATAAAATTTAAGGCGGTATGGCCAAATTAGAGAGAGACCGGGTATTGGCACAGCATGCAGTGGCAATGAAAACATCAAGAGAGAGATAGAGTGGCGGTGAAGGCGCTCTTGGTAATTGCATTCTAGAGAGAGAGAAAGAGGTTCGACTCTACTGCTATTGACGCACTGGATGTCGAGAGACATATGTGTAGATAGCGCTGCTCTAGCGACGATGCATCACGTGGAAGAGAGAGATAGGGGGAGTTGTCCACAAAAAAGGCGGCACTGCCTATTTAGAGAGAGATCCATGATTACGGTTGTTGGTTGTTGTTGATGACGGTGATGGCAAGAGAAATACAAGGAAGAGAGAGAGACTATGATTGCATGTTGCTGATGAACACGTAGATCAAGGAACCCATGGGGGCAGCAGAATGGGAGGCCGAGAGAGAATCGTGGAAGACGTGCGCTACAGAGAAACTATAGAGAGAGAGAGAGAGAGAACCGGCCAACGCAGACAACTATAGAGATGGGCGCAAAATTGTTGAGTCAGAGAGAGAGATGCACTATGGCGGTGATGAGAGAGAGAGAGAAGAGGAGTAGAGAGAGAGACAGAGAGAGAGAGAGTCGACAGAAGGGGAGAGAGAGAGAGAGACGTAGCAAAAGCAAAAACGAAAGAAAGAATCAAATAAAGAAATTAAGAGAAAGAAAAGGAAAATAAAAAGAACGAAAAAGAAATAATGAAATAAAGAGAATAGAAAGGAAAGAAAGAAATAAAGAAAAAGAAATAATGAAATAAAGAGAATAGAAAGGAAAGAAAGAAATAAAGCAAGAAATCAAAGAAAAATAGAAGAAAGGAGAAGATAAAGGAAAAATGGAGGGTAGAATGATGATGAAGAAGAAGAAGAAGAAGAAGAAGAAGGGGAAGAAACATAAAGAGAAAGATCCAAAGAAAAGAAAGAAATAAAAAAAAGGTAAAAGAGAAGAAAAAGAGAGGGAAGAAGGGAAAGAAAGAAGAGGTGAAGAGAATAGAAAAGTAGAAAAAAGGAGGGTAGAAGAGAAAGAGGAAAAGAAAGAGAAAAGAGAGGAAGAAGGATAATGGGTTTTTTTTCTTTTTGGATGATGCCTTAATTTTTTTCTTGGGCCAAATGGTTTTTTAAATAATCTAGAAAACAATTCTAAAGGGGAAATGATTTTTCAAGTATGTTTCATTCTTTTCAAGATGTACTAACATGTTTTTAACCCCCACCCCGTGGATCTCCTCTGTGCAACTTCTTTCCAGGATTATTGCGTGATTGGAGGCTATTGTGGATCTATGAAGTAAAGAGAGGATTTGAAGTAAAGCTTGGATCGAAGAGGGAAGAAAAGAAAAGTTATGAAGACTACCGAGACTCGAGGGTGACTTCTTGCACTATAGCAGGAGGTCTATGTTATATTTGGCTGATCCGCATTGTTGCAGCGGCATATTGTATCATCATTCCGCACTGTAGCGTTTTGCTATATCACCGACCGGCACTATAGCGGGAATCATTGTATCACCCAGATTATATTGGACGACTTCACTTACATTTTCATTGTATTATTGAGATTTTTCTGCACACCGATCCGGTGACTTCCGTGTTTTTGCATTGTATCTAGAATTTTTCGTTCCTGATGCCTACAGTCTTACACATATGCACATTCGCTCGTCTCTTCCGAGGGGTAGGGGCCTACAACAATCGCCATACCAAAGAGAGGGCGAGGTGCCCAGCACGCAGACGCTGCTCACCGGATGTGGGAACGGTGCACACAGGGGCCTGATCCAACCCTGCACCGGTTCTTCCCATCACCTGACTCCTTCCCGACACCTTAGAAATCTCAAAGTCAAGGAAAATCATGGACACGTTCAACAACTCATATATTAGTAAGCATACCTCAACAAGGCAATGAGGATTGTATGAGAGATAGATTCGCATGACGCAAGAGAAGGTAGAATCTGATCATACAAGCTGCGAAAAAATCTCTCTCCCATGTTTAACGTTAATTAAAACAGAGCATACACTATTACACTTTGATCAGAAAGACAATTCGTTGCAGAAAAATGCAAAATTAAGAAAGTCTTATTGGTGAAGTTCAATCAAATGGAATGAATTAAACTCAACTCGCAATATTCATCATCCTTTTCATTTCAATTCTGATCCCTTACTCCTCTCTCTCTCTCTCTTTCTCTCTCTCTGTCTCTCTCTCTCTCCTCTTTGCACGCTCTTCCAGAACCACCTTCCCCAGTTTGCCTCAAACTTTGGATCGACAATACCTCAAATATCTCTTCTTTTGATGGTAATCCATTTCGAGCTTGTTAAATTAGACAACACTTATTAAAATGTAATCCGCTCAGAGGAGGTTGAAGCGAAACTAGTTACATCGAACAACACTCCCTAATAGAGTGAAGTAGAGCTCATGCCAAAAAAATAGGATTGAAGAGGTCTCTCCCCATTTTGGATCAGTTATTGCCTGCCTTTTTCCAGGCGACCCCCCTCCTCCCTGGATATGTCTCCTTGCACACTCTTCCAAAACAACAAAAAAAAACAATAGAAACATCCCACATGTGTCATCATTTATGCCCTCCTTCACCTCTAGAGCAGACACGTAGGTATCTCTTCTTCCAATAAGATAGTGCGCATGACTTTCTATTTTTAAACTCAAAGTTATATTCAACCACTTCCGCATTGCTATTTTCTTTTATGTTTAAGGTTGACTAGATATTATGTTATCGATTCGTGACTTGCACATAAAGAACATAAATGTTATGGTTGAAATGGTATCCTAAATCACTTGCGGGTTCTCAAGTATCCAAAGATACATAATCAAAACTCAAAAAGATGGCGTCAAGTATTTTTGGGAAGGATAGAGACATTGTTGAAATGTTTCCATAAAATTGGATGATTATCATGAAGATGCAAATCTTCAAGACATTCACCCCCACCAAATCTATTTGGCCTCTAGACACACCATCACCAATGTCTCTATCTACATCTCTAAGTCTTTTTAAGACTCAAGTAGAGTGAGAAGAAACATGTGCATGTGCTCCTTTGAACTTAAAATATGCATACTTTAGATGCAATGCCACTAGAAATGGTGCACAAAGAAAATCAAGGTTTAAGGAGGATAACTAATGAAGAGACTTTCTAAAATTCACTCTTCAAACTCCATCTTCATCATCTCTCCTTGATCATTTCCTGCACTCATAGAAACTAAACAAGTGATGAGAAACATTAAATCAAAATAACATTATATACATATGAAATCCATGAAAGAATTTCTCAAAAATCCATTTGCAGTAAAACATGAACAAGCAACTCAAAAGTAGTTGCAGTTTGTAGAATCCATTCATCGCTTGCACTACATATGAACTTCATATCTTACATCTCAAGAGCATCAATATGGCCTTATGCACTATAATCCATTCTCTGGTCAATTCCAATGGCTTGTGTCAAGTCTTCCTAAATGTCACATAGCTATAAGGCAAAATCAAAGTCTCCACGTTTAATGAAGAGCTCTACTTTTTCTTATTCCAAAACAACTTGGTCATTATGGCTCAATTGGTCAAACCGCTCTTCAGATTCTCGAAGTAGCTCGATCAACACAAGACCTTTATTTGGAGTAGCCATCCACTCTCTAAATGCATGTCATGTGGGCATGAGTAAGTCCTCTAAGTAATACTCTTCTCTTAACATATTCTTAAATTCACTCCATGTGTGGGATTGCTCTTGAAGAGCATGAATGCTATGTTGGATACGAGGCACTACAATCCTTAAATTCACTAAACTTCATAGAAGTGCACACACCACAGAAGTCCATTTTAGTATCATAGTCTTGCAAGACCTTAGTTACATCTTGGCCATTAAAGAATCCACACTCTTTCAAAATCACCTCTAGGACTCTCATCACTTCATCACAACTTTGTGGCAATCCTCTGAGATTCAACCAACACTTGAATAAAAGTGCTCAAGGTTCTTGGATCGAGGCCTAAGGCCTCCATCATAGTCAAATCTTCATAACAATCAAAGCCCTAGTCAAACTTCACACTCAAGTGCTCAAACTCTCATCCTCAAGTTTCTCACTCTAAAAGTCAAGTCAAGGTCAACTTCAAAGTGGACTCAAAATCAGTTGAAATTGAAGATCAAGATGAATTCAAAGCAATCATTTGACTCACCAAGCATCGTGGTTTTTCACGTCAGGTCACCAATGTAGGCACGAAGGGGCCTGGTTAATGGTTCTGGTCAACCACCAATTCCACTAATACGGCGCACGCAGGGTGCTTCTGACGAGCTGAAGTGACAAATGGAGATGGAAATGCAACAGATTGATTAGATAAAAAACTTGTCATAATTTCAAGTTCACATTGAAATCGATGAAATGAAAATTATTGTTGGTTTTGAGCACAATGTAAACAATTGAAAGTATATGTTCTAACCATACTTGAACTTAGGTCTTTAAGATCATAGAACTCATGAAATCTACTTCACTATGAAAGTCTTTTGACAAGTAACCATACTTGAACTTAGGTCTTTAAGATCATAGAACTCATGAAATCTACTTCACTATGAAAGTCTTTTGACAAAGTAATCAGTTTGAAAGTAGTTACGTCCATAAATACTCCGAAGTTTAGCATGTATATCGGTCAAATATTCTTTCATATTGTTGCACAAAATACGAATTCTAAAAACAACATTGGAGATTTCATCTACAAGAAAATGAATGCATTAACCGTTATAATATGAGGGAAAGTTAACTATGATGACGTATTTTATTTCCAAAACAACTAAACACTGTCTTATTCAAATATCAATCACAACATGCCAACGTAGTCTAAACAAATTAACCAATAATTCAGAAACTTATGCCGATAGGATCTTCGTGCAAATGAAACCTCTAGTACCAATAATCTATCATTTCATAAGAAAAGTCAACAATCAAAGTTGTATGACATTGGAAGTCATGAGAAAACCAATCTCCTCCTATAGTCTCTTGGATCTGAGTCTTGATATATTTTGTCCTTTCTATTAACAACATATTTATGAGTTGTTAGCATTGCTGGAGGAGATGGTAGACACCTTCCAGAAATGAGATGGTGTTGCATATTCCTACTTCACAACAGCCAAAACTGATTTGAGGAGTCCAAAGTATACCTCTTGAACTTCTTGAAAGCAAAAATCATCACCCAAATACTTTGGAAGATGATCCTCAAATCATTGGATCAAAACAGATAAGTTGGAGTTTCATTGTGAACCTAAAACTTGCTATTTTGGTTATTACACCTATTCAAAGAAATGAACAATATTTCTTCTCTACTAACAATTGAAAAAATCCTTTGGCGCACATGTAACTAACGTATATAGCTAATGTTTTCAAGTCATTTCACTTGAAATGATAAACTATGCTAAGAGAATGATGCTTAGCAAGTTAGAGATGCATCCCGACATCTTCAAGACTTAGTAATATGCAGACTAGTGAGCAATGTTTTGCTCGTAACTCGAGAATGAATGAGGCAATTAAAATGAAACTTTGTATTAATAAAATAGACGTCTAATGAATCCATATGAACTTGCATCTCTGAAAACGATCAAGTACAAGCTGAGAAACAGATCAAAGAAGCTCACTATTTTGAGTGGTACATGACAGAGTAGAAGATATGAGATATGAGAAAATTATATGTATTAATGCACATACATTACATTGACATTGGCAATGGGTGATTGCACAATGTGAGGGCAATATTAGAGCTATAATGTGCGCTCAATATGCCATACAAATTTGTCTGAAATCTCTACTATATCTAGCTATATTCCACACAACTAGGTAGTCCTCTTTTATAGCCTTTTGTTGGAGCCAAGATTCAAATTTGAATTCAAATATTTACCTAAAAGTGTTCTAAAGTTTTAGGACTTGACTTGCCTTAAGTCCTCACCAAATAAGTCAATGAAAGCTTCTCCTAAGAACCTGTGATTGAAGTGATTGCATATATTCACTTTTACAAGTAGTAAAAAATCAATCTTTTGCAAGAGATCATTCAGGTGCTAATACATGAATGCACATATAAGCCTTAGGATAAATGATCAAGCATTTAGGCTTGGAGTAATTGCACCAACATCTCCCCCTCAAGCGTAATATGATTGGGCTTCAATTCTCTTCAATCCCCTCCAATCCAATCATCATCTTGAACCTACTCAATTTAGTTCCATCCAAGGACTTGGTTAGCATATCTACACATTGCAAGTTGGTTGAATCATATGACAATTTTATGTCATTACTAACTAGCTTCTCTCTCACATAATGATAATGCACTTCAATGTGCTTAGTCCTTGCATGATATATAGGATTAGGACCCAAATATAGTGAGCTAGTATTATCTCCAAAGATCATTGGAGTGTATGTATGTATCCCTAAATTTGAGTGTAGCGTAGCTTTAAACACATTGCCTCTTGTGTTGCATTTGGTAGGCCTCTATATTCAGCTTCAGTTGATGACAATGCCTCAATTGGTTGTTTCTTTGATGATCATGAAATGAACTTTTATCCTACAAAAGATAAGTAGCTAGAGGTGCTCCTATCATCTTTTGAGCCAAGCCAATTAGCATCAGAGTATAGCTTGACATCCAAGTCAGATGTGAATGGATAAAATAGTCCTTCATTTATCGTACCCTTCAAGTACTTTAAGATCCTTCTAGCAGCATCTAAGTGAGGTTTTCTTGGTGTATGCATGAATTGACTCAATGTACTCACCCCATAGCATATATCAACTCTTGTTAGGGTTGCATAATTGAGACTCTTAACAAGTCTTTGATAACCTATAATGTCTTCAAGTAGCTCTCCTTCATGAGCACTAATTTTGTGGTTCACTTCCATGGGTGTGCCTGCAATTTTTGCATTTTCCATTTTGAAGTTAACTAGCACATCATGGATGTACTTTCTTTGAGTAATGAAAACACCAGAATCTGTATAAACCATTTCTAAACCAAGAAAGTATGTAAGTAATCCAAGATCATTGATCTTGAACTCCTCCTTCATCTAGGTTTTAATCTTCTTGATGCCATTGGCATCATCCCCTGTAATAATGATATCATCCACATAAACACATAGATAAATAACCTCTGAATTAGTCTTTTTAATGTGAAGAATCTTCCTTGCTTGCAACAAAATCTTGGTCTTGCAAGTATGTGACAAGCTTATGGTTTGAAGCTCTAGGGTCTTACTTTAAACCATACAATGCTTTCCTTAATTTGCATACATAATTAGGTTTGTCTTTATTTTCATATCCCGGTGGTTGAGCCATGTAGACCTCTTCAGAGATCCACCCAATAAGGAATGGATTTTTAACATCTAATTGGTACAAATTCCAATTCTTGGAAGCAACAATACTTACTAAAACTCTGATAGTTGACATCTTAGCTATAGGTTAGAAGCTCTCCTCATAATCCACTCCATGGGTTTGAGCAAACCCCGTTGCTACTAGCCTTGCTTTATACCTATTTATTGTGCCATTTGAATTCTTTTTCACTTTGCAAATCCACGTGGATCCTATTACCTTCATGAATGGCTTTTTTTTGGAACCAAATCCCAAGTACTATTCTCCTGAGTGCTTCAATTTCCTCTTGCATAGCTTCTCTCTATTCTTCTTTCTTGTTGGCTTCCTCAAATGAAGAAGGTTCTTCTGACATAGAATCTTTGGCCATATATATAGAATGCTTGGTGACTAGTGATGTGTCATAGCCATACCTTATAGGTTTCTTTCTCTCCCTTTGAGATGATTTGATGACTCTAGAATGTCTTCCAATTGTTTGAACTTTATTTTGCCCTTGGAATTCCAAGCTTTGAAATCAAATCATAGGATAGCTTTATTTTCCTACAATCATCTTCAAGCTAGGAATTAATTTCATCAAATACTACATCCCTTCTAACTATAAATCCTTTATTAGTGGGATTATATAACCTATATCCTTTCTGATTTTGATAATAGCCAATGAATATGCATCTTTCAGCTTTTGGATCAAGCTTTCCTCTAGTCTATGAGGGTATGTGTGCATAAGCAATGCACCCAAAGATTTTACAATGCTCTAAAGAGGGCCTCCTACCATTCCATGCCTCATAAGGAGTTATCCTATCTAGAGACTTGGATGGAAGTCTATTGATTAGGTAAGTGGCTGTGGAAACAACCTCTGCCCATAGATAGTTAGGAGGCTTTACTCATTCAACATTGATCTTGTAGCCTCTACTACTAATATCCATTGTGTTCAGTATTGTACCTTGTTGTAACCTCTCTCTTTATGCCTCTGTCCTTTAAGAAGGAGTCAAACTCATGTGAGAAATACTCACCACCTCCATCAGATCTCAGTCACTTCAAACTTCTACCTATTTGATTCTCAATCAGTGCCAAATACTTCTTGAAAAAAGTGAAGAATTCATCTTTATGCTTCATAAAATAAAGTATTTTCCATCTACTATAGTCACTTATGAATGAAACATAATACCTTGACCCTAAAATTGATGGCTCTCTGCTAGGACCTCACGCATCTATGTGCACAAGCTCCAAGTAGTCTTCATACATGTATCGTCTTTTGTTGAATGGTTGCATATGTGACTTGCCAAATTGGCATGATCCACATTTCTACATCATGTGTTGCTTGGACACATTTGGGATCCCAAGCACACTCTGATCCCTGCATATTTGCTTCAATTTTCTTTCACCTATATGACCTAATCTCTTATGCCATATCTCTAATTTGGATAGGGTTTGGTCCTTATAATTGAAGAGAGCAATATTTTTTGTATCTTCAACTTCAAAGGTAAAAAGTCTACCATATTTCTCACCTTTTTCAATCCTCTTCAACCCTTGTTGAGGATCCTCCACATATGCTCCATGCCTTGTGAATTTAACATGTAAAACCTTCTCAACAATCTGTCCCACATTGATTAGACTCTTGGTTATTATTGGTACATATAAGCTTAGAAGATTCATGTCATCCTTAGATGCTTTAACATTTCTAATCTTCTTTATTGAATGCCTAGTTTCATCACCTATTTGAACTTCATGCTTTCCTTTAGGTTCTTCAAAGTCGAACAATAATGCTACATTGCCTGCTACATGATTGGAACAACCAAAATCAATATAGAATATGTACTCATCATCTTTACCTTGCTTGGCAGTCATATTCATGAGTAATAGGGAATCCTCTTGATCATTTGTATAATTGTTGTAGTCTCTTCTTCCTTTGAAGACTCCTTGATAGTTGTTGATGTAGCCTTGCTTGTAATTGTGATGTTTGTTGTTTCCTCCATTATTGAACCTATCTCTTTGTTGGAGATAGACGTCTACGAAAGCACGCAAACAACATAAGGAAGGAGAAGAAGCTTGGAGCACAACACATAATATTGAATGTATTACTAGAGAAGGTACAAAGATAAGTAGCCCATTAGGGAAATATGTGTATATACAAGCTGAGGGGAAAAAACCTCCTAAAGAGGGAAAAAAGTGCCCCGGTGCTCCTAGTGTGTTCACACACATCACTACCTAAATATATCAACAAATCCCCACTGGGAGTGATGCGGTGAACAAGGATTTGGAACTCATGTATAAGGAAGTGCCAAGCTATGTGGAAATCACTCCACAAAAGGAAGTAAGCCCAAAGCTTTGCGGAAAGCTTCAAACTTCTCCCTAGGTAGAGCCTTCCTGAGAAGGTCTGCAATGTTCTCCTACGTGGGCACATATGCCAAGCTGATCTCCCCAGCAGAGAGCCTCTCCCTGACATAGTGATAATGCACCTCAATGTGCTTAGTGCGAGCATGGAACACAAGGTTCCTCGCAACTGCCTATGTGCTCTGACTGTCAGTGAAGATGGCGGTGATAGAACACTGAACAACACCCAAATCAGCCATAAGACGTTTGAGCCACACACACTCAAGAGTCGCTGTGAAAGCTGCCCTATACTCAACCTCACAATTGGAAGTGGCCACAATAGGCTTTGGAAGTGGCCACAATAGGTTGCTTCTTGCTCAAACAAGATATACATGAGCTACCAAGCATGAAGCAAAAGCCACTAGTGGACACATGAGTGTCATAGCAACCAACCCAATCAAAGTCAGAAAAAGCATGCAAATCTGGTGGTAGTGATCCCCCCTTGGGATAAAACAGCCCAGGTGGTCGAGTACCACTCAAGTAGCGAAAGATGAGCTTAACGGCGTGCCAATGCTTGACTTCTTGGCAATGCATAAATCTGCTCATGTGTGAGATAGTGAACTGAATATCTGGCCGAGTAATGCATAAGTAAATCAAGCATCCAACAGCCTACTGATAGAGAACAGCATCAAATGCATCTCCAACATCATGAAGACTCAATGCTAAACCTATCTCCATAGGAGTTCCAATAGGCTTACAGTCTTCAAGGCCAAAACAATGCAATAATGTGTCAATATATTTCGTTTGACACAAGGCCATTCCACCGTCAAATTGCATAAAACAAATGCCCAAATAGTGATGCAAATGCCCCAAATCAGACATCTCAAATGAGCCATGCAAATTAGCCTTAAAATCAGCAATATGCCTCTCATGAGGACCAGTGAGCAGCATGTCATCAACATAAACCACAATGATCAGAAGTAGATCATTAATACGTTTAACATATAAGGTGCTTTCAGTTGGATTGTTCTCAAAACCATGTGCAATCAGATAGGCGTGTATCTTCTCATACAAAGCACATGGTGCTTGTTTTAAACCATATAATGCCTTGTTTAACCTACACACCTGGTTTTCATGCCCTTTCTCCACAAAGCCACGGGGCTGATATCATACACTTCTTCATGCAAGTCACCATCCAGAAATGTAGTTTTAATGTCCAACTGATGTACCTTCCAACCATGATGAGCTGCAAGTGCACAAATGCTCCAAACAGTAGTCATACGGCATGTAGGTGCAAAGGTCTCATCAAAATCAATGCCTCTTTCCTATGCATAACCCTTTGCAACAAGCCTAGCCTTATACCTGTCAACTATACCATCCGGTTAATGCTTTATCTTGTATACCCACTTTGTGCCAATGGCCTTCTTGCCAGGAGGAAAGTCACATAAAGGCCAAGTACCATTCTTCATTACAGCATCATATTCAGATTGCATAGCAGCCATCTAATTTTCTGAATTTTGTGCCTCATCAAACAAAAGTGGCTCATTCTCATCACAAAGACTAGATGTAGCCATAGCATAGCAATCTGGTACAAAAAAAGCATCGTGAGAGCCTGAACGAGTACGATATGATAGAGGTGTATCTAATTTTCTATCACGCAAAGTCTGGACCAACCATTTTGGCATAGTTCTTGCCTGCTCAATATCAGCTCTCTCATCAACTATTGCATCATGTAAATCTGCATCAGAAATGGAATGATCTGCATCATCACACGAAACCTGCAAAGGCTAAGAAGTTGCCTCATTGGGAACAACACTAGACTGTCCACCTATAAAAAGAGGCAGCAAAGTCTCATACAGGTCTTTGGAGCTAAGAGATGTCTTCTCAGTACATGAAAGCAATGGCTGAATAGCATCTTCCACAAAAAGAACATCAAAGCTAACCACAATGCATTTAATCTGCAGACGATGTAGACGATAGCCTTTACTTTCAAAACTGTACGCAACAAAAATACATTTTATTGCTTTATTATCGTAATTTTTTGCGATGTTGATCAAGCTTTATTATCCTTTTTTTACCAAACAACCAAAAACACGCAGATGAGCAACAGATGGCTTGCGATCATGCCAAGCCTCATATGGAGTGATAGACTGCAGCACTTTAGTGGGACACCTATTCAGTACATATGCTGCAAACATGAGAGCCTTAAGCCCAAAACTATTTGGTAAAGCCTGACTCTTGACCATACACCTCACCATCTCCATGAGTGACCTATTCTTTCGTTTAGCAACTCCATTCCGTTGAGGTTTATACGGCACTGTACACTAGTGTTTTATCCCACGTTCGGCCAGAAATGCATTAAAATTAGAAGACATATATTCCCCCCCTCGATTTGAACGGAGGGTGCCCATTTTACATGCTCACATATTTTCAGCCAAAACCAAAAACTGTTTGAAGCACAAGAACACTTCTGACTTGGCCTTCAATGGATATACCCATGCATGCTTGGAAAAATCATCAATGAAAGTCACGAAGTAAAGATAATTTCCAAAAGCAGGTGTCTGCATAGGACCACAGACATCCCTATGTACAAGCTACAATTTGTGAGTAGCCCGAACTGAACCATCTTTTGGAAATGAGGAACACTACATTTTTCCCAAAATACAGCCTTCACAAACATGTTTTCCAGGTGCCTCAAGTATGAGCAAAGAGGACACCATTTCAGATTTTTGCAGGCATAGCAAACTAGCAAAATTCAGATGACCAAAGCATGCATGCCAAAGCTTTGCATCTGACATAGCCTGAGAATCATGTACTGCACATGCCGAATCATTCACAGATCTTTCATAGTCTATGAGCGTATAGATACCACGACATAAAATTCCATAAGTAATAATCACATCGCCATTTGACAGATCATGAACTGTACACTTGTCATCAACAAATGTCAGAACCAAGCCAATCTTGGCCATTAGGGGAAAAAATGAAACCTGCATGGGCCTTTTAGATTAAGGAGTGATTAGTGATTGACCAATCAGAAGAGGGTGGTGGCCACAGTCTATACCCTATAAAATACTAGGCTAAGGGGGAGAGAGGGGACAAGTTTCCCCCCTATTTAATGAGTTGCCTCTAGAGAGAGAAGGAATCTCGTAACTAGGCTGGGCCCAAAAATTCAAATTTTTTAAAAAGTTTAAAAGCTCATCATAACACCTCACAATGGACCCCCCATTACTTTTTAAGGTCAAAAGTTCTCTTTTTTACCACAAATTCAAAATCCGTGCATGATTTGAGCTGGAAAAAATGATTTAAAAAAAAAATACTAAGAAAAGAGGTATTTCCCTCCTAAATCTCATATTTTCATACTAGTTCCCAAAAGGACATCGTTTTTCCACGAGTTTCTTTCTGTAGCACACCATTGAAGCTCTTGTGTGTGTATTCCAAGCTCTTGGTGTCTCCCATATTGAACTATTGTTGTAGATTGAAGACCTTGAACTTCAATGGCAACATCTAAAGGTTGTAGGCAACCAAAAGACAAGGTTCTCACATTAAGGTGTAACAATATCAAAGCTACAGTTGGACAATAATGCCACATGAGTACTCCAAAGGTGCATGGGTGTACATGCAACCCTCTAGATATGGGCCTCATTAAGTTAGACATCTTGGAAACTTGGTTCTTCATTGTGGCCACAAAGACAATGGGATGGTTGCTATTGCACAACATCTCTTCAAATGGCAACTATGACACTTGAAAACTCTACTAGAATGAGATATTCTATCAATTGTAAGTATTAATCTACAATATTGCATGGTTTATAGTGTTGAATATATCTTTGAACTATGTAGATATGCTTTTATTTGTTAAAGATATATTTCCTTCTACTTTGGTGGATGAACAACCACTTCATACCCTTACAGGTGCTTTTGCAAGAATTGCATGAAGATCTAAGCATTTTTGTGAAATTTTGAGTTGTTGATGGCATTTAATATATTTTTGACCTATCTACATATGTTTTGTTTGTGGTTTGGCTACATTTCTTTCTATGTAGTTAGAAGAACAACCATTCCATAGCCTTACAAGTACATTCTAAACATTGCATGAACTTTTGAAAGCATTACTCATTCCATAACATTTATAATTTCTTAATGATGGAGTTTTTTTCCCTTTACGTAGATTGCAAAAAATTTTGAGGTGAAGATATTTAACTCAAGACTAACAAGGTTTTCTAGGAGAAAAGATGTTTTTGATGATCTATTTGAATATAAGCTATATTGACAAGGGCATAAGGTTAGGAATCTACAAATGTTTTTATTATACATGTTATAATATTTCTTTCTTTAATACTTATATTTTATTCTATAGTGTTCATAGGTTGTGAAGAGACTGGATAATATAGCTAAATTCCTTCAAAATTCAACTATAAATGAGGTTGGTAGTTTTTTTGTCATATATCTTTTTCTATGTGATGATTTTCTTTTTTTTCTGAAACAGGTTTAAGTTCAAAAAGATGAGAGAAATAGAAGAAATTTGAAGGGAATTTCAAAGGAGGTTGATTAGCCTGATGTCGCTTTCATGCAAGATCCACTATCTTTCATCTTGTTATTGTAGAAGATAAACAACCTCGACTCTTTGAACAATGGATTTCGCCCAAATTTCTTATTCTTCTACCCAAGCAATCTACAAATCTCTCAATGGATTAGTCTTTGGAAGAGCAATTTGAGTTAATAACACATCTTTCCTTCTAAATTTTCTAGAGGTATTTGCTTTTGGTTACATTCAAGGGCATCACCAAGTATGTCTTATTTCTAGCTGACCGGTTCATTTAATATGAGGGCTCTTTTTGCATTCTTCTAAACTAAGTATGGACAGGAGAAAAAAATGTCTCTGATGCCTTCTCTCCTACTATGATATTGAAAAATCCTTTTGATCTAGAATTGTTCTAGAAATGCTTTACACCATGGATGAGCATCACAAATTTTGTGATGATTTCTTGCATTTGCGAGCACTTCAAGTTGTACAATCATTGATACCGATAATTTGTAGATTTTATAAGATTTGATATTTGTAATGACAACATGTCTACTTTCACATCTTTTTAGTCTAAAACTGTGCATTTATCATTTCTCTTGGTGATTATTCAATTTTCACTTTTATATAGAGTATGTCATGTTCACATTAATTGACATTTTATTGGTTAATTTTCTCAATATATGATCATTTATGAAGTTTGAAATTAGAAAGGATATAAGTCAAAAAGATCATTCATGTTAGATATACTAACTCCTCAAGTAACCACAAATGATCCATGATGCTCTAAGTTATAAGGCCCCCATTGTGAGGAGAAGCCACTTTGAGAGTACAAACATCCACGGAACCTTAAATTCTAAGCTAGATGAGTTTTATATGTGGACATTTATGGTAATAGATGGTCTTTGTGATTGAGGCCATGAGGTAAGTGGGGCCTAAAAGTTTTTCCAATTTGAATGCCATTCAAGATGAAAATAAAGGCCCTCTCGTGCCATGGAAATTCCCCATAGAACCTTAATGGGAGGCATTCAAAGGGGGATTTCCACCTTATATGGGGTACAGAGGCACAACAAGACTTCTAGACATGAGGATATTATCATAAATTATATTTTATAAACTATTCTATCTTGTATGACTATGTTTGTTTATATAGGCTCCAATTGTAGAAGTTGTATATGGATGAATCACCATAGAGCAAGTGACTTGTTAGAAATAAGTTCCATGGCCCTAAAACTTTAAAGAATAAAATGTCATATCCACTAAAAATAACCTTGCATTGCCTCAAAAGTAGCAAAAAAGAGGAGCCACAGAAACATGGATAGGCCTCTGCAAAATTTTTGTAGAGGCCTATTGCGTGTTTCTATGGATGACCTTTTTTGTTGCTTTTGATTTCATGCAAGTTTATTTCTAGTGGATATGAAGCTTTATTGTTACAAATTTAAGGTCCATGAAACTCATTATGTGCTCAAACTCAATTTACCAATGGGAGAATGAGTTTATAACCATAAATGATTTGCTTTGCACACATAGCATGTTGAATAGAGTGCATATGATTGTGAACATATGATATAGATCAATGTGGACTTGAGTATGTGTAAGAAAGGTAATGAAAAAGTATATTACCAATAAGATAATTTCACATTACAAAACATCTCTTCAAGAAGAATGATCACATAGTCATATATGGTCCTATCTAGTTTATAGGGTTGTATAGTTCATCAATTTTCCTAAAATTTGCAAGAAGTAATAGTTATTTCCATAATTAATGACCTTACATGACCTAAAAGCACCAAAAAAGGGGCAGCCACAGAAACGCGGGATAGGCCTCTGCAAAAGGTTTGTAGAGGCCTATCCCGCGTTTTTGTGGCTGCCCCTTTTTTGGTGCTTTTTGAGGTTATCAGGGCTCCAGATGTCAGAATTAGACAAATAAACATTTGATCTTAGGGTTTTTAGATGTTCTGGATGTGATGGTAGCATCTTCTCCAAATTCTGAAACAATCATGAGATATAAACATTTTCATAGAACTTAAGGTTTTACGATGGTTCCCTTTGTGTCTATGACATCACCTCCCTCTCAAAGTGATAACTTCCACTCGAAGCAGTTATGTAACTGAGAGATTTTCTAGAAATTGAATCTTCATAGCTATTGGTCTTTTTAGAGTTCTCTATATGTTGTACTAGAACACAATGATGATGGATATCCATGATGGAACTAGAAAGGGTTTGTAGTATATCTAGGTAAAGAATCAAGTGCATGATTCTCATGATGGATAGTACTCCTCTTTTGTCTCTGATTATGATCCTTTTGTTGTGGAATGGTGATCCTGGAAGTCTTAAACCCAACTTGTATCTTTTTCCTAGGACATTTGAATACTTTGGTTGAAGTGATGGAAAATATTCATCCAAGTCATAAGACAACTTCACTTTCCTGTCATCATCAGACCATGATTTGTTCTCATAAAAAATTATATCTCTACTCAAAGAAAATCCTTTATTAGTTGGATTGTACAATCTATATCCTTTTTGGTTTTGCTCATAACCAATGAATATGCACTTCTCTGCTTTGGTGTCCAATTTCCCTCTTACTTGAGAAGGAATGTAGCCATAGGCTAAGCATCCTAAAATTTTACATTGCTCTAGACTAGGTCTTCTTCCATTCCATACTTCATATGGAGTGGTTCCATCTAGTGACTTCAATGGAAGTCTATTTATGAGATATGTGGATGAAGACACAGCCTCTGCCCATAGGTAGTTTGGCAATCCCTTTGCATTGAGCATGCACCTTGCAGCTTCAACAATAGCTCTGTTTCTCCTCTTTGCTACACCATTGAGTTTGGGTGTATACCTTGTAGTGATTTCCCTTTTAATGCCTCTTTCATGCAAGAAGGCATCAAATTCAGAAGAGAATTATTCTCCTCCACCATTTGATGATTTGAGTCTTTTCAATGTCCTACTTGTTTGGTTTTCAACAAGAGCAATATACTTCTTAAAGCAATTAAACACTTCATCCTTGTGCTTCATGAAAAACAGAATGGTCCACCTGCTACAATCATCTATGAAAGACACATAATAGGTTGAGCCTGATATAGATTGCTCCTTACTTGGACCCCACACATCCATGTGCACTAGATCCAAAGGATTTTGATACACATATCCCTTCTTATTGAAAGGTTGTCTATGAGCCTTGCCGAGTTGACAAGCTTCACACTTATAAATCATGTGTTGCCTTGTGATATTAGGCAAACCAAGTACACTTTGGTCCCTGCAAAACTTTTTAAGTGTCCTCTCACCAATGTGAGCAGGCCTTTTGTGCCATATCTCCAACTCTGTGAGAGTTTGAGATCCATAGCTAAACAAAGCTATGTTCTTTGTATCTTCCACTTCAAAAGTGAAAAGCCTTCTTCTCTTTTCTCCTTTGGCAATCCTTCTAAAGCCTTGCCTTCGGTCTTCAACATATGATCCAAATCGGTTGAATCTAACCTGCAATCCTGTTTCAACAATCTACCTAACACTTATTAAATTAAAAGTCTTTCCACTTTTTCATGTGATGGTTGCTCTTTGTTCCTCATGGTTGGTATTACTTCCTCTCCAAACATGAACCATATAGATTCCTCCCTTGAAGGTAAGCCTCAATCCTTAGAGATCATGTTGGGTAGTTTTTTTAATCCAATTTCTGAGTTGTTGATGGAAATTTATCTCCCATGTTGCTTGACTATGCTCTAATACCACTGTGAAGAGAGATGGTGGATGCAATCCGAAGATGAGTTGGTGCTGCTATAGCCGGCTTCACAACAACCAATTGAGACCTCACATTTGATTAGTAGACCCTTTGAGGCTCCTAAAATCCACCAAAATATCAGCCAAGTACTTTGGAACATGTATCTCAAAAGTTTAAGTCAAGACAGACTAGTTGTGAAATGACTAGCTCCCAAAACTTGCTATTTTTTAACATACACCTGTTGGAAAAAATGAACAGTGCTCTCAACTTGGTAGGAATTAGGAAAATTCCTTTTGGACATAGCAAACAGTCTTAGCAAGCTTCCCAATCCTAGTTAAAACAATTCAAGTCATGAACTGAGCAGTGAGAGAAAGTTTTATCAAATTATTGAACATCCTGCCATTCTCGAGGCTCTGCAGGGATAGACCAGTTAGCAATAAAATGTAGATTTCTCCCAAAATATAAATTCAATGATTGTGAAAGACAAAGCAAGAAATCCAACACACATTAAAACTCTGAAATAGGTTGAGTAGAGCTCGAGATATGAGCTTCTGAAGCTACTACTCTGAGTGAGTGTATCAGAGAACAAAATAGAGAAGTAGAGAATAATGAATGTATAGATTCACATATGATTACAACCACATTGGAAATGAATATTTGCACAATGGGATTAGAATGATAGAGCAATGTATTAAGCTCTTGAATCTTTACAAAATGACATGAAGTGGTCACATACAAGGCTTGCTAATCACCACTTCCTTCTTGCTCTTTTTATAGCTAATTTTGGGCAAAGTTTTGAATTCAAATTTGAATGGCTCCACCTAAAAGTGATCCCCAAATTTAGGAAATATTCCCTCAGATCCCTAATTTGTGGTTTTATGTAGTTAGAGCCACGAGTTTGCTTTTTACATCATGGATGAGGTAAGCCATTCTTTTTCTTTTTTTTCTTTTTCACAATTACAAGAGATAAAATGTATTCTTTCACAAGAGGTGTTCACATGAATACACATATGAAAACAAATCAAATAATATCAAGGATGTAGGCTTGGGTAAAATGCACCAACAAGTAGGATGCTAGAAGTCGTGAGAAAATCGAGCTCCTCCTACATTTCCTTAAATATGAGTCTTGATACATTTTGTCCTCTCTATTAATGACATCTTTATGAATTGTTAGCATTACAACAAGCACAAGCTAAAAGTGTCTTTCAATTGTGAAGAAAGCATAAGCCAAATATTGTAGCTTTGAGAACACATCAACAATAAATAACTCTTTTCTCTTTTGAAATTCACACATCATGGCTTTAAAATGCTTCCAATATGCAGAGGTTTATGTAAAACACTTCAGCATGTTTGGCAACAAGTTCAAATCGCAAAAATAGGTGCTTTGTACTCTTACATAAATATTGTTTCTCTTCAACATATCTATAACTCAATTCACACAATACACATGCACCAACTTCCCATATTTTGCAATGTAGAGTAGTTAGAAGTTAAATGCAATATAGTTGTATGATAACAATCAAATTCGGATGATTTCAAAATGAATTGTAGCCATGTTAATCATCCAATTCAAACTATGAAACATTTCAAGGAGTAATATGAATTGTGTAGTGTTTATAGCTCTGCAACATGAGCCTTGTTAATCGATGAACCTTGAGAAACATTAAATCAAAATGGCATTATATACATATGCAATCCATGAAAGAATTTCTTGAGAATGCGTTTGCAATAAAACATGAACAAGCAACTCAAAAGTAGTTGCCTTTCATATGATCATCTCAAACTCAACATCTTCAATCGGGTCTTGATCAACACCTCTACTCATAAACTCATAAGATATATAAGGAACATCATTTTCAACAACATTATCTAAAAACAAAACATTCATTTGAACACTAGGAGCATCTATTTGAGTTGGATTAAGTTCAAAATTTTCATCCAACATACATTCATTCATTAAATTCACTTACTTGTGCACATTCAAAATCATGCAGATCTAGACATACATCAAGTCAACAATATTATATTGAGCTACAAGATTTTCATACATTCCCATTGAAAAAAACTCTCCACCATCAATCAAACTCAAGCTTTCATCATACTCATCATCATTACATACCTATTCACATAGCTTGAACTTTTCATAATGGAAAACATTATGCTTGGGAGAAAATTCATCATGTTTTTCATTCCTCTCTGAATCAATCTCATTTCCCTCGCCACCTCCTACTTCTTGAGGAGAATCGAAAAGAATATCCTCAACTTTTCCAATTGAATGTACATTGTGTCTCATGTTATCACATGTTTGAACTATATCACTAGAAATACTTTCTTCTAATTCAGGAAATTAATTCTATGTTTCTTGACAAATGATTAGAAGAACCAAATTCAATATAAATACTTAAGGTCTTCTTTTTGTGATGAACTTATTGAATTCATCATCAATGTTGTCTGCTTCTCATTCTATGTGTCATTTGCATAATTGTAGTAGGTGATATTGTAGGACTGATTTTGTCCCCGATTTCTTCCTCCACCTCTACCATAGCCACCTCTTTGACTTTCTCTTCCTCTTTGAAAATGATTTTGATCCCTTTCACCTCTGCCTCTACCATTTTTACTCAAATTCTGATTTGAACCTTATTGATTGTGACAATAAACATAAACCAAATGATTGCTCAAGCCACACATCCAACATGTCTTCTTATTATTATTCTTGCTACCTCCTCCACTTCAATGTCCTCTACCTTTGTCTCTACCATAATATCTTCTTTCTACATAATTAGCTTGAGAAATAGATTCTTCTTCATCCTTTGCTTTACCTTTATCTCCCTTCTTCATATTCTTTCATATGTAGTAGAGCCTTGTTCTTTATCTCCATCTGACTTCAATTCTTGCCCAAATGTGAGCATCAATCTAAACAATTAATTTATATCTGGTACAAAATGATTTAATGATAGTTTAATTGATCATAGAAAAGGTTTCCACATTCCATCTCCTCTTAATCCTGCAAGTAGTTGTGCAATCAACCTATGATATTCAATGTCTTATTCTATAGATCCAAGAATATCTACCAAATTCGTCACTTTAGTGACATAATCACTCATGCTTTGATTATGCTTCTTATTGAATGTAGTAAATTCTGACCACAAGCTAACTTTGCTAGCTTTACGAGTGTTTTGGAAATGATCTTCCAATGAATTCCATATATCTTTAGCTATTTTCAAACCTCTAGTGTGTTGTAACAAATGATCTATAATAGTGTTATATATATAGGCTCTTGCACTTGCATCTTTCTTTCACCTTAGCTTTAAAGCTTCTAGCTCATATTTATCTTATTGACTATCATCTTCAAACAAAAGCTTTTCTTCTTCACATGTTATGTATACCACGATATCCTTACTCATAAGTAAGGCTTCCATTCTCATTACCCAAGTAGGATAATTATCTCTATCTAATTTGTGAATGGAGATATGATCTACCATGATCTTCTTTTTCTTCTACAACCTATGTTTAAGGTTTAAAGAATATTACCTTTCATAAATATTTACAATTGAGGATGATATCAAAGTAGTCTTCTAACGCCCTTTGTTGCTAACTGCTTCAACTTCAAACTTTTCAATGGAAACTTTCTAAGATCTCTTGTGTCTAAAACATCTTCTCCTCTCTAGGACCTATTTGCTCTGACATCACTTGTTGATTTATAAAACATCACAAGAAATGAACTAATTTGATATCAGAAGTCTTCCATCATCATCAGCTCAGCTAATCATCAACACTTCAAAAATTAACCTTTAAGTTAGTAAAAATAAACACACTTTTTTGTGTAGTTGCGCCTTCACTTTCAGCTTCAATTTGGTTGAGTTTCCTTTCTAATATTAAAGACTATTGTGCTCAATAGCTAAAAGAAGTTTTTAGACATAGTAAACAACAAATTCATAGCAAAACTTTCAAGTAATTTCTTGGACATAATTTGAAATATCTTTAGAAGTTACACTATGTCTGAAAACTGAATTTTACCTTCATCAATTCGCCATGCCTTCACTATTAAGCTTATTTCTCTGAGCACACATCTTGTTCTATAGAGCTCTTTTGGTTAATTGTAGTTAAGCATGATAGCTTTGAAATGAGCTATTATTCCTAAAACAATTTACATTTTACTCTAAGATCTCACTCTTAGAATTTCAAAGAAATCTACTCAAGAAAAACTTGTAACTTCTTATTGTCATACATACAGTTATAAAGACACTTTGAATTCTTCAAACAATGACAATTTACTCAATTCCTTCTAGAAAAACATGTGCCTACTATTAGAGAATAGGTATACAAAATGGCTTGGCGTGATTTTTCTCATAGCCATATAAGGATCTATTTCATTGAATTATCTTTCACCACAATCTCTCACTCAAAGACAACCCTGACTGCCTATCTTCTATATTAGGACTTAATAATTGAGTTAATGACTCTCTTTGTTTCTTTCTTAGACTTCAATTGAGTTATATACCTTTAGTTTTTATGCTACTATTCTCAAACTTGTAATTTTGAAGTTTCTAGAACTATTTTAGATCCTAATTTTATCACTATATTACATGTGTGAATTTATCCGTTCGCAAAGGAATGATTTTTCAGTATCCAAGTTCCATATACTTTTTTTTCCTTCTTCTTTTTGCTTATGTCTTGATGTCTTCATGCTCAATTACTCAGTGAAGTCCCAACATTTCAAACCTCTTGTAAGACCTTTCAACATCTTCCTAGTCTATGGCCTTCAAGCTAGTCTCTTGCATCACCTCTGCTTTGTGGAATATGGGAGTGCGATAGATACTATGCGAATTTCACTTGTAAAATTGTTTTTTCTATTGAATTAATGTGAAGAAGGGAAAGTTGGTTTTGGCAAAGGTAAAAGAACAGTGCTATGAGCAGTGGAGAAAGAGAATAAAGAAGAGAAAAAGAAAACTGATAAGAGTAAGGTAGTTGACTCTGATCTATGTATAATCCTCTTTCCATGATTCTTTTACATATATTCTTGTTCGACTACTTCCATTGCTCTTATTCGACTACCTCCATTGCTTGCCATAGCAGTGTTGCCCCTTTCTCCTCATTATGTCATGTTCACATCATGTATAATCTACTTGGTAGCCATGTTCAGACTTAAATGCATCTTCTAAGTGTCATGTGTGATAAGATGAGACCTAGAAGCAAACTTTGCAATTGCAGGAGAGAAGGAAACAAAAGAATAGCAACGATAGAAGGGACCCATATCTCATCTAATTTAGTAGGAAATTGAACATCTTTTATGCATTCACATAAGTTAAAGGTGCCTAGTATTACAAGAGTCAATGGAGTTAATGATTACCATGACGATCAAAATTGTATAGGGCAAAGATGCTTGAAAACATGGTCGATGTGGTGAAAAGAATATTGTTTAAGAGAGAGAAAAGCAGGTAGTTAATGATGACCATGATGACTGCAATGGTAGAGGGCAAAGATGCTCAAAAACAGGGATATTGGTTAAGAGAGAGAAACCTAGGTAGAAGAAAAACTAAAGATAAAGAAAATCATATGATCAGGATCCAAACAACGTCAGAAGAGAAGACGATGTATATTGCGTAACAAGAAAATTTGGGGATTTCTTATAAAATGCATGCACCAAACTTTGCTTGAAGTAGACGCATCATAGAACAGTTGTTCCTCAATCGTAAATCATTAGAAATCATAGAAAAATTGTTCCTTATGGGCAAATCTCTTGTTCTATCATGTAGGATCTCCTCTCAAGCTTTATTTCTTGTACATGTGATTCCTTCAGGGCATGTTTTGTGTTATAAGTAGTCGAGAATTGGCCTGCTCGAACTAGGTACCATGATGATGTGAAATTGTGTAGCATGTTCAATACGTTGGATGAATTTTTCATTGTCGCACAGTTCTTCATGTGTTTGTAAACATCCTTCTCCATTGTGGGCCAATAGACTCCTCTTTCAAGGATTTTCTGTTTTCATATCTAAGAGTGATGATGTCCCAATAGTCCCTTCATGTGATTTTCAAACTAACTCTGACTTTTCTTCATCATCAAAACAGAGAAAAAAACCTTGGCTATTTTGACAATAAAAGCTTCCTGTCATGATATGAGACCCAGTAATTTCATGCATAAGCTTAGTAGTTTTATGAATGATTTTTGTATTTGACCCATATCTAAGAAATGACACTATCCTTTCTCCCAGTTTGGGATTACCTCCAAGTTAAACACATAGCAATTAATGTTCCCACTACTTAGTCCTTTCAAACATATAATGTTTTCTTTTTTAATCATTCCAAGTTAAACATAGAGGAATTAATGTTCCCACTATGTAGTCCTTTCAAACCCATAAAGTGTCTTTCTTAATCATTCCATATATATGGATGAAGTATCTTCTGATGAAGTAGTGAATTAGTGAAAAGGGAAGATTTTAACACCCCAATCGAGCTATGGAAGATGGCTGCCCTCCATTAGGCCTGCAAAAAATCATATGTGCTCACTATTTTGTATTTTTCTCTCTACCTATATAGAGAGGTAAAATGAAATTTTGAATATTGAAAAGAGACTATGAATGCTATTCAGTAAGATTTCAAGACAAGCCAAATGGAGGTTCCAATAGTGAGAATCATACACTTCAATATATGTTATTTTTCTGCACCACTCTTTGCCTATGTGCAAAGATATAACTTCACAAACTTAGCAATTTCTCACAATTCACTAAGTAGAAGAATTTGGAACCATGAAACACTTTGAATCACTATATTAGAGATGAAATGAACCATGGAATACTTTGAGACTATGGAATACTTTGAAGTAGACGCATCATAGAACAGTTGTTCCTCAATGACAAATCATTACAAAGAGCATATCATATCCTTGATTGGATCTCCTGTTCTTCTTGGGCATCTTGCAAATCTTGCGCAAATTTTCTTCTTTCAAGCTCTCGGTATATTTCTAAACAAGTCCTCTAATCCTGTTCCACACAACAAAGTGACATATTTCTACTCATATTTACCATAATATTTGGAGCACAAAACTAGTCTCTCTGAGTAGGTAGACTCTAGGCAAAAGGACATCTTACTTTAAACGTGAAGATAATTGATGATGAAAATAGATAAACTAAAAACAACAAATCCAATGCAAAGAACTGCATCTCATACTCATATGTTGATTTCATTAACATAAAAAGAAGACATGAAAGGTAACCACACACATCCTCTATCGAGGAGGAGACAATAAAGAAGGTGATGTTACGTTCAAAATGAAGAAGGAGAAGAAAAGGGGATGTTATCATGTTAACTTCAAATCCCAGAAAAGCGACTCTCGAGTCTCATGTGAAGCAACATCATCAAGACATGCATCTCTCAAATTGTTATTATGTAGCAGTGGGCATGAATTGATGGCATGATGATAAAAACCATGAAAGCACAGAAGCTGCTTCAATGTCGACAACAGGCACTTGAGATGTGAATAATGGTTTTTGTGTGTCTTGCAAAAATTTTTTACTTCAAGACTCTCAGTATATTCGTAAACAAGTGGTCTAGATGTATTCCTCTTCCACACAACAAAGTGTTGTATTTCTGCTCATTGCTCTCATGGAAACTGGATTTTCATGTCTTCTACCCAAAGGACCTTTCAAGAGACATTGACCATGCTATTGAGGTAGATACTAACACTAACCCTATATGTAAGCAACCTTATAGGCTTAGTGTTTCTCAACATGAGGAGGAAGAGAGGTAACTATGGGATTATCTAGATAAGGGCTTCATTAGACCTAGTATCTCACCTTGGGCATCCCCAATGACCCTAGATAAGAAAACGATAGCTCTATGACACTTTCCATAGACGATAGGTTAGTGGAAAAGATAACCAACCAAAATAGGTTTCTAATGCCTAGGTTGGAAGAGCTATTTGATCCGTTACATCACACGAAGTAAAGCTGGATCTTAGGCCAGGATACATTAAGGGAAAAAATGAACCCTCAATGGGCCTTTTAGATTAAGGAGTGATTAGCGATGGACCAATCAGATGAGGGTGGTGGCCACAGTCTATGCCCTATAAAATACTAGCGTGAAGGGGGAAGAGGGGACATATTCCTCCCTTATTTAATGAGTTGCCTCTAGAGAGAGAAGGAATCTCGTAACTCAGTTGGGCCCAAAAATTCAAAAATTCTAAAAAGTTAAAAAACTCATCATAACACCTGAAAATGGACCCCCATTACTTTTTAGAGTCAAAAGTACTCTTTTTGACCCCAAATTCAAAATCCGTGCATATTTTGAGCTAAAAAAAATCGGTTTTTTTCAAAAATACTCAAAAAAGAGTTGTTTCCCTCCTAAACCTCACATTTTCATACCCAAGTCCCAAAAAATCATCTTTTCCCATTATTTTCACTCTATAGCACACCATTGAAGCTCCTCTTTCTACACTCCAACCTACCTGCATCTCTTATCTCGAATTAATGTTGTAGCTTGAAGACCTTTAGCTTCAATGGCAATAGCTAAAGCTTCTCGGCGATCGAAAGATGAAATCCTCACATTAAGATGTCACAATATCAAAGCCACAGATGGACAGTGGCTATCACATGAGTACTCAAAAGGTGCATGGGTGTACATGCAACCCTCTAGAGTTGGGCCTCATCGAGTTAGAGATCGTGGAAACTTAGATCTTCATTGGAAGGGAAAGTACTTGGCTTCAAGAAGCACAGAGACAATGGGATGGTTGCTATTGTACAACATGTTTTTACAATGGCAACTATGAAACTTGAAAACTCTAGTAGAATGAGATATCCTATGAATTGTAAGTATTACTCTACAATATTTTATGTTTTCTTGTGTCGGATATATTTCTGAACTATTTAGATATGTTTTTTTTTGTTTCAGATATATTTCCTTCTACTTTGGTGGAAGAGCAACCACTTCACAGTCTTATAGGTACTTTCCAGGCATTCCATGGAGATGTTGGTGCACTAGTCTTTCCAGAAATATCTCCTGCTCAACTTTACCATGATGAGTTTTCTTTTACACACATAGATATGTTGTACCCTCTACAATGAATGGTTTTGGAAGGTTAGAGAGAATTGAAGTACATTCTCTTCTTAGCTTGGAGTGGCCAAAACCTGATATATGGTCTGTATCATCTTCGAAGCAGAAGATGGTAATGGATATACATAACTCTTTGAAATTCACAAAAGTGTCTAGGTCTATAGGTTTGCACTGGTCTTTTCCCATTCATTGTTTTGTATATTTATTCCAAGGATTCTCATTCCAAGAGACTTCCACCATGTTCATGTGTAAAGATATCACATATGAGCAAGTCGAAAGTCTTCTTGGTGAAGATTGGGGTTTGATAGAATGAATTGCAAAAGGTGATAAATATCTTTGTAAAATAGGTGGAACAGGTATAGGATTTCGATATTTGAAACAATGTAATTCATTATACATCAGATTCTGCTATGATCGTTGGATGTGCAAACTTGGCAAACTTGATCTTTACATTCATTTGAAATAAAGTTTAGATTGCCCAATAATGAAACAGAAAATATTTTAGTCATTAATCATTGGACCTTGGCTAATCTGAGAGAACACTTGATGATTATGGGGTTTGAAGGACTAACTCAATCCAAATTCAAAATTCAAGGACATAACGTGAGAAATGTTTCGTGCTTTTGTTAAAGTAATCTTTTCATCATTGTTTATTTTACTTTAATGACTTCAATTTCTTGCAAATTGATTACACGTGGGCAGAAGAATGGAATACAAAATGAAATTCCCTGTAGATTGAGCAAAGATGGAACAGAACTCTCATTGTCATAGTTCTTTTGCAACCTGATAATGTCACTTCTTGGGCCCTAGTCATTGTATCTCATAGTTTTTGCACTTTCAAGAACCTTGTAAAAAGTAGGACAATCGATTCATGTTAGATATTGTATATACCTTCTTCTCTAATCCCTTATCTCCTACTAAGATATCTAAAAATCCTCTTGATCTAGAATTGGTCTAGCAATACTTTACATCATGGATGAGCATCGCAAATTTTGTGATGCGTTCTTGCATTTGCAAGCACTTCAAGTTGTACAATCATTGATACCAATAATTTGTAAGATTTGATATTTGTAATGAAAACATGTCTACTCTCACATTTTTGTAGTCTACAATTGTGCATTTATAATTTCTCTTGGTGATTATTCAATTTTCTCTTTTATATAGAGTATGTTCAAGTTCACAATAATTGACATTTTATTGGTTAATTTTCTCAATAGATGATCATATATGAAGTTTGAAATTACAAAGGATATAACTAAAAAAGGCCATTCATGTTAGATGTACTCAATACTTACTCCTCAAGTACCACAAATGATCCATGGTGCTCTAAGTTATAAGGCCCCCATTATGAGGAGAAACCACTTGGAGAGTACAAATATCCATGGAACCTTAACTTCTAAGCTAGATGAGTTTTATATGTGAAAATTTATGGTAATAAATGGTCTTTGTGATTGATGCCATGAGCTAAGTGGGGCATAAAAGTTTTGCCAATTTGAACATTCAAGCTGAAAATAAAGGCCCTCTGGTGCCATGGAATTTCCCCATAGAACCTTAATGGGAGGAGTTCAAAGGGGGATTTCTGCCTTATGTGGGGTATACCACAACAAGAATGCTAGACATGAGGATATTATCCTAAATTATGTTTTGCAAACTATTTTATCTCATGTGACTATGTTTGTTTATACTGGCTCCCATTGTAAAAGTTGTATATGCATGGATCATTCTAGAGTAAGTGACTTGTTAGAAATAAGTTCCAGGGCTCTAAAAATCTAAATAATAAAGTTTCATATCCACTAAAAATAACCTTGCATGGCCTCAAAAGTATCAAAAAAAGGATCCATAGAAACATGGGATATGTCTTCGCAAAAGTTTTGTAGAGGCCTATTGTGTGTTTCTATGGATGAACTTTTTTTTTTTTTGCTTTTGAGGCCATGCAAGTTTATTTCTAGTGGATATGAAACTTTATTATTACAAATTGAAGGTCCATGAAACTATTATGTGCTCAACTCAATTTACCAATGGAAAAATGAGTTTATAACCATAAATGATTTGCTCTGTACACATAGCATGTTGACTTGAGTGCATATGATTGTGAACATATGATATAGATCAATGTGGAGTTGAGCATGTGTAAGAAAGGTTATGAAAAACTATATTACCAATGAGATAATTTTACATTACAAAATATCTCTTCAAGAAGAATGATCACATAGTCATATATGCTCTAGTTCTTGGGTTGCATAATTTACCTAAAATTTGCAAGAAGTAATACTTATTTCCACCATTTGATGAACTTGCATGACCTCAAAGCACCAAAAAGCGTTTATATCTCATGAACGGTATAGATTTTGGAGAAACGGATGCTACCATCACGTTGGGAACACACAAAAACCCTAAGATTGACTGTTTATTTGTCTAATTCTGACATCTAGAGCCTTGGTAACATCGAAAAGCACTAGGAAAGGGGCAGCCACATAAATGCGGGATAGGCCTTTGCAAAAGTTTTGTAGAGGCCTATCCCGCGTTTCTGTGGCTGCCCCTTTCCTGGTGCTTTTTGAGGTTACCAAGGCTGTAGATATCAAAATTAGACAAATAAACAGTCAATTTTAGGGTTTTTGCGTGTTTCAGACATGATGGTAGCATCCCTTTCTCCAAAATCTAAACCATACATGAGATATAAACATTTTCATAGATTTTATGGTTTTACAATGGTTTCCTTTGTGTTTATGACATCACCTCCCTCTCAAAGCGATAAGTTCCACGGGAAGTAGCTATGTAACTATGAGATTTTCTGGAAATTGAATCTTCATATTTATTGGTCTTTTTAGAGTTCTTTATATGTTGTACTAGAACACGATGATGATGGATATCCATGATGGTACTAGAAAGGGTTTGTAGTATATCTAGCTAAAGAATCAAGGGCATGATTCTCATGATGGATAGTACTCCTTTTCTTACTCAAATGATGATCTTTTGATGTGGAATGGTGATCGTGGAAGTCTTAAACCCAGCTTGTATCTTCTTCCTAGGACATTTGAATATGATGTGGTTAGTGACAATAGAACTCCTTTCTTTCAAATTTTAGGTTCATGGACCTTATTATATGCACAACCTAGTTGAACAATGCAAATACTAGTTTTGATTCTAAGGGATTTGTTTTTCACACATACCATCTTTACGCAAGTGGATACATATGAACATATGATATAGATCAATGTGGACTTGAGCATGTGTAAGAAAGATGGTGAAAAGTAGATTATTATAATGGAAATGTGATTTTACAAAATGTATCTCTTCAACAAGAATGATTACATAATCATGTATGGTCCCATCTAGTTTCTTTGGTTGTATGGTCACCATCTTCAGATGAGCTACACACAAGTCAATATTTTTCAAAATAGAAGTAAGGAATGCATCTCCTTCCTCTTTGATGGCTTGAAGTGCTATTGATTATATACAAAGTCTAGTGCATTAACTTTGAATCACTAAGTATCGATAACGTTTGCTCACTTTTTTGTTGCTTTTGCATTAGGAGAAACTTTAGGTTGTGCTACATATGATCTATGATGTGGTTGGTAGTTCTTATCCATTTTACATCTATGCCTTGATTGACATTGTGACACAATTTATGGCGTATGTTTCTTTTCTTATATGTGGGTAGTGTTCTTTGACCTTATAGTAGTGACTTTATAGCCTCTACTTGATATGATGTTGGAATATGCATATGTTTCAAGATGATTCCTTGAAGCTCTCCTTTTTGGATGACTTGGAATGGTTACTTCATGCATGTTTCATCAGCCATGTCTCAAATGGTTCATCACCTATGATTAGTGGATCTATTATTCCCCTTTGTGCATGTCCTTAGAATCTTTTTATGAATGGTCACATCTGTGACAGTTGATCTTCATCATGCTCACAAGAATGATTCTATGGATCAGGGTATGAACTATTTTGATATTCTTAATCAACTTCACTCTGTCATATTGAGCCACTCTATGATTGTATGGTGACCTCTGTTGCATGTAGACCACTTCATCCTCTGTGATGGAGCTTCATCCAAGGTGGTCATTATGTACCTTGAGCATGTATAGGATATACCACAAAAACTTGTTAGTATAAAATAATCAATGATGCCTCTTATGTAACTTGAGTTCCAAGTTGAACCCTAAAACACTTTTTGTGCATGAAATTGATCATGATGCAAAGGACTTGCTAATAACCTTCAATTTTCAATTGCAATGTTATGTTGTAATTTCATGAAAACATTTCTAATAGTGAAACTCTTGCAAAAAGTTTTTGAAGAAAAGCAAGCGAGTATTATTCCAACTAGTCAACATGCATAGAACCACTAATATGACATGTACTTTTTAAGAAATTACTATCAGATCTATAGTAGGACTTTTCCATCACAACTGTACTAGAATCTTGACTGATAAAAATCGATACATCAAAATTCTCCATATGACAATACGACATGTAATATTTCAATGAATAAAATGAGCACAATTTAAAGTAACAAACAACATCTGAATGTAGAATGTACCTTACCTTTTACTATTCCAAGTCATTGATGATTAGTATCTTTAATATGAATTTGAGCCTATCACCACAACATGTAGAAAAAAGATAAACATATATAAAATCAAATTCAAAAGGGATATGAAAAGAAAATTAGTAGAGGTAGATTTTATTCTAGAAGAAGAACATTGATTTTTGAAGCCTCTCTAGATTAAAAATTTATTTATTTATGGCTTTGTACAAACAGAAGCATATGTATATGAGTTCTTCATAAACTAAGGATATGATTTCTTCATTGACTCCTTACTCATGGTTGCATGCTAAACATACCTAGGCATATTTTCTTTTATGTGTAAGTACTATGTGGCAATATCATTTTCCTATCCATACTGTGTAATATTGCTGTCATCCTTTTGAAAAGAAGGAGAAATAAGAGAAACTATTAACAATTTAAAGTGCTTCTTTGGTGTTGATGAAGCACTTATTTCTTAGATGAATTACCTATGCGAAGGAAATATTGGTTTAATTCTTTTGCAAATATGAGAATCAAGAAAAATATATACCTCATTAGAAGAATATGGTGTCTGTGTCCTCCCACTCCACATGAAAGAGCTTCCAATGATGGTATTGTGTGCTTTTCCTCCTGAAAAATAGTAGATGAATGCTGGAAAGTAAAATGAACTGAGTACATCTTTGATCACAAAGAAAGAATGAACCACCTACTTGGACATGAATATTGTCATCTCATGGGAGAAAAATTTCTCTGTGAGTGATTCTATTATTGTTACATCTTCTCCTTGGAGGAAATTGTTCGAGTACCCCATGGCTGCTAGAATTCAAGAGGTAAGAGAGAGAAAGATAGAAGAAATTCAAAATAACATGTATAATGGACTAAGAAGTATCTGTACATAGAGAAAATTACTTTTTTGATATGTGTATGGGTCAGGGTGAGGTTTTCCATTCTATGTGAGTGAAAATGATAAAAATTTGAAAAACTCATTTTTTGAGGTAGGGAAAGTTACGAGTTTGATGATGTGGCACTTTACTTTTGGAGCAGTTTGAAAAAAGAACTATTTTGAGTGATTTTATTAAAAAATCCATAAAAAAAGTAACTTCTTACATGTATATTAAGAAATGGGCCCTTTTTAGTAAGCAATAACTAACTGTGTGACTTTTCAAAAAAAAGTCATTTTTTTATTCACAAAGATGGACGGATTTGATGATGTGTAAAGTGGAATCTCTCTCTCTTTCTTTTACAGAAGAGAGGGATGACCCTACTTGGGCCTAAAAAAAAGCCTAGTCTTGCCTACTAAAAAGTGCTCTATTAAATGCACTTTGTTCCCTCAAGCAAGAACAAGATTAGGCTTAATCCCTTAAAATTAGGAATCCTTACAAGGCCCATGCAGGGTTCATTTTTTCCCCTAATGATCATTAGATTAGCTTGGGCATATAGTCTCTTAAGAGGGAATCCAGATGGACCTTGAGAGAGTACTGAATATTATGGAATGGCCACATTCAAGAAACCTAGAAAAGTTGTAGATGTTCCTAGGTTTATCAGGATTCTATCAAAGATTCATTAAGAATCATACCAAAATTTCTATCGTGATGATGGAACACCTTAAAGAGAAAGCGAAAAACTTTTATTGGGGAGAGCAGAAGCAAAATATGGGAAAATTGAAGGTCGCAATTGCTACAGCTGTACTTTTGCACATAGAAAATCCCAATAAAACCTTTGTTGTTGAGACTAACACGAGTGATTTCTCTATAGGAGTGGTTTTCGTTTAGGATGGTCCACTAGTGGCTTTTGAGAGCAAGAAATTAGAATTTTCTTAGGAGAATTACTCTATCTATGAGAAGGATTTTTTTGCAATTGTCCATACTTTGAAGAAGTTGCATCCTTATTTATGTGGTGCTAAAGTTACGATAGTGTTTAATCAAGAGTGCATTAAGTGGCTCTCTACTCAAACAAACCTTAAAAGTCTTAAGGCTTGATGGGCAAAAACCATTTAGGAGTTTGATAATGAGCTTAGGTATAGGAAGGAAAGTTTAATGCCTCCCTTAGCTACATACTTATGCTCAACCGATTGAGTTTTACTCATATCACTAGTGAGCTACTTGATTCCATTAGAATTACATGTAGGCTTCATTCTGCATATTTCGAGATTTAGGAAGACATAAAGAAAGAGGATTGTGATATATGGGTTCTACTAAGGATGGAGTATTGGCGAGTACTCAAGAAATATTCAAGTTAAAGAATTATAGTATCCATGATGGATATCTATTATATAAGGGTAAGTTGTGTGTCCCTAGAGACCTTCAGGTGAGACGACACATTTCTTTTGAGTGTCATAACACACCTAGTGTGGGAAACCAAGGAGTTAGCAAGACATGATCTTGTTTAGATGCAATTTTACTAGCCTGGACTTCATAAACACATCCTAGAGTATGTGCTTGAATGCACTAAATGCCAAGTCCATAAAGTTGAAAGATTGAGGATTGGAGGGCTACTCCACACATTGGTCCCAATGGGAAGTGGGGGATTATCTCCATGGATTTCATAGTAGGATTACCTAAGACGCAGAGAGGGCATGACTCAGTCTGGTGATTGTGGATAGATTAACCAAAATGGCTAGGTTTATTCCGACACATAGTAGTTAGACTATTTGTAGAGAACCTATACCGGTTATATGATCTTCCTCTACACAGTTTTTGATGATAATAGAAATTTCACTAGCCACTTTTGGAGAATGGTCTCCAAAAGATTGAATACAAAACTTAGCATGAGTATGGCTGATCATTTACAATCAGATGGGCAAACAAAGTGGGTAACCAAATCCTAGAGGATATGCTTCGGGCGTATGTGAATGAAAGGAAAATTAATTGGGAAGAGTACTTACCTATACTAGAGTTGCATATAATAGTGCCAACCACTCTTCCACTGAGCAAAGTCCATTTATGTTTATGTATGGGTTTCGTCAAAGAGCTCCTTATGCGATAGGATTATAGAATGGGAAATTCCAAGCTACAAAGGAATTCTTAGAAGAGTTGAATGATATGCTTAGGCTTGCTAAGGACAACATTAGGAGAGCTCAGGATAGAGCTAGATCCTATGTTGATCCTCAAAGGAGAGATATCAACTTTGAGGTAGGAGAGCAAGTGTATCTTAGAGTTCCATATAGGTCACCATGAAGATGGTACCCTATCCAAAATTATCTCCTAGGTATTATGAACCAATCCGAAAACTTAAGGGGATAGCTAGATCCATCTAGTGTTTCATATTAATCGGCTTAAGAAAAAGGCTAGGTGAATCTAACAACCTCATTCTTGATAGTGAGGTAGTAGAGCCTATTTTTGTTCAATATGTTCCACATGATCTTGAGAGCATACTACACACTTGAAAGAAGTGGACAACAAGTCACTTATATAAAGAGTGCACAAAAACATGGAAAGATAGTTTAGAGGATAATGCCACATGGGATTAGGTTCGCCCCTTCAAAAACCATTTCCCAATTTTAGACTTCCTTCCCAAGAGTCTTCTTAAGGGAGAAGGATACAGGGAAACAACACAGAGATTTAAGAGTGTACACCGGATACATGGGCATGTAGTGGGAGTACTATTCCATTAATTCTTTTGTCTAAGGACCTTCCAATACCATTTTTGAGGACAAAAATGGATTTCAGAGGAAGAAAATGTTACATGGAGTATCCTTGGGAGAGAGGTGTGAATCACCTCTTAGTCCCATGTAGTTGAGGTCAGACATGAGTGCAATGTGGAACCATATTGTGTGAAGCCATGTGGGGATTCCTTAGTTCATGCCAAGAGACAGAATGAATGGATGGTTATAGTACATCATTCGGTACTTCAGTCGAGAGATGCCTCTCTATGTGTTCTTTGATGAGTATCCGCTTCTTCATCTAACCTTGAAGTTTCTGCCACACATACCTCCAAAATGAGGAGTTTTTTCAGGAGATTTATGACCCTTGGAGTTTCATGGGGAGGATTATGACATAAGATCTTGATTTCCCTCATTAAATTGACTATGCTATGTTAAGGAGATAGATTGATATTGTATTGAAAAGGTTACCTCCACTCATCTCAAGGAAAATATAGATGTTTGTTTGTATGTTTAGCCTATCTACACATCAGATGCTTTCGTGAATTGATATGTTTCAATTTTCATATTAGTTGTATGTCTGATATGGAGTAAAAGGACTAGTGGTAGTGCATATGCACTTGTTTCTCTTTACTTCATGTTCTAGCATTTGTATCTTCACCATTACTTAGTTGTTATCACCTTGGTCCAATGAAGAAGTACTCTCATATTGTGTGAAACAATTATGATTCCTTGTTGGTGAAGTCAAGCCTAAACTTTCCTACACCCCTTCATTTCTTTTCTTTCTTATGTTTGACCTTCCACTATGTTTACAACAATCAGCTCCAAAGTCCATGAAATTTGTTCAATCAAGAACCTTCCCCTTTGTGAGAAGCTAAAAGAAACACAAAAAGGATACTATCTCATCATATGATCCTCTTCATGATTGCAGATTTTTTCAATTCAAGATGAGCATCCAACCCTCATGCAGTAGGGCAGTGGGTTGGGTCGCTTGTCTCTTGAGGCAATGGTGAGGGTTCAAACCCTCCTTGTCTGTGGTTGGATAGTGTATGAGTCAAAGGCCATGTTTAAAACCTCTTGTAAGGCCTTTCAACATCTTTCCCATTGTGTGGCCATCAAGCTAGTCTATTGCATCCCTTTTGCTTTGTGGGATATGGAAGTCCTATGGATACTATGCGAACTTCACTTGTACAATTGTTTTTTCTATTGAAGGCGGTGAAAAGGATATTGTTTAAGAGAGAGAAAAGTAGGTAGAAGGACACCTGAGAATAAAGAAAAGCATATAATCAGGATCCGAACCACAGAAGAGAAGAAACAGGTAAAGGTTGGGGATTTCTTGTAAGCTGCACGCACCAAACTTCGCTTGAAGTAGACGCATCATACAACAGTTATTCCTCAATGGCAAATCATTGCAAACAGTTGTTCCTCAATGGAAAATCTCCTGTTCTTGTTGCGCGTTGTGCAAGTCTGCCGCAAATTTTTGACTTTAGGGCTCTCGGTAAAATCCTCTTACACGCAAGAAAGTCCCATAGTTCTTCTCATAGCTATCATAACAGCTGGAGCACAGAACTTGTCTCTCAGCAAGAAGGCAGACTCCAGGCAAAAGGACGTCTTACTTTAAACGCGAAGAAGATTGATGATAAGCATAGATAGACTAGAAACAGCGAATCCAGTGTAAGGAACTGCGTACAAAAGGTGTAGGAGCAACCATGCAACAGGTTGGCTCGCTAGGTTCGTCCTCCGTCGAGGAGGAGACAGATAAAAAAGGTGATGTTACGTTCGAAACGAAGAAGGAGAAGAAAAGGTGATGTTATCATGATATCTTCGAATCTCACACAAGCGACTCTTGAGTCTCGAGTCTCGTGTGAAGCTAATCGATAATACGTAGCAATGCGCAGGATGTGGCGGCATGATGATGAAAACCATGAAAGCACAGAAGGTCCTTCCCTGTCGACAGGCACTTTAGACGGGAATAAAGATTTTCGTGTCTTCTACCCAAATGACTTTTTTCCGTTTCCTTGATTATGGAATCCATGGACTACAGTCTACGACCTGCCGTGTATTCGAGTACCTCAGCAGTGTGCTGTTAATGTGAGATGTGTATTAAAAGAAAAAGTAACACGACACAATACATATGAATGTAATAAGAAAACAAGAAATACACAATAAATTGATCGAATCTATCTAGCGGGTGTGGTTTCGCGGATGTGCTTTATACTCTTAGGCATACGACTAGAGTTCGAGTCCCACTGAGGGCTGGATGCCTCAAAGTTCTCCAAGATGGGTGCCTCATAAGGTTCCTCAAGATGGGTGTCTCTACCTTATGAGTCAAGTGTCTGTGTTTCCAAATTCATTGTACTCTCAAAAAAAATAAATTGATTGAATCATCCCACACGTGTTATCTCACGCTTGGAATTTAGATGAATCCTACTTTTGTTGGGGTTTTCTTTTAATTAGAGCCTTATTCATGCATAATAACTCAATGGATATGTTGCCCTTTTTTACATCGTGAAGGATCACTACAAGGAATACGGGCGTATAGCGACTGTTAAGGCGACAAAATTTCGTCGCTATAAAATTGCAATTTGCGTCGTAATTAGCGTCGGGCGCGGACCGTCGATTAGACGATGCAAAAAACGACGGTATTTGCGACTTGGATTGCGACGCTCCCGTACGACGTCGCTATTTAAATGCGTCGCTTAAGCGACGCTTTTTTGCATCGCATAAGCGACGCCAATAGCCGTCGCATAAGCGACGCTAAAAAATGTCACTTATACGACCGCGAATAGCATCGCTTACACGACGATCTGTTGACTGACAAAAATTAAAACGTTGGAGGCTCTGCAATCGGCATTTTCACGCATCCGATCGAAGAGCTCTCCAACGTTCGCAATTGCGCTGCGCTTATGAACTGAAGCAAGTATATGCAAAATTGTTGTTTTGCCTAAGCTCTCTGTTCTTGTCTCCCTCTGTCTTTGTTTCTCTCTTTCTACATCTTTCTCTCTTTGAATTCTCTCTCTCTCTCTCTAGATCTCTCTCTCTCTAGATCTCTCTCTCTCTCTCACTCTCTCTCTCTCTCTCTCTCTCTCTCTCTCTCTCTCTTTTCTTTCTCTCTTTATTGCAGGTTATTCAAGAAGCTAACCAAGCAAAAACTATGGCTAACAATTGTAAGTACAATTTCTATTATTTGTAGATCATTTGAATTGTGTTATTTTCATTACATAACATACTCACACTTATTGATATGCACTCATACACTTATACATGATGAAGATGCACACACACATGCATATACCTACATATACACATATACATGCACATACACACACATACACATAGAGTTATACATATACACACACATACACAAGAACATGCACATATTGATACATACATATACACTTATACATGCACATGCACATACATATATATACACACACATACACATGCACTTAGGTACACACATATGAATGAATTATATAATTAAAGTATTAAAACACATATACACATGCATACACACATGCACATACCTACATATACACATATACATGCATATACATATACACACACATACACATGCACATGCACATACTCATACACACATATACACTTGTACATGCACATGCACATACATACATATACACACACATACACATGCACATACATACATATACACACACATACATATACACTTAGGTACACACATATGAATGAATTATATAATTAAAGTATTAAAACACATATACACATGCACACACACATGCACATACCTACATATACACATATACATGCACATACACACACATACACATAGAGTTATACATATACATGCATATACATATACACACACATACACATGCACATGCACTACTCATACACACATATACACTTATACATGCACATGCACATACATACATATACACACACATACACATGCACATACATACATATACACACACATACATATACACTTAGGTACACACATATGAATGAATTATATAATTAAAGTATTAAAACACATATACACATGCACACACACATGCACACACACATGCACATACCTACATATAAACATATACATGCACATACACACACATACACATAGAGTTATACATATACATGCATATACATATACACACACATGCACATGCACATACTCATACACACATATACACTTATACATGCACATGCACATACATACATATACACACACATACACATGCACATACATACATATACACACACATACATATACACTTAGGTACACACATATGAATGAATTATATAATTAAAGTATTAAAACACATATACACATGCACACACACATGCACATACCTACATATACACATATACATGCACATACACACACATACACATAGAGTTATACATATACATGCATATACATATACACACACATACACATGCACATGCACATACTCATACACACATATACACTTATACATGCACATGCACATACATACATATACACACACACATACACATGCACATACATACATATACACACACATACATATACACTTAGGTACACACATATGAATGAATTATATAAGTAAAGTATTAAAACACATGCTTAATATAAACAATAATAACAATCAATATAACAAAACACTTCATTACTTAATACCATACACACAATTCAAAACATAACTGAAATGAAAAATATATGGATAAAAAATATATATATATATATATATCAATGTAAATACATATAATCCAATGTCATAATCAACTAAAATCCTAATCATCATCACCATCATCATCATCAGCAATATCATGATCATCATGATCTTCCTCATCCTCATCGTCATGATCACCCTGTGACGATCGAGATCGTCCCTCTTGTGTTTGTCTCTCCACCTCATCAATATTTGTCTCCCCATAATACTCCTGTATTACATATAACAAACATAAATCAATAAAATAATTAAAACATTCATAACAACAAAATAATTATATAAAATTTAAAAATACTCACAAAGGCATCAAGATGATCTTGTATATACTCGCCCAAATGTCGATATCCAAAATGTGTAGCATACTCGATCTCGTGTTTCGTAGGATATCGGCCATAATCCTTTCGCTGCAATGAAACAAATAAAAAACATTAGTTGCTTGCATTTTAACTAAAATAAAAAATATACTCACAATAACACATATACTTACAAACATAGCTACAAAACCATTATGGCCCATTTGGCCTAAGTGTGATGTGTGGCCCGACTCCACTCTCTTCTTTGCAGCAGCCTGTTTATTCAAGAAAAAAGATACATAAATTAAATGTAAAAAATTACTAAAATATATAAAAATTATAAATATAAACTATTAATTTGTGTACCTTCTACTGAGGAAATGACTCCTGAAGACGTAGCTGTCTATGAAAAAAATGCCACGACTCAGGTGGTATGTTAGCTCGCCTCTTATTTTTTTCGACCATACAATATCTCCTGTTAATTTAATCTCAAACAGAAAAAAAGTCAGAATACATACACATATATACACACACATACACATACACATACACATACCCACATACACATATACATGCAAACATATATGCATGCATATATGTATACATATACACATATACATCCATATAACATAAACACACATATACATATCCACATATATACGTACACACACATGCATGCATATACACTCATTCATACAAAATACATGCATTTATCCCACAATAATATGTAGTCGTGTATATGTGAATATGTGTGTATGTGTAAATGTGTATATGTGAATATGTGTGTATGTGTAAATATGTATATGTGAATTCTTTATTTATGTAGATAATCAAATTATTAATATCAAATACCATTATTTGTAGATTCTGATCAATCAGATGGAACTCCACCACCGTCTCCTCATCGTGCAACGACTTTATACTGTAAGTATATGAAATATTTAATTTTAACTATATTTGATGGATACATAACTTATATTTTTTTTATGTTTCTTATGATGTGTAGATGCTGATCAATCAGAGGGTACTCCACCACCTCCTACCCATGCAACGACTTCACATGTGTCCTCCGATAGGAATTATGATGAATTTTACTATCAAGAGCATATTATATGTTGGTGTAACTCTTGTTATGGCACGTATCGAAGACCACGATTAGAATGTATTCAACATCAGGCAGAGTATGGTACTTTTGAGTGTGCACCATCACCTAGTCAACATGATAATGCTTGGGTATGTATTTTCTGTATATATTAATGTCATTATTTTATTTAAAAACCATGTATAAAATCAAATTATTATTGATATACAGGAATACTTGCTCGATGATGATGATGATGATGATTTTTCTCATAATGTTAATATACCTTGTACACGTCATGGACTTGCTGTTCATCAATTACAAGCAGAGGTTTCTAGAAATCCTCTACCTCTTAGTTTAGAGAATGAAACGGCTGGAGATTATCCATTGCCAGCTCGTGATCGTTCTTTAGTACAAACATATGATAGAAGAAGATATGGAGGATGGAATAGAGGACCACTTCCTTTAGATGGAGAGGTTTTCAACTTTTGGGGTAATCGCTATATGATTGCTCCATCCACTATTACTAACGCTGGTCCTGGTCTCTTTATTGTAGAGGATTTGTATGTGCCTCCGAACTCTGAAGTCACTCTTATGTCATTTTGTGGTCCTATATATGGATGGGGAGATTGGCATCGACTTTCACGTTATGTTCAAAGCATGAGTACTTATGGAATATGCTTGAACGCAACATCCCTTACTAGTAGAAGGATTTTACATGCAGAAAATGAAAGATTATATATTGATGGAAGACCTTACACACATGGAAATATAGCAGGTTTAATAAATAGTAGTCGAGGGTTACATAATAGTTCAAGGACTAATTGCACATTTGAGGATCGTGAAAATAGTCATGAATCACCATACATGAGTAGAGATGCATCAAGATACATAGTTGTCAATGCTATTACTACATTACATGCTGGTGATGAACTATTAGTGAATTATGGATGGCATAGACCTCCAAGAGCACCTTTTAGCTAGAGAGAATAAAAATTTTCTATCCATATTTAATAAGTTATATACTTAATTTTATATTTGAAGTTTAATTTTTATTCATTTATGGAATACTAATGAGTTTTATTTATATGTGTAGATTCCAATGTATGATGTTGATGATATTCATCCACAGCATTCACAATTACCAGTAAGACCTCATTTATCAGAAGCTTCCATGAGGAGGCTACACAAAACTAATCCTGTGCAATATGCAAAGTTGAAAGATCTATATTCAAAAGACGATAAAGTACAAGATTTGTGTGACAATGATGAAGATGATTGAGGATTGGTATCAAAATGACAGTGAGAGCATGGATATTTCTAAAAATGAGAAATATCTTCGAGAGGAATGTCTAAAGCATGTATATGAAGGAAGTCGTTTGACACGACTAAATGCGAGCTTACTTATTCTCAACCCTCAAAATCGTTTTGGATGGAGTAATGTATCTGTTTCGACACTATTAAGGTATAAATTTCAATTTTCTATCTACTTATATATATATATATATATATATATATATATATATATATATATATATATATATATATATATATATATATATATATATATATATATATATATATAAATACATGCAGGTTTTTATTCATACTTTAGATAAGGTAAGAACAAGAACTTGAATTGAATGGAAACTTTTTGTCTGCGCATCTTTTAAAACTATTAATGCATCTTTCCAAATATTCGCAATGGTGACCTGGATGAGTCGCATGCACAGAGGTTACTCAAGAGACAGCAATCTGATTATAATGGAGTAGTCCACTTTCTATCCTAAAGTTCAGATGCTCATCATTGACATGCAAGAGGTTTACTGCATACCCGAGAAATCCTGCTCTATCTTGAGTAACCTCTGTGCATGCGATTCATCCAGGTCACCATTATATGAACATATGTGTGAATTGACAGGATACGATTCACACATATGTTCAGTTTGAAAGTGTGAATCGACAAATCATTCAATGAAGGTACATACTTCATATCATCCAAAACAAACAATCGTATCCTGCCATCCAAATTTTGTGTAAATATTTTGAAAGATGCATTAATAGTTTTAAAAGATGCGCGGACAAAAAGCATCTATTCAATTCAAGTTCTTGTTCTTACCTTATCTACAGTAAGAATAAAAACCTGCATGTATATATGTATATATATTTATTTACCTTTTTTAATATATCTTTTTTTGATAAACTTATAGGTTATTATCTGAAAAGTTTTTACCAAGTCAGAATATTCTTCCTACCTCACATGATGAAATGAAGAACATAATCAACAATCTTGGTATAGATTATCAATGTATACATGCATGTCCTAACGATTGTATTTTATATAGAGGTGAATATGCAGACTCTTTGACATGTCCCAAATGTCAATCTCCTCGATATAAGGGTGAAGAAGGTAAAATCCCGAAAAAGGTATTGAGACATTTTCCATTGGCTCCACGGATTAGAAATATGTTTCAAAGCCCCGAATTATCAAAGCTTTTGACTTGGGGACATGATCACAAAAGTACTGATGGAATAATCAGAATTCCTCATGATAGTGTTGCTTTTCAGCATATTGATTCTACATGGCTTGAATTTGCACAAAATCCACAGAATCTAAAGTTAGGAGTTGCATTAGATGGGGTTAATCCATTCTCCATGAAATCCAATAAATGGTCAACATGGCCAATGGTAGTCATAAACTACAATCTTCCGCCATATCTTAGCATTAAAAAGGAACATTTAATGCTTTCACTTTTAATCCCAGGCAAAAGACAAGTTAAAGATATGAATGTATATCTTGCTCCTCTCATTGACGATCTTCAAGAGTTATGGAGAGGTATTAATGTCACTGATGTATCGAAAAGCATCAATGAAAGACATATTACGATTCGTGGTATTGATATAATTTTTTTATTCAATATGCATGTAAATAAATATGATTTAATCTAATTATATTTTTATCATTTTCCATGATGCAGGAATATCTACTAAGGGTTATAAAGCTTCTCCATATTGTGGTGATTGGTTGAGATCAATCTATAGTAAGAATCTCAACAAAAATATTTATCTTCGACATCGACGATTCTTGCCTGATGATCATCCATTAAGATCTAAAAGAGAAGTGATACATTTTAACGGAAAGCTTGAAACATGCCAATATCCAAAACCTATGACGCCTATGGATTGGTATAAAAAATGGACAGATAGACCTCTGATAGATCCAGAAGCAGAAATCTTCAGTGATGATTCAAATAATGAGTATGTGAATAGAGGTAAAGGGAAATTGGCACTCGCAGAGAACATATCAATATGGTATTCTTTGGAGTATTGGAAAGAGTTAAAAGTATGTCATCTTCTTGATCCTATGCATATATTCAAAAATATTGGTTATTCACTATGGCAGCATCTTCTTGGACTAAAAGATACCATAGCATCAAAGAATGATTTGAAAGATCAAAAATCCAAACCAAAGTTATGGCCAGTTTTTTATAGACATCGACAAGAAACGACTTATGCATCTGCTCCTTGGGTACTTACAACAAAAGAGATACAGACTATCAACAATAGAATTCAATTGATCAAGACTCCTACAGGATATGGAGCATCGTTTCAAAACATGTTTACTATGGATGATAAGAGCTTATCTGGGTTAAAGACCCATGACTGGCATAACTTTTTGAAACATATTTTACCTTTGGTTATCGATGGATGTACAACGAAAGGAGTAAGAGATGTGATCTATTGTCTTGGATCACTTATAAGGTAATTATGATACTTTTATATTTAATATGTATGAATATTGGATATCTTTTATTTTTTAATTAACTTCTTTATAATTGTTTTTATGATTTGTATAGGTGGATTACATCCAAAGAGATCGATAAAAATTCGATCCCACAAAAAAAACGTGAACGCAAAGAGCTACTATGTTTGATGGAAAAAGAACTTCCTACTTCATTTTTTGATATTCAGGTTCATTTACTAGTCCATCTTAGAGATGAGATAGAGATTGCTGGTGTTGTCAACACTCGATGGATGTTTTGGGTCGAGCGATTTATGGGAATACTAAAAGGTTACGTGCGACAAAGAGCAAAACCAGAAGGATCCATGGCAAAGGGTTGGATGCTTGAAGAGTGCATGTATTACGTTAGTGAGTACCTTGAAAGAGTTCATCAAGAAGCTCCACGTGCATGGACCAACGAGTCTTCTTCAAAAATAACAGATGAGGTATTATCAGGTAACGGGGTTCCATTTTTATTTACATTTCAAGAAAAAAATGATGTTTCTACTTTTGTAGCATATAATAGCAAATGCATGCAAGCATTCATCAGCGAGTACGAGGAACTTCAAAGTCTCCGAAGTAAAAGGCAAAAAAACAAAAGATCTAGACGTAATCTCGATAATAATGAGATTACAGATATACCTTCTTTCACGGATTGGCTATATAGTCGTTTGCAACGCGCCAACGCAAATAATGAAGAAATGTTAGATGAGCAAAGAGAGTTAATGATAGGTTGTGAACAAAAGGTAATTTTATTAAAATATATATTTTATTTTTTTCATATATGTATGTTAGTTTCTATTTACTAATTGAATTTATTTTGCAGGCTCGAATGTTCACTAATATGTGGGCTTTTGGACAGCATATTAGAATCAAAGCCATTGATTCTTTACGTAAAACAGAGGATTCTAGTATTGTTGCTTGTTTCAAGCAACTATCACGTGCTAGCTCAAAAGACACGAACCTTATAGATAGCGAACTTGGTTACGTAGGAACTATTGTTGGTATCTACGAAATTTCATTTCGTATATTCAAACAGGTAGAAAAAAGTTTATATATTTTTTTTAGAGTTAGTTATTTTTTTAAGCACCTAATAATGGGACGTTTTTGTTGTTATATATTTTGATAGGTCATTTTGAAGGTTGACTGGTATCGAGCGGAGTATAAAGGTAGTAATTCTACAATAAGAAAGGAATTATCTGGGTTTTGGGCAATTGATTCTTCCAAGGTAATGCGATCTACTAAAGAACCATATATTCTTCCTAGGCATATTGAACAAGCATTTTTTTATAAAAACCCAGATGCTCATCCTTGGTGGCAAGTCATTCATGTGCAACCTAGAGGTAGGTCATTGTTTGAACAATTTATTTTTAGAGAGATTGAAGAAAGTCCTCTTGATGATTCAGCATCAGATACTGATACATCAACATCTGGAATAGAAATTAGACTCATTATACGTGATAATGATACTAATCTTTTTGATGAAGAGGATAATTCTCTACATGCTGATTCTACTGATGAGGAAGAGGAATTACCAGAAATAGATATTAATCCACCAATAGATGATGTGATTCATGAGAACATAGATTTAACAATAGAAGAAATAAATGAAATCAATAAGGATAATGAAGATGAGACTATATTGATGTCTTACCAAAATGATGGCAATAATGAAAACATATGAGCAGATTAGATAGTAATTTCTACTCTAGTTATCGATCAATAACTTGAAGCTTCTGAATGGATATCAGATAATATGTTTTTTTTATTAACTTGAATAACGATGAATCCTACTAGAGAGATGAAATCATGTTCTTCTAAGTTAGAACATGAAGCTCGGGGGTATGCCTAATTATTTTATATATAGCTTTATCTTCGAGGAGTAAATTTTTATCATGTATGTATGCATATGTGTGTGTATTCATGTGTATTATATGTATACATATGTTAGTATGCATATATATGTATTTCATGTATATGTATGTGTTTGCATGTGTGTGATATATGTATACATGTGGTAAATATGCATATGTGTATATATGCATATGCATTTATGTAAAATATTCATGTATTCATGTACGTAATATATGCAAGTGTTTATAATTGTGTACATGTATATATGTATATGTGTCTATGTGTAAATATGTACATGTAAATATGTATGCATGTATATATATGTTTATGTGTGCATGTAGGCATGTACATTTATGTGTAAATATGTACATGTAAATATGTTAGTATGTATATATATATTTATGTGTGCATTTAGGCATGTATGTGTGATGCATAATATATCTACTCCATTTTATATTTATGTATCCTATCTACATGATGTGTATATATCTTTACATATATTATAATCCTTGTTGATTCGAGTAGCTATATATAGAGGCATAAGGTTGGGAGTGTATGCATCATTATGTGTGTCTATGTATGCATGTGTATGTGTGTATGCATCATTACGTGTGTATGCGTGTGTGTATATGTGTTTGTATGTGTGTATGCATGTGTATGTGTGTGTATGCATCATTATGTGTGTAAGTGTCTACGTGTGTTTGTGTGTGTATATGTGTGTGTGTGTGTGTCTATGTGTATGTGTGTGTGTTTATGAGTGTATATGTGTTTATGTGTATGTATGTATCTATGTGTGTGTATGTGTCTATGTGTGTATGTGTATGCATGTATGTATGCATATGTGTGTGTATGCATGTGTATGTGTGTGTATGCATCATTATGTGTGTATGTGTCTATGTGTGTATGTGTGTATGTATATGTGTGTGTTGTCTATGTGTATGTGTGTGTGTATATGAGTGTGTATGTGTTTATGTATATGTATGTATCTATGTGTGTGTATGTCTATGTGTGTATGTGTATGCATGTATGTATGCATATGTGTGTGTATGCATATGTATGTCTGTGTATGCATCATTCTGTGTGTCTATGTATGCATGTGTATGTGTGTATGCATCATTACGTGTGTATGTGTCTATGTGTGTGTATATGTGTTTGTATGTGTGTATGCATGTGTATGTGTGTGTATGCATCATTATGTGTGTAAGTGTCTATGTGTGTTTGTGTGTGTGTGTGTCTATGTGTATGTGTGTGTATGTGTTTATGTGTATGTATGTATCTATGTGTGTGTATGTGTCTATGTGTGTATGTGTATGCATATATGTATGCATATGTGTGTGTATGCATGTGTATGTGTGTGTATGCATCATTATGTGTGTATGTGTCTATGTGTGTATGTGTGTAGGTATATGTGTGTGTTGTCTATGTGTATGTGTGTGTGTCTATGAGTGTGTATGTGTTTATGTATATGTATGTATCTATGTGTGTGTATGTATCTATGTGTGTATGTGTATGCATGTATGTATGCATATGTGTGTGTATGCATATGTATGTGTGTGTATGCATCATTATGTGTGTCTATGTATGCATGTGTATGTGTGTATGCATCATTACGTGTGCATGTGTCTATGTGTGTGTGTCTATGTGTATGTGTGTGTGTTTATGAGTGTGTATGTGTTTATGTGTATGTATGTATCTATGTGTGTGTATGTGTCTATGTGTGTATGTGTATGCATGTATGTATGCATATGTGTGTGTATGCATATGTATGTGTGTGTATGCATCATTATGTGTGTCTATGTATGCATGTGTATGTGTGTATGCATCATTACGTGTATGTGTCTATGTGTCTATGTGTGTATGTGTGTGTGTGTGTCTATGTGTATGTGTGTGTGTCTATGAGTGTGTATGTATGTATCTATTTGTGTGTATGTATATGCATGTATGTATGCATATGTGTGTAATGTATGTGTGTGTATGCATCATTATGTGTGTATGTGTGTATGTGTGTGTGTATACATTATGACAGTGTATGTAAGCATGTGCATTATGTATGCATATAAGTATGTATGTATGCATATGCATATGCATTATGTATGCATATGCATATGCATTATGTATGCATATGCATATGCATTATGTATGCATATGCATATGCATTATGTATGCATATGCATATGCATTATGTATGCATATGCATATGCATTATGTATGCATATGCATTATGTATGCATATGCATTATGTATGCATATGCATATGCATTATGTATGCATATGCATATGCATTATGTATGCATATGTGTGTGTGTGTATGCATATGCATGTAAGTATGTATGTACGCATATGTGTGTGTATGCATATGCATGTAAGTATGTATGTATGCATATGCATATGCAATATGTATGCATGTATGTGTATGTGTGTGTATGCATATATGTGTGTGAATGTGTTTGTGAATGTGTGTGTACATGTGTCTGTATGTGTGTATGCATGTGTATGTGTGTGTATGCATCATTATGTGTGTATGTGTGTGTATGTGTGTGTGTCTATGTGTATGTGTGTGTATCTATGAGTATGTATGTGTTCATGTGTGTGTATGTGTCTATGTGTGTATGTATCTGTGTGTGTGTATGTATCTATGCATGTGCATTATGTATGCATGTAAGTATGTATGTACATTGTATGCATATGCATATGTGTATGCATATGTATGCATATGTATGCATGTATGTGTTTATGTGTGTATGTCTCTCTATGTGTGTGTGTATGCATATATGTGTGTGTATGTGTGTATGTGTGTGTATATGTGTATGTATGTGTATATGCATGTGTATGTGTGTGTATGCATGTGTATGTGTGTATGTGTGTATGTGTCTATGTGTGCATGTGTGTGTATATACTATATGTGTGTGTGTCTATGTGTATGTGTGTGCACCTATGAGTGTGTATGTGTTTATGTGTGTATGTGTCTATGTGTGTGTATGTGTTTATGTGTGTATGTGTATGCATGTATGTATGCATATGTATGTGTATGCATGTGTATATTATGTGTGTATGCATCATTATGTGTGTATGTGTCTATGTGTGTATGTTCTATGTGTGTATGTGTTTGTGTATATGTGTGTGTATGTGTGTGTGGCTATGTGTATGTGTCGCTACGCGTCTATGAGTGTGTATGTGTTTGTGTATATGTGTGTGTATGTGTGTGTGTCTATGTGTATGTGTCGCTACGCATCTATGAGTGTGTATGTGTTTATGTGTGTGTATGTGTCTATGTGTGTGTATGTGTCTATGCGTGTATGTGTCTATGTGTGTATGTGTCTATGTGTGTGTATGCATGTATGTATGCATAGGTTTGTGTATGTGTGTGTATGCATTATGTATGCATATGTGTGTGTATGCATTATGTATGTGTATGTATGCATATGCATTATGTATGCATATGTATGCATGTATGTGTATGTGTGTGTATGTCTCTCTATGTGTGTGTATGCATATATGTGTGTGTATGTGTGTGTATGTGTGTGTGTATATGTGTGTCTATGTGTGTATGCATGTGTATGTGTGTGGATGCATCATTATGTGTGTATGTGTCTGTGTGTGTATATGTGTGTGTATGTGTGTGCGCGTCTATGTGTGTGTATGTGGGTGCGCGTCTATGTGTATGTGTGTGTATCTATGAGTGTGTATGTTTGGATGTGTGTGTGTGTATGAATGTGTGTCTATGAGTGTGTATGTTTGGATGTGTAAGTCTATATGTGTGTCTATGTGTGTATGCATGTGTATGTGTGTGAATGCATCATTATGTGTGTCTATGAGTGTGTATGTTTGGATGTGTGTGTGTATATGTGTGTCTATGTGTGTATGCATGTGTACGTGTGTGAATGCATCATTATATGTGTATGTGTCTATGTGTGTATGTGTGTATATATGTGTGTGTATGTGTGTGCGCGTCTATGTGTATGTGTGTGTGTCTATGAGTGTGTATGTGTTTATGTGTGTGTATGTGTCTATGTGTGTCTATGTGTCTATGTGTGTATGTGTCTATGTGTGTATGTATGCATATGTGTGTATGTGTGTGTATGCATGATGTATGCATATGTGTGTGTATGCATTATGTATGTGTATGTATGCATGTGCATTATTTATGCATATGCATTATGTATGTGTATGTATACATGTGAATTATGCATGTATATGTGTGTGCATGTGTATGCATTATGTGTGCATGTGTGTATGTGTATGCATTATGCATTGTGTATGTGTGTATATGTGTGTGTATTTGTGTGTATGTGTGTGTGTCTATGCGTATGTGTGTGTGTGTCTATGCGTGTATATGTGTGTGTACATAGGTAAGTGTGTGTGTGTGCGCATACCTGCCAATGGTCTCGCTCTCTCTCTCTCCCTCTCGCGTGCACTCTTTCTCTCTCTCTCTCTCTCTCGGTCTCTCTGTTCTTGCTCGTGTCCAAGTCCTGGCACAAATGTGCCGGGAGAAATCAATTTTTTTTTTTACATTCCAGAGCGTCGCATATGCTACGCTCTGCAGTTTGCCAACGTCGTTAAATATGTCGCTAATCAGCGACGGTGATAGCGACGCTTTTTAAGTAGCATCACTTATGTGACGCTATCGTCGCTTCGCATAAGCAACGGTTCCCATATTTTCCCGATTGGGGGGCATCGCTACGCCCCCCTTTTTCTTGTAGTGGATATCACTACCTAAACCTCTAATAGAATGAGGTTGGCCAAAGTTACCTACCATATGTCAAGCGCACCATTCTTAAACTCCCACTAGGGTGGTGCTAGCCCCTTGGGAACCCTTGTTTCAAGTCATATTCCAAAAACCTTATGGCCCAAAATGAGACCTCGATTAATTCATTTGCCCCCATCTCCATATAATGTACAATGAGCTGATTCCAAGTTGAACACTTTATTTAACCCAAGGATTGGGTGCAAAACAATCATTCTTTTGCATCCAAAGGAACATAATTGGACAATCAAGACATTTCCCAACACTTGTTTGATACTCCCACATGTATTCTTGGCATAATGGGGGCCTTCTTGGATAGATTATAATGGGAAATGATGACAATTTATTATACATCATTTCATATATTTCTTTACGTCCATGTGGAGCCTTGGTGACCAAATTCTAGGAAACAATATCATTTTGCTTGTTCCTGCAAGAGTAAAATGTTGTGCTACCACTCCAACATGAGCTTTATCTAGAATAGGTAAGCATTTGGATTCATTAATGCACAAGCAAAAAAATGTTATCATTTCTATGTTTACACATTTGTCCTCCAATTATCCTATGATGTAGGATCTCCTCCTCTCAAGCTTTCTTTATTGTACATGTGAGTCCTTCAGGGCATGTTTCGTGTTGTAAGTAGTCGAGAATTGGCTTACTCAAATTCGGTACCATGGCGATGTGAAATAGTGTGCCATGTTCAATAAGTTGGATGAATTTTCATTATTGCATAGTTCTTCATGTGTTTGTAAACGTCCTTCTTCATCGTGGAAAAATAGAATCCTCTTTCAATGTTTTGCAATTTCCATATCTAAGAGTGGTGACAGCCTAGTAGGTGATAGCCTAGCAGGCCCTTCATGTGATTTTCAAACTGACTTTGGCTTTTCCTCATCATCAACAAAATGGAGAAAAACACCTTGCCAATTTTGATAATAAAGGAACCCTATCTTGATATGAAGCTTGGTAATTTAATGCATTGGCTTAGTAGTTTTGTGAATGGTTTTTTTTATTTGACCCATATCTAAGAAGTAGCACTATCCTTTCTTCGAGTTTGGGATTACCTCCAAGTTAAACACATAGGCATCATGTAGATCGTCTCCTACACCAATAGATAGCTCACTATTAGTTAGTTAGTCAAGGTAAATGATCTCAAAGATGTGTGTTGCCTTTCTTCAATACTATCTCAAAGTCAAACTCCATAAGAAGTAGGAATCAGCATACTAACCTTTGTGTAGCACATGGCTTGTTTACTACATGTACTAGAGCTTGACGATCTACAAAACATCTAAACTTGCTAGCCAAGATATAGTGACAATTGGTCTTGGCTACATAAACCATCCCTAAACCCTCACATTGTGTAGTGGTATTTACGATCTTCAACGTTGAATGCTTTGCTAACATAGGAAATTGGGAACTCCATATTGTCTTCAAGTGAGACCTCTAAAAGGATACATCCTACTACATGATTTCATGCATCTCCATGAACATGGAGTGGTTGAATCCAATCTACTAATTTGATGATGGGGACAATGCTCAACCTTTGTTGATGTGGAGGAATTAATATTCCCATTACTTAGTCCTTTCAAACCCATAAAGTGCTTTTTTAAATCATTCCATATATGTGGATGAAGTATCTTTGAAGTAGGGCATTAGTGAAAGGGAAAGCTTTTAACACCCCAATGGAGCTATGGAAAATGGCTACCCTCCACTAGGCCTGCAATCAATCATATATGCTCATGGCTTTGTACTTTTCCCTCTACCTATATAGACACTTAAAATGAAATATTGGAGATTTAAAAGAGACCTTGAGAGATATCGAAAAAGATTATGACGTAAGCCAAATGGATGTCCCAATAGTGAGAACCATACACTTGCTATTTTTCTGCACCACTCTTTGCCTATGTGCAAAGATATAACTTCATAAACTTGGCAATCTCTCACAATTCACTACGTAGAAGAATTTGAAACTTTGGAGCACTTTAGATTACTATATGAGAGACCAAATGAAATTCCAAATCATCAAAAATGAGTACAATCAGAGAGAAAATAATGTTTTGCACTTTGGTACAAACAAAATTGTAAAAGCCTAACTATGCCTCTAGATAGAGAGAAGGAAAATCATGAGAAAATGAGATAAAAAATCAAGGGGGCTGCTTGCTAGAATTTAGGAATTCACTAAACTAAGTGAATATCAAGAAGAAATGCAAATGTGTGTTTACATATAACTTTTACTTTCCCTCCAATCTAGCTAACACCAACCAATCAGTGTAGGTGCACATTTTGGTGGGTAATTGATGAGATTTGAATTTGATTGAATTTGGCAAAACCCTAACTTGATTCCATGACTTTGGGTCCTCATTGTGTATTGTTCCACTTGAAAAATCGTGGATGAGTCCTTTTGCATGGGTGAGACTTGATTTTCAACACTCCCCCTCAAGTCTAAATGCCTAGGTCCTTCATTCATAAAGTGGTAAGGAACTTTTATGTGCTTAGAACTTGCCTGGAACACAAGATCTTGATCCAAGCATATGCTACTTATGTTGTCCTAAAAAATATGTACTTGCTTAACCTACGAATCAAGATAAAAAAAAACTTTCTTGAGCCGCATAAGCTCATATGAGACTCATGTTAAGTCTCTATACATATCTTTGATCGAGGAGAGAGCCACTATTTGTTGTTTGTTTTACGTCCATAACGTGGACTTCCTCCCTAGCATGATAACATATTTGCTAATGCTCCTCCTCTCATCTTTGGAACTTGCCCAACCAACATCACAATAAGCTTGTACATGAAATCCATCATCAAATGGGTAATAGAGCCCCTCATTTACTAATCCTTTGAGGTACCTAATTGCCCTTTTGGCTGCAACAAGATGAGGTAATCTTGGGGCTTGTAGAAATTGACATAACACTCTAACTACATGTGCAATATCTAGTCTTGTCATAGTAGCATATTAAAGAGAACCAATAATTGACCTATACATGGCCACATACTCCACTTCTTCACCCTCATGAAAAAATCATGCTAGCATTTAACTCTAATGGATTTGAAATGGGTTTGCAATCACACAAGTAAGTCTTCTTCAAAAAATCTAGAATTTATTATCTTTGCATCAAGTATATACCTTCTTAGTTGTATAGTACTTCAATTCCAGGGAAGTACCTTAAAATCCCTAAATTAGAGATTTTAAACTCACATCCAAAATTCCTCTTTATGTCATTGATGTTGGCTTCATCATCCCTTGAAATGATGAAATCATCAACATATATACAAATCAAAAAAAATTTCTACCTCACAAAGAGTGATGGGTCTACATGACTCTCATTGTATCCACACTTTACCATTTAGTCCACAAGTCTTTGGTTCCAAGCTCTTGGGGCTACTCCATGAAGGCTACCTCTTCAATCTTTCCATTAAGGAAATCATTCTTCACATCCAACTAGTACAGATCTAAACCTTTTGAGGCTAAAATTGCATCAAACTCTTTATGTTAACCACCTTAGCTACTAGAATGAATGTTTCCTCAAAGTATATGCCACAAGTCTGAGCAAAACCTTTGGCCCCCAACCTTTCTTTATACCCAGAGATGCTCCCATTTGCATTTCTCTTTACCTTCTACACCCATTTGTTGCCAATGACATCCATGTCCTTTGTTCTTAGTGTTGGGTGTGTGTAGAAGTGCGAGAGACACTTGAGAAGCACACACAAAGAGGACAAACGTAGCAAGACACACGGAGAAGATGATGGCTGGAATAGCTCTCTCTATTGACGATGAACTAAACTAAAGTAAGAGCTAAATAATATCCCTAAGTACAAAGTACCACCACATATGAGAGTATCAAGTATGTGGTAACATGGGGAAAAAACCTCTAACCAGCTCTAGAGTAAAAAGTGCCCATGTATAGGGAAAAGGTTCACATCAAAGCTAATCGAGGAACGCATAAGTGTAACAAACCCCCCTAGAGCGAATGATGTGAACACATACAGGGAGTGACAGATCAGCTCCCACAAGGTAATAAGCCTAAAGCTTTGCGGAAAGCTTCAAACTTTTCCCGTGGAAGAGCTTTGGTGAATATGTCTGCCACATTATCTTGTGTAGGCACATATACCAAATCAATATCCCCTGCATGAAGGCACTCTCTCACATAGTGATAATGCACCTCAATATGTTTGGTCCGTGCATGAAACACTGAGTTTTGTGCAACAGCCAAAGCACTCTGACTATCTCTGAGAATATGCATAGCAGCATCAATCTCCATGCAAAGATCCATCAATAGGCATCTCAGCCATATACACTCCACTGTCGCTGTGAAAACTGCCCCTGTACTCAGCTTCACAACTCGATGTCGCCAAAGTAGGTTGCTTCTTACTCAACCAAGATATGCATGAGTCTCCAAGGAAAAAGCAATTACCACTAGTGGACACACGAGCATCATAACAACCAGCCCAATCACTATCTATAAAAGCATGCAAGCGTGGCTGAATATCTCTATCATAAAAGAGACCTAAGCTCAAAGTACCTCTGAGATATCTAAACACACGTTTCACCGCTTGCCAATGCTTAGTACCAGGGATATGCATGAATCGACTCAATTGGGAAACTGCATAGTGTATATTTGGCCTTGTGTTGCATGCATATATAAGACATCCCACAGCTTGCTGATAAAGAGAAGTGTCAAATGCAGCACTGCAATCCTCAATTGAGAACCTGAATCTTGTCTCAATTAGTGTGGAAACTGGCTTACAATCCTCAAAGTCAAAACGTTGAAGTAGTTTTTCAACATACTTTGCTTGATGCATAACAATTCCTCCCTCAAGGGATACAAACTGGATGCCAAGATACTAGCTCAAAAGACCAAGATAAGTGACATCAAAAGTATGCTACAAATCAGCCATAAGAATGTCAAGTTTTGCATCACATGACCCAGTCAAGAATATGTCATCAACATAAAGAACAAGCACTATAAGATCAGCCCCATTTTTTGCATACATAGAGTGTGCTTTCAATCGGACTACATGTGAATCCAAGAGCAATCAAGTGCTTATGGGCAAATCACCATTCAAGAAGACTGTTTTTATGTCCAACTGATGCACTTTCCAACCTCGATGTGCAGCCAATGCAACCACGGTACGAATGGTAGTCATGCGTGAAGTAGGTGCAAAAGTTTCCTCATAGTCAATGCCATATTGTTGCGCATATCCTTTGGCAACCAATCTAGCTTCGTAGTGATCAATGCTACCATCAGATTTTCTCTTAATCTTGTAAACCCACTTTGTACCAATGGCATTTTTTCCTTTTGGCAATTCACATAACTCCCAAGTACCATTCCTATGTATGGAATCCATTTCTGATTGCATAGCACTCATCCATTGTGGATCGTCACATGCATCTTCGAAAGAAAGTGGCTCTTCATTACATGTAGCAATAAGAGAATAATCCACAAAATTACTTGATGCATGGTGAGAGCTTGATCTTGTTCTACCAAGTAAAGGTGCACTCAATTTGCTATCTTGGAAAGTTTGTTTCAGCCACTTTGGCATAGATTGTGCACTCTTGATAGACATGCGTTCATTATGTAAAACATCTTCAACATGTACATCATGCGTGGGCTGAATTTCATGGTCATTTTCAGTCATATTTTGACGCAAATGTTCAGCCATATGTGGCTAGAAATTTCCAACAGTTTTCACATTTTTTGGTTGAAAATTTTCAGCCATGTTTGGCTGGAAATTCTCTACATTTTCAGCCCTATTTGGCTAAAATTTTTCAGCACTTTGAACCTCAGTTGGCTGGTCTACATGGCCATAGTCAAACGCACCATTTTGGAACAAAGGCATGAGTGTATCGAACACATCTTGTGAGCTAACTGTTGGTAGTCTTTTGCAATCAAGTAGAGGGAAAACTGAATTTTCAGCAAACACCACATCTCGACTCACAATAATTGTGTTCGTCAATAGATGGTACAACCGATATCCCTTACTTTCAGCACTATAACCAACAAATTTACATTTCTTTGTCTTGTCATCAAGTTTGTGACGTTGTTGTGATGGCACAAGAGCATATGCCAAACAACCAAACACACGCATATGACTAATCATAGGCTTATGACCATTTCAAGCCTCATACGGAGTGACGACTCTCAATGCATTTCTATGGCAGCGATTCAACACATAATCTGCACACATGACTGCTTCCATCCAAAACTTATCACGAAGATGCTTTCCTTTAACCATACATTGTGCCATTTCAAGTAGAGTTCTATTTTTACGCTCGACAACACCATTTTGTTGAGGTGTATATGGCACCATACATTGGTGTGAAATACCTCTTTCACGAAGAAAAGCATTAAACTCATGTGACATGTATTCACCACCACGATCTGTGCACAGAGTCAAGAGCTTTTGTGAAGAAGCAAGAGTGTCCCATGCCTGTCTCGATGTATATAGTGTTGGAACACGTAGAACATGACCGAATGTGTGGAACTATATGATGCTTCACTGAAAGTGCAACCAAAGCATGAGCTTGAGCATCTTTTCCATCCCATCTAAGCTGCTCCTGTGTAGGTGGAGAAGGAGAAACCATTGTACTCGAAGAAGAAGCTCCATCTGTGATAGTAGACTGTGAAGTAGAAGCACCTGCTTGTTTTCGATCTACATCTGCCACTATGTTCCAAAGTTGTTCTGCAACAAGAACATGCTTCATCATGTAAGACCACATCAGATAGTTGGTCCCATCAAGCTTATCTTCAGCTTGAAGCATGCCAAACAAGTCATTGTTGCCCACCATTTCACTAAGAAACAAGAATGTGACAAAATCTTCACTTCGACGAAAGCTGAAATGAGTGCTGAAAATTCAGCTCACAAACCGTCATTCTGATGGTGATTCTGACTGCACGAATGGCTTTGAAATGGGGGTAAAACCTGAGCGCACCTGGTGGAAATGTTGTCGGGCTATTGAAATTCACAGTTCTATGCTCCGAAGTCGATTTTCACCCTAAAAGTGCGCGCGCACCGCGACGCAAAAAACTGAAACTTGAGAAGAAGCTGAACCTGCTCTGATACCACTGTTAGGTGTGTGTAGAAGTGCGAGAGACACACGATAAGCACACACAAAGAGGACAAACGCAGCAAGACACACGGAGAAGACGATGGCTGGAATAGCTCTCTCTATTGACGATGAATTGAACTGAAGTAAGAGCTGAATAATATCCCTAAGTACAAAGTACCACCACATATGAGAGTATCAAGTATGTGGTAACATGGCGAAAAACCCTCTAGCCAGCACTACAGTAAAAAGTGCCCATGTATAGGGAAAAGGTTCACATCAAAACTACTCGAGGAACACATAAGTGTAACACTTAACACTAATGACCAAGTACCATTTTATTCAAGTGCCTTGAATTCCTCCCTCATGGATTCATTCCATTTTCTATTATAATTTGCATCCTCAAAAGAGTTAGCTTCTTTTCAAGCGATAACTTGACTCATGTAGACAAGGCCACCTTCACCTTGCAACTCAATTTTTTCTATCTTCACAAGCTTCTACAAATTCTCACAAAAGCTACATGTGGTGGTTGGAAAGAGAGAAGGGTGTTGAATGTAGCTCTTGAGCAACCATATCATGAAATGAAAACTTGCATTAGAGCAGCCATATAGAACACAAATGGCCTCTTTTTCTAGAGATTTAGGGTAGGTTGTGCAATTTTTGAGAGGAGGAAAAGGGGGAAGCCTCATTCTCTAGATAGGGAACATGAGACGCCCTACTATAGAGCAGGCCCTATAAGAGGGAAGCAAATGAATTTTACATTTCCATTTTTTTTTATTATTATTGAGATTAATCATGAGAATATCACATGGAAATGGAGATTAGAAACTATCGGGCTGATGTGTATAGAGAGAGGTAGCTATAATTCTTCTAAGTAAAAACAAGTGTTTATAGAGAAAGATTGATAAATCCAAGCCTTGCAATAACATAGCTCACCACTGATACTTATAACACCAACTAACACCACAAAAATGTTCTAGTGCCATGTGACCAAAAGAGAGTGGTCTTCAGCATATCCTCTTCATTCGAACATCATTTTCAACTTCAAGGACCTCAATTACTATATTAGAACCAACAACCACAAAGAATGTTCCCACATAAATGCATGAGGGCCCATATATATCCACAGATGGTCCAATATCGACAACGTAACCTGCCATCATAATTGAGATATGAAGCATACTTAGGTGGGCCTTTAAAAAATCCCAATAACAGCTACCATATGAATGCAAAAGAAAAAATAATCCATTCTTCAGAACAATGGGATGGAATACTAATGGTGCAACATCCCCTCATGCCATCCAATGGATCCAATAGTAGCCACCAAAGACGTATTTGTCGAATATTTAAATTTTTGTTCACTCATATTCCTTGAAAGAGACTAGCCTTGGCGATGGTGAAGTGATCCATTGTAAAAAATGTGTGAATCTATCGTGCATCCATGCAGGCTACGATCATTGAGGCTATTCCCCATTGGTGATGAGATCTCTCTCATAGTATGTTTCCAACTCCCACTCTAACCTCCTACCCAAAATAGCATATGCATCATAGGAAGCCATGTGGCACACATGTAACTAGCACCTCTTAAAGGATTATCACATGATATATGATGTGACAACAATTATTTTTGTTCTTGACATTTTTGCTTATTGGCTATAATGTTGGAAGAGGGACATTCGAGATTCTCACATGATGTATGATGTGACAACAATTATTTGTGTTCTTGACATTTTTGCTTTATTGGCTATAATGTTGGAAGAGGGACATTCGATTCACAGTGCCATTGGAGGAATGAGGACCTAGAAAACTATCTTATAAATATGTACAAAAAATGTGTATGCTTGGATGAGAGAAATGTTTAGATTCAAAGTGCATGCTTGGATTCAAATTTCTATACTAGACGAATGTTTAGATGGAAATGTTTCTTAGCAAACTATCTCGTAAATGTGTATAACATATGTGCATGGAAAAAATGTGTTTTATAGAATGCTTTTGAGGAGCACAATAACATGGAGTGCATCACCTCGGTCCTATACACTTGGTCGGAAATAAATGGAAATTATACTAATCTTCGAAAATATGATAAATGAAAACAAAGGGGTTGATGACATAACTTGTCTTTGTGTATTAACAACGTATAGTCATGCAAGACTTGTTGAATTTGGTATGTTGTTCTTTGCATTCATGTGATAATTGTGTCATGGATTTACACGAAGGATCAGTATGTTTGCACTATTAATATTTTGGGTGCAGTTGGACACTTGGATGAAGTAGAGGACTTTAGGCTTTTATTCACTACATACCATTCACATATTTTCCAATGCTATGGTTATGTTTGCTAGGTGCATGTAAAGCTCATGATGATCTAAAGCATGGGGCTAGGTCTAGGAAGGGTGCATTGCTTTTGATCCAACAAATCTTGCACCTTGTATTGCTTAAATTAATGTTTATTTTCAATTCAATTTGGAGAATTTAGATGAATAAATATTTAGAACAATACAACATATCCATTACATTCACCAATGCTTCTCTTAAGAACTCCATTTATCAGGACTATTGTTTGTAGCATTTGTGCACTTGCAACTAATCATGGTTGGAACATACATCAGTTGGACATTAAAAATACATTTCTGAATGGTGAGGTGCATGAAGAAGTGTATGTTTTTCAAACCCACGGATTTGTGCAGAAAGGGATGAAAACAAAATATGCAGGTTAAGAAAGGCATTATATGATTTGAAGCAAGCACCACATGCTTGGTATGAAAAGATACATGCCTACATAATTGCACATGGTTTTGAGAACAATCCAACTAAGGGCACCTTATATATTAAGTGTGCAAATGATGTGCTTCTGATCATTGTTGTCTATTTTCATGGCATGCTGCTCACTGGTCCTCATGAGAAGTATATTGTTGATTTTAAGGTTGATCTGCATGCCTAATTTGAGATGTCAGATTTGGGGCATTTGCATCATTATATGGGCATTCAGTTTATGCAAATTGATGTTGGAATAGCTTTGTGTCAAACCGAATATATTGACACATTATTGCAGTGTTTTGGCCTTGAAGTCTACAAACCTATTGCCACTCGTATGGAGACAGGTTTAAGATTGAGTCTTCATGATGCTAGAGATGCATTTGATGTTGTTTTCTATTAGCTATTGGATGGTTGTTGCATTACTCAACCAGATATTCAATTTGTTGCCTCACAAATGTTGCCTAGGTGCCAAGCATTGGCAGGTGATTAAGGGCATCTATGGCTACTTGAGTGGTGTCTGACTACTTGGATTGTTTTATCCCACGGGGGATCACTACCACCAGATTTACATGCTTTTTCTGAGTCTAACAGGGCTGGTCGCTATGACAATCGTGTGTCTACCAATGGTAAATTTGCTTCATGCTTGGTAGCTCATGCATATCTTGATTGAGCAAGAAGCAGTCTACTATGGCCACTTCTAGTTGTGAGGCTGAGTATAGGGAAGCTTACACAACGACTATTGAGTGTGTGTGGCTGAGATGCCTTATGGCTGATTTGGGTGTTGTTGATAGTGGCCTTCAATCTAATCCACTGACAAATTTCTTGGTTCTTGAAGTGTTTCCATAAATGGAAGCCTTTGTTCCATAGCTTCAGAGATTTTTTTTGGAGGTTTCAAGACTCCACACCTCTGATGCCCTTGATAGGGAACCACATCGAATCATTCTGTCTCATATCGGCCGCCCATTTCCATTGATTCTCATAAATTGTTTAACCTTGTTCCAACTCTTGATAGAGAAGAAACCAAGCTCGAGCCTTTGGGAGTCACCGGAAAAGGGGAGAACAATACGGTGAGAAGGTTGAGATCCTTCCACCGTGGGGGCCCACAAGGTTAAGAGCAGCCCTGTGTCTAAAAGTAAGCTTGGCCCAAGAGGCATCTGTTCACTTGAGGCAGGGAAAGCCATCTGTAAGAACGCGTCTATGATCTAATGGGAGTTCGGGAGATCTATATAACTGCAGATGGTGGAGTTCATATGTATCGATCCTGCACGGCTCAAGCTATTTGAAGTCGATTCCTCAACTTGAAGCTTACTCAGTATTCGTAGCATGCAGCTTAACGCATGACTGGCGTTGCTCAGCATACAAGAAGAAGTGCATCAGCAGTTCTGAGAGAACTGGAAAGTTGGGGCATATATCCAGATGTCCATGCTTTTATATTGTGAAGAGCCTCCTCTTCGACCATGGTAATATGTTGTTATCTGTTTCATGCTCTTCGCTTACTTCTTTCTTTCCACGAATCGACACTGTAATCCTCTTCTCGCTCATTTAAGCGCAAATTTCTGTATTGTTTCGACGATGCAGCACGTCGCTTCGATTTGTTTTCCATGTTTTCCATCTTCCGCTTTTAAAGCTCTTGCCAGTTACAGAGGTATTTAGAGATTCAGAAATCCGTGGCGTGAAGTAAGTGCATCATCTACCCGCGCAGCTCAGAACGAAACTTGCAATTTCTGAATCTAATTGCGGATCTTAACGGAATGGAGAGGTACTACTTCACTGTGTGTTGTCTTCTCATGTTCCTTATCGTACTTGGCGTAGGAGACGCCACAAAGTCCCAAAAGGCCGACGGATCTGGGCTCCGAAGTGACGGTACGATATGGTTAATTGAGTAAACACTGCGATGTTCTAATACAGCTCAAGAGGCAATAGAAAAACTTCCTGCTTTATCCGCTGCATTTGTCGGTTACAGATGAAAAACAGAAAACACAAGGGCCGGGAGGAGGAACTAATAACTTGCAGTTCGAAGCTAAATTGATCCGACACAGCACCTTGAAAGATAGAATGCTAGCCAAAGGAGGAGGGGGCGGAGAATCTAATTATCACCCAGCGGGCAACCATAGCAGTTCCTGCACGCTAATCTCGTCCTTACCAAAACTACTCATCCTTCAGATCTACCTTTTCATGCTTAACAAACTTTTCAATCATCTCCTCAACTAGCTAAGGCATCCATCATACGCTTAGGTCTCTCTCTCTCTCTCTCTGCATGAATGGCTTTGAAATAGGGGTAAAACTTGAGCGCACTTGGTGGAAATGTTTTTGGGCTACTGAAATTCACAGTTCTATGCTCCGAAGTTGATTTTCACCCTAAAAGTGCGCGTGCGCCGCGACGCAAAAAACTGAAACTTGAGAAGAAGTTGAACCTGCTCTGATACCATTGTTGGGTGTGTGTAAAAGTGCGAGAGACACACGATAAGCACACACAAAGAGGACAAATGTAGCAAGACACACGGAGAAGACGATGGCTGGAATAGCTCTCTCTATTGACGATGAGCTGAACTGAAGTAAGAGCTGAATAATATCCCTAAGTACAAAGTACCACCACATATGAGAGTATCAAGTATGTGGTAACATGGGGAAAAAACCTCTAGCCAACACTACAGTAAAAAGTGCCCATGTATAGGGAAAAGGTTCACATCAAAACTACTCGAGGAACACATAAGTGTAACACTTAACACTAATGACTAAGTACCATTTTATTCAAGTGCCTTGAATTCCTCCCTCATGGATTCATTCCATTTTCTATTATAATTTGCATCCTCAAAAGAGTTAGCTTCTTTTCAAGCGATAACTTGACTCATGTAGACAAGGCCACCTTCACCTTGCAACTCAATTTTTTCTATCTTCACAAGCTTCTACAAATTCTCACAAAAGCTACATGTGGTGGTTGGAAGGAGAGAAGGGTGTTGAATGTAGCTCTTGAGCAACCATATCATGAAATGAAAACTTGCATTAGAGCAGCCATATAGAACACAAATGGCCTCTTTTTCTAGAGATTTAGGGTAGGTTGTGCAATTTTTGAGAGGAGGAAAAGGGGGAAGCCTCATTCTCTAGACAGGAACAGGAGAGGCCCTACTATAGAGAAGGCCCTATAAGAGGGAAGCAAATGAATTTTACATTTCCATTTTCTTTTATTATTATTGAGATTAATCATGAGAATATCACATGGAAATGGAGATTAGAAACTACTGGGCTGATGTGTATAGAGAGAGGTAGCTATAATTCTTCTAAGTAAAAACAAGTGCTTATAGAGAAAGATTGATAAATCCAAGCCTTGCAATAACATAGCTCACCACTGATACTTATAACACCAACTAACACCGCAAAAATGTTCTAGTGCCATGTGACCAAAAGAGAGTGGTCTCCAGCATATCCTCTTCATTCGAACATCATTTTCAACTTCAAGGACCTCAATCACTATAATATTAAAACCAACAACCAAAAAGAATGTTCCCACATAAATGCATGAGGACCCATATATATCCACAGATGGTCCAATATCGACACCGTAACCTGCCATCATAATTGAGATATGAAGCATACTTAGTGGGCCTTAAAAAAATCCCAATAACAGCTACCATATGAATGCGAAAGAAAAAATAATCCATTCTTCAGAACAATGGGATGGAATACTAATGGTGCAACATCCCCTCATGCCATCCAATGGATCCAATAGTAGCCACCAAAGACGTATTTGTCGAATATTTTAATTTTGGCTACGATCATTGAGGCTATTCCCCATTGGTGATGAGATCTCTCTCATAGTATGTTTTCAACTCCCACTCTAACCTCCTACCCAAAATAGCATATGCATCATAGGATGCCATGTGGCACACATGTAACTAGCACCTCGTAAAGGATTCTCACATGATATATGATGTCACAACAATTATTTGTGTTCTTGACATTTTTGCTTATTGGCTATAATGTTGGAGGAGGGACATTTTCTATACTAGACGAATGTTTAGATGGAAATGTTTCTTAGCAAACTATCTCGTGAAATGTGTATAATATATGTGCATGCCAAAAATGTGTTTTATAGAATGCTTTTGAGGAGCACAATAACATGGAGTGCATCACCTCGGTCCTATACACTTGGTCGGAAATAAATGGAAATTATACTAATCTTCGAAAATATGATGAATGAAAACAAAGGGGTTGATGACATAACTTGTCTTTGTGTATTAACAACGTATAGTCATGCAAGACTTGTTGAATTTGGTATGTTGTTCTTTGCATTCATGTGCTAATTGTGTCATGGATTTACAGGAAGGATCAGTATGTTTCCACAATTAATATTTTGGGTGCAGTTGGACACCTGGATGAAGTAGAGGACTTTAGGCTTTTATTCACTACATACCATTCACATATTATCCAATGCTATGGTTATGTTTGCTAGGTGCATGTAAAGCTCATGATGATCTAAAGCATGGGGCTAGGTCTAGGAAGGGTGCATTGCTTTTGATCCAACAAATCTTGCACCTTGTATTGCTTAAATTAATGTTTATTTTCAATTCAATTTGGAGAATTTAGATGAATAAATATTTAGAACAATACAACATATCCATTACATTCACCAATGCTTCTCTTAAGAACTCCATTTAGCAGGACTATTGTTTGTAGCATTTGTGCACTTGCAACTGATCATGGTTGGAATATAGATCAGTTGGACATTAAAAATACATTTCTTAATGGTGAGGTGCATGAAGAAGTGTATGTTTTTCAGACCCACGGTTTTGTGCAGAAAGGGATGAAAACAAAATATGCAGGTTAAGAAAGGCATTATATGATTTGAAGCAAGCACCACATGCTTGGTATGAAAAGATACATGCCTACATAATTGCACATGGTTTTGAGAACAATCCAACTGAGGGCACCTTATATATTAAGTGTGCAAATGATATGCTTCTGATCATTGTTGTCTATTTTGATGGCATGCTGCTCACTGGTCCTCATGAGAAGTATATTGTTGATTTTAAGGTTGATCTGCATGCCTAATTTGAGATGTCAGATTCGGGGCATTTGCATCATTATTTGGGCATTCAGTTTATGCAAATTGATGGTGGAATAGCTTTGTGTCAAACCGAATATATTGACACATTATTGAAGTGTTTTGGCCTTGAAGTCTGCAAACCTATTGCCACTCGTATGGAGATAGGTTTACGATTGAGTCTTCATGATGCTAGAGATGCATTTGATGTTGTTTTCTATTAGCTATTGGATGGTTGATTTACTTGTGCATTACTCGACCAGATATTCAATTTGTTGCCTCACAAATGTTGCCTAGGTGCCAAGCATTGGCAGGTGATTAAGGGCATCTATGGCTACTTGAGTGGTGTCTGACTACTTGGATTGTTTTATCCCACGGGGGATCACTACCACCAGATTTACATGCTTTTTCTGAGTCTAGTAGGGCTGGTTGCTATGACAATTGTGTGTCCACCAATGGTTTTTGCTTCATGCTTGGTAGCTCATGCATATCTTGATTGAGCAAGAAGCAGTCTACTATGGCCACTTCTAGTTGTGAGGCTGAGTATAGGGAAGCTTACACAATGACTATTGAGTGTGTGTGGCTGAGATGCCTTATGGCTGATTTGGGTGTTGTTGATAGTGAGAGCACATTGTTAATTGTGAGAAACCATGGGTTCCATACTCACACTAAGTATATTGAGGTGCATTTTCACTATGTCAGGGAGAACTTCTCTGCGGGAGAGATCAGTTTGACATATGTGACCACATAAGAGAACATTGTGGACCTTTTCACAAATGCTCTACCTAGAGAGAACTTTGAAGCTTTCCACAAAGCTTTGGGCTTAGTTCCTTTTGTGGATTGTCTCCACATAGGTTGGCACTTCCTTATACATGGGTGCTAGCTACTGGTTCATTGCATCAGTTCTAGGGGGGATCTATTGATATATGTCAGTAGTGATGTGTGTGAACACACTAGCACCACGAGGGCAATTGTTTCCCTGATCTTTAGGAGGTTTTTTCCCCCGGCTTGTATATACATCTATAACCCTAATAGGTCACCAATCTTTGTTCATTCAATTTGCAATACATTCAGTATTGGAAATTCTTTTGCTTAAAAGGAAAATAGATCTTTTCATTGACAATTCTTAAGGAGGGCATCCAAAGTTGGCTGCACACCTCTCATTCCATATTTTCCATGGATTCTCCCTTCTTATAGCATTCTAGAATGCTAATGAACATCCGATTGCTTCACCTAGCAAAGTTTTCTTCTAGTTGATTTGTCCATGTAACAACATGATTCTCTCAAGGACATGCTAGACCGATATTGATTTGGGGCACGAATCGAAGAGGTGTCCCAAGTCTTCGATGCCATGAAGGCATTGTTTGCACCACAGGGAAACCCCACAAAATTTTGTTAGCTTTCACATTGGTCTAGATTCCATGGTGTAGGATTTGCCACATAAGCACAAACTTTCTTATGTTGATGAGGGGGTTCCAAGGGGATTGGAACTTAAAGTCCCACCTTGAGCTTAACCAATCCAAACACCACTTCCTATTGAGTGTGACATGAAATTCCACAAGCTTCTTCAATCTCAAAATTTTCTCAAGCCTATCGCCATTGTACCATCTCAAACCCTCAGGGTGAGAAGAGTCCTCATCAACGAGGAGGCAAGTCCTCGAGCATTCCCAAGCATTGAATATGCTTTGTAGTAGACGCAATTTTTCATAATCCACTCTTTTGGCCAGATCAGTGGCCTTCAATCTAATCCACTGACAAATTTCTTGGTTCTTGACGTGTTTCCATAAATGGAAGCCTTTGTTCCATAGCTTCAGAGATTTTTTTTGGAGGTTTCAAGACTCCACACCTCTGATGCCCTTGATAGGGAACCACGTCGAATCATTCTGTCTCATATCGGCCGCCCATTTCCATTGATTCTCATAAATTGTTTAACCTTGTTCCAACTCTTGATAGAGAAGAAACCAAGCTCGAGCCTTTGGGAGTCACCGGAAAAGGGGAGAACAATACGGTGAGAAGGTTGAGATCCTTCCACCGTGGGGGCCCACAAGGTTAAGAGCAGCCCTGTTTCTAAAAGTAAGCTTGGCCCAAGAGGCATCTGTTCACTTGAGGCAGGGAAAGCCATCTGTAAGAACGCGTCTATGATCTAATGGGAGTTCGGGAGATCTATATAACTGCAGATGGTGGAGTTCATATGTATCGATCCTGCACGGCTCAAGCTATTTGAAGTCGATTCCTCAACTTGAAGCTTACTCAGTATTCGTAGCATGCAGCTTAACGCATGACTGGCGTTGCTCAGCATACAAGAAGAAGTGCATCAGCAGTTCTGAGAGAACTGGAAAGTTGGGGCATATATCCAGATGTCCATGCTTTTATAATGTGAAGAGCCTCCTCTTCGACCATGGTAATATGCTGTTATCTGTTTCATGCTCTTCGCTTACTTCTTTCTTTCCACGAATCGACACTGTAATCCTCTTCTCGCTCATTTAAGCGCAAATTTCTGTATTGTTTCGACGATGCAGCACGTCGCTTCGATTTGTTTTCCATGTTTTCCATCTTCCGCTTTTAAAGCTCTTGCCAGTTACAGAGGTATTTAGAGATTCAGAAATCCGTGGCGTGAAGTAAGTGCATCATCTACCCGCGCATCTCAGAACGAAACTTGCAATTTCTGAATCTAATTGCTGATCTTAACGGAATGGAGAGGTACTACTTCACTGTGTGTTGTCTTCTCCTGTTCCTTATCGTACTTGGCGTAGGAGACGCCACAAAGTCCCAAAAGGCCGACGGATCTGGGCTCCGAAGTGACGGTACGATATGGTTAATTGAGTAAACACTGCGATGTTCTAATACAGCTCAAGAGGCAATAGAAAAACTCCCTGCTTTATCGGCTGCATTTGTCGGTTACAGATGAAAAACAGAAAACACAAGGGCCGGGAGGAGGAACTAATAACTTGCAGTTCGAAGCTAAATTGATCCGACACAGCACCTTGAAAGATAGAATGCTAGCCAAAGGAGGCGGGGGCGGAGAATCTAATTATCACCCAGCGGGCAACCATAGCAGTTCCTGCACGCTAATCTCGTCCTTACCAAAACTACTCATCCTTCAGATCTATCTTTTCATGCTTAACAAACTTTTCAATCATCTCCTCAACTAGCTAAGGCATCCATCATACGCTTAGGTCTCTCTCTCTCTCTCTCTCTCTCTCTCTCTCTCTCTCTCTCTCTCTCTCTCTCTCTCTCTCTCTCTCTGTGAACGTATGCGAATCGTTCCTCATGGCAGCATCCTTGCGAGGATTAGTTTGCTAATTACAAGAGCAGATGTAGGCGAGCCTATCGCCGGTTCCATCGTTACAGCTCTACCTGCAAATGTGCAGTAAATAATTGGAATGGCTTGTATGTAATTTGGAGTTCTTTTTTTTATCAGGGAAGCACCTAAGTGAGCAAGTGCACTTCTGGACAGCACGTTCACCGTAAACGCCTCCGTCACGAAGCACACTCAGTGAAAAGTTGAGACCTGACTGATAGGCATTATGGGATGGTTGTGAAACTTGTTAAGCTTTGATTGTGGATCTGTCTGAGCATGTAAGCATGCATAGTATTGAAGTTGCGCTTAGGGATCCGGATATGAGTTCTAGTGGAATCTCTGCAGTAGCGTCGCTCTGACGTAACTCGGGGAGATGATGGATCTCTAGAGTACATGACTGTGGACATGAGTACACATCTGTGATTGTATCAGCTGCATCTTGGTTGCAGAACTTGCATTCTCTTGCTTCGGTTCAAGCTGTGGAGGGTAAATTAGGAACAGGGAGAGTTTGATTTAATGAACCGCCTTCAGATGCACGGCAAGCTGTGCTGATCTTGTTGTTCTTCAGAGATGTTGTTGCATCAGCGTGCCTTGCAGAGTTGCATAGTCCTGGAGATTACCATATGTTGTCAGTAAATTTGGAGCCATACACGTCGACGCTCCGTTTGTTGAAACACTGCAGAAAATTGAATCGGAATGAAGAAAATTTTCAGCATATTATTTTACAGGACATGAATATGACGTCGAATTGGTCTTTAATGTACATAGAATATGTAGTTGGTACGTTCTCAAACTGGATTTGCAATGCTGCCAATGTAAAAAATGGACTTAGTCTCTCCGTAAGCTTCAGTCTCTCCATAAGAACACTTAATAAGCTTCAGTGTGATGGTTGCTACTTTTACTCAGTAGGCGTACGTGAAACTTATGACTTTAGTTCAACCCCACTGAAGCCACATGTGTTTTTTTTACTTCTTTATCATTTGTGAGGCCTTTTTCTTTGTAATATTTGAATAGAGATTTAATATTTTATGGTGGTGTTTTATCCTTCAATGCCAGGTGATGCCTATGGGGCAAGAATGTCTTCTATAATACCCCACCTCACTTCCACTACAAAGGATGTTAGAACCCATGGACAGGGAAAGGATAACTTTGAAAGATGATAATATTTTTATTCTTTCAGAGCCCATGATCTAATGAGAACAAAGTATTCCACTTGACAAGTGCTAAGAACACTTAATCTCCAAAGAAGTTTAGGATCATAGACACCATGATCTTGTGAGGTTTAATATTGTATAAGGATAGGAATAAGTAGAAGGATGTGAGCTTAAAGATTTGGTGGTATTGAGTTCCCCTTTGGATTAAACTATGCAAGCTATCAAATACGACTATTTTACTTGAATAATGACAAATGCATCTTACGTGCTTTTTTCTTTTAGGAAGTTTGGCAAAGCCTACTCTTCCAAACTTTAATTAATAGAAATTACATTTGTACACATGAACGGGTCTAGCATCCATAGAACCCCCCGTATCCCACAACGCAACGGTTGCTTATAGATTACTAGAGAATTTTACAAAAAAAGATTGATAACGCTCTCGTCCCCCTCATGTAGGACCCACTTCATTTTGATCTTTTTGACCTCTAAAAAGAACACTCTATGATGTCTAAAGGGCGAGGGCTTCTTACAATTGGAAATTTTTTTCGCCTAAAAGGAAAGGAGATTTATTGATCAACCATTCTTTATAAAAATCGACCATTCTTTATAAGGGCTTCCAAAGTTAGCTGCACGCCTCTCTTTCCATATTTTCCATAGAGTCTCCCCTCTTATAGCATTCCACAATGTTGAGAACATTCGATTGCTTCACCTACCAAAGTTTGCTTCCAGTTGTTTTTTCCCTGTACAAGCATGATTCTCTTAAGAGCCTACCAGACTGATTTTGATTTGGGGCATGAATAGAAGAGGTGTCCCAAGTCTTCCATGCCATGAAGGCATCATTTGCACCATGGGGGACCCCACAAATTTTGTTAGCTTTTACATTGGTCGAGATTGCATGATCTAGGATTTGCCACATAAGCACATATTTTTTTTCTCACAATGAGGGGGTGCCAAAGGGATTCGAACTTAAAGTCCCAACTCCAGCTTCGCCAATCTAGACACCACTTCCTATTGAGCATGACATGAAATTCCACATTCTTCTTCAATCTCAAAATTTTCTCAAGGCTAGTGCCATTGTGCACATCTCAACCCCTAAGGGTGAGAAGAGTCATGACCAATGAGGAGACGAGTCTTTGAGCATTCCCAAGCATTGAATCTACTCTACAATAGATGTCATTCTTCATAGTCCACTCTTTTGGCCTAACCTAATCCACTGACAAGTATCTTAATTCCAGAGGTGCTTGCACAAATGGATTAAGCCTTTGTTCCAAAGCTTCCTAGATTTTTGGAGGTTCCAACACTCCACCTTTTGATGCCCTTGATAGGGAACCAGATCGAATCATTTCATCTAATACCGGCCACCCATTTTCAATCTTCATTGACTTCAATAAACTGTTTAACCTTGTTCCAACTCTTTCATAGAGAATAAACCAAGCTCAAGCCTTTGGGAGTCACCGAAAATGGGGAGAACAATACAGTGAGAAGGTTTAGACCCTTCCACCTCGGGAGGCCCACAAGCTTAAGAGCACTCCTATTTCTAAAAATAAGCTTGGCCCAAGAGGTATCACTATTGCTATATGCTTTAAATAACCATTTCGTCACTAACTTATTGGCAATTCCATCGATGTCTAAAATGCCCAAACCACCTTGTATATACGCCTATTGCCCTAATGGGCTACTTATCTTTGTACATTCTCTAGTAATACATTCAGTATTGTGTGTTGTGCTCCAAGCTTCTTCTTCTTCCTTGTGCTGTTGGCGTGCTTCCGCACACGTCTAACTCCAACATACTTGGTAGTTTGAACTATGCCACTCCAACTAGAGTGGACATTTGCTATGAAGTAAGTGTCTTAAGCCAGCTCATGCATACTACAAGGAAACCTCACATGGAATTAACCAAGAGAATCCTCAAATATTTGAAGGGTACTATCAATGAAGGTTTGTACGATCCTTACACATATATCAAACTCTTCTCTGATGCAGATTGGACCGACTCTAAAGATGACAAAAGAAGCACATCATGATACCTTACATTTGCAGGTACAAAATTTCATGGTGCTCAAAGAATCAACCCACAGTTGCACTCTCATCAACTCAAGCTGAATATAGAGGACTTGCAAATGCTACTTAGGAAGCAATGTGGATTAAGACCCTATACTCTCATTTAGGTCTTAGAACTTCCACTCCACATATCTTTGGGGATAACATCAGTTTAGGAAATCTTTTTGCTAACCCATTTTATCATGTCAGGACTAAACACAGAGAATTGCATTATCATTATGTCAAGGAAAATATTACAAGCAAAGAGATTCAATTAACATATGTGTCAATAGATCAACAATATATAGACATGATGACAAAGGCATTAGATGGAAGTAAGCTAAGTAGGTTCAAATCAATGATTGGACTAAAAGATATCTTGAAGGACTCAAGAAATCAAGGGTTATAGGCTTGAGGGGGAGTTGTTGGTGCAAATATCAAGCTGGAAAGCTTGGCATCTAGATTATTTGTAATAGCTATAAGTGGCAAGAAATCTAATGATAATAGGAAGCTATCTCCACAAACGTTTTTATTTGGAATCAAGATGAAATCATCCCTAAAGTTTAGATCACCTTTTAGGTGGATGACTCACCCATTTGAAATTTAAATTCATGTACGAATACACCTGTTTCTTAGTCCTAGGAGATCATACATATATATCAGAGCTTGAGCTGAGTCCTAGAGTCCTAATTGCACTCATTACAAGTGAGAGTAGTCCTTTACACCATGCTTGTATCATGTGCTCAATATCATACATATTTTGATTCATTACTTTGAGTAAGTCATTCTCTATATGCTACTACAATATATCCATGTACACAATGAATGTGTTCTGATCATTTTTCTATATATGATCATTAAATTTCTATAATTTAATTTGGACCAGTTAGGTTGTAGCTTCACGCATCTATATGTCATGTTTCATCATTATTGGACTACTATGTCTCAAGATATGAGTGACTAGAGCTGACTATGTCTTAAACTCATCTTGTTCTTGAAAAGTCCGGGTGAACCCCCATACTTGCTAGATTTATTTCTCACTCTATGGTTCACCTTAATTCATCAAATAACTTTCATTAGTTAGCCATACACTTCTTTTAGATGTGTGAAAAAGCTCTCTTGTCACTTCATTACAGGTTGTGAGCTTTGAGCATATTTCTCTCACCTCCTTCTCCCAAAATAGAAGGTTTCTTCAATCCTTACAAAATGGAAGTTTTTTGTTTTCATGCAAACATTTGAAAATGAGTTTCCAAAGCACCTAATAGCTTTTTTGTGCATATTTAGGAAGCTAAAGAACTATACTAAGCAATACTAGATTCACATTGGCTGGTCTAGAGCAGGTTTGTTGCAATACCACCTCATCTCTACACATATCTCATCACCTCTTCACATTTTTTAGGATTTTTTTTCATTTCTAAAACACATTCTTGAGAACTTATAGTAGAGAAATGTAAGTTCTCTAGTGTTTTGGGTGGGAAACGTCATTTTGGAATGTGCTCTATTTCTGAGATTTTTGAAATGCTTTTTTGGGTTTTTATGCATTTTTATATTTAGTTTTCTATTTTCCCTCACATTATACCTTATTTATACAAAAAGATGGGTCCGTCTACCTTATTCTTTTCCTTGAAGGTAAAAAAGGTCCTTCCTATGCTCGACAACTTGGATTCTTCTTCATCTTCTTCTTCTTCTTCTTCTTCTTCTTCTTCTTCTTCTTCTTCTTCTTCTTCTTCTTCTTCTTCTTCTTCTTCTTCTTCTTCTCCTTCTCTCTCTCTCTCTCTCTCAATCTCTCTTTCTCTTTCTCTCTCTCTTTCTCTCTTTCTCTTTCTCTCTCTCTCTACCCTCAAAAAAAACTACTATAGTATAAAATTTTATACTATGCTATGAAAAATTTCTTTTTATTTTTTGTATGTGAAAGATTTATGTCTCTAGATTGTGCATTGCATGACCATTTGTTTCGATTCTAGGGTCAATTTCATGTTTTTCAATATGTATGGCTTCATTTTCATCATTATTTTTCCCAAAATCCTAACCCTTTTCCTTCTTTTGGTCAAAATGTCTCTTTTGTCAACATTGTACATGTGATTTTTCATTTCCACATGTTCTACATGGTCTGTTCCCTCTCTAATTCCCCACATGTTTCACATTTTCCACAAGCACCCCTCGTATCTACTCTTTTCCCACTTTTGGCCCAATTTAACCCGCCCAACCCCCTTTCTCACTCACTCATACCCCCCCTTGTAGCATGCCCCACCCTTTTGTTGGTGCAATTAAGCCCAAGCCTACATACATGATCAATTCACATAAGCTTGATGTATTAGCATTACATTTAGAAGGCTTCATATGTACAACCTCTTGTAACTTTGATTCATAATTACCCATTGTAAAAGGTCATTAAACCCACGAGGAATTCGGAAGCATATAATCTTGTAACTTTTAGTAGATGATTCAAGAGAGAATCAATCATATACTTTAGGACACACTTTATTGGTAGAGATTTGAACTTGAATTCAAATCCTTGGCTCCAAGAAAAGCTATAAAAGCAGATATCAAATGGTTGCATGTATCTTGAGGTTCAAAGATCATTTCCATGTACTTCCATTGAGAAGAGGAGCTCATCTCATAGCTCACTCATTCCTCACTCATTGAGCAATGCCTTATTGTCAATTACATTGTATTTTTACTTGATTTAATTCATACATGATCATTACTTCTTACTCTCATATCTCTCACACTCTATCAGAACAGTGAGATTGTCTGAGCTAGTTCTCACTATATAGTGCATTATTTCGTGTGATTTAAAGCATGACATCTTCAACATAATCTGTTCTTTAATCCTACAAAGTTTCATAGGTAATGCATCTCATCATCATTAGATAACAATCAATCTCTGCTCACTAATCTATGACTTTCAAGGCCCTTAAAAGTCAACATATATGCTTAAGTTGCTGAACATATTTCTCTGCATACAGTTCATTATTTTAGATGATTTCACTCATGATTCGTTGCTTGTTAAGCTAATTGAAGTTCCCCAAAAGGAATTTTATTAATTGTTGTTGTACTCAAGAGAATTGTGAAAAACTCTCAGTAGGTGTCTCAACCAAAATAGCAAGTTATAACACCTTGGATCATATGCCTACCTATCTGTTTTGATCCTATCATTAGTGCATCATCTTCCAAGCAACATATGTGATCATTTATGCTTATGAGCTAGTTAAAGAGACCCACAACACTCTCCAGCCATTAATTATAGCAAGTGTGAAGTAGAATTTAGCTACACCAACTCATCTCTTGTGATTATCCACCATCTCCTCCAACACCTTTCCCCTTGTTGGAATCAATGTTAATTTGGTCCAACAATGCTCTTTAGGTCCTTGAAACCCCACGCGATAACAATTGACGTTTGCTTTATTAGAACTCCTTAATAAGTAAAAGCTCATGGGCACTTTGTTCTGGGAGAAACGTTGAAAAACCAATCTCAACCCACCAGAGTTCAAGTCCCATCACGCAAACATAGTTTTTACAAAAGAAGATCTAGAGGAGGTGATCACTCAAAGATCACAAGCTAGCTCTTGGTGTTCTGAAGCTTTGGAGGTGGAGTTTTGGTGAAGGAGAGCCTACTCTCTTGGAGCAAGAAGTCTTCTACAAGGTGGTGGTAACTGAATTAGAGGGAAAACTGAATTTTCAGCAAACACCACATCTCGACTCACAATAATTGTGTTCGTCAATAGATGTACAACGGATATCCCTTACTTTCAGCACTATAACCAACAAATATACATTTCTTTGCCTTGTCATCAAGTTTGTGACGTTGTTGTGATGGCACAAGAGCATATGCCAAACAACCAAACACACGCATATGACTAATCATAGGCTTATGACCATTCCAAGCCTCATAAGGAGTGACGACTCTCAATGCATTTCTACGGCAGCGATTCAACACATAATTTGCACACATGACTGCTTCCATCCAAAACTTATCACGAAGATGCTTTCCTTTAACCATACATCGTGCCATTTCAAGTAGAGTTCTATTTTTATGCTCGGCAACACCATTTTGTTGAGGTGTATATGGCACCGTACATTGGTGTGAAATACCTCTTTCACGAAGAAAAGCATTAAACTCATGTGACATGTATTCACCACCATGATCCGTGCACACAGTCAAGAGCTTTTGTGAAGAAAAATTTTCAGCCATAGCTAAAAATGCTTTGAAGCAAGAAAATACCTCATTCTTTGCTTTCATAGGATACAACCATGTATGGCGAGTAGCATCATCAATGAAGGTAACAAAATATGTATGCTTCCCAAAAGATGGAGTCTTGACAGGACCACATACATCACTATGAACAAGTTGCAATTTTCTTGTAGTGTGTGTATGACTATCTTTTGGAAAAGAAGCACGATGCATTTTTCCAAGAATGCAACCTTCACATGCATGCTTTTCAATGGACTCAAGTGTAGGCAAGCCAATAACCATTGCAAGTAGAGCAAACTATTGAAGTTCAAGTGACCAAAACGAACATGCCGAAGCTCCATTTCAGCCATGGAAGAAGTATGAGCAACTAAGGCATTCGAGGTAGCCATCTTGTATGTATCCATGCGATACAAACCATTACATAATGTACAGGACATCACGATAACATCACCATTGCTGAAATCATGAACCATACACTTATCATCAACAAAGTGTACATGAAGTCCAGCTTTGGCAATCAACAAAACTGAAATTAAGTTCTTCTTGATATCGGGCACATACAATGCCTTTTTCAAGAGAATCACACCTCCATTTGCAGTCGTAAGCTCAATTTCTCCTACTCCAATGATAGGATAAGAGGCATTGTTTGCACACACCACATGTCCTCCTTTAGGTGCATCTTTCAAAGAGGCAAAACATCTTTTGCATGATGTTATGTGCTTTGAAGCACCACTATCAAAGAACCAATCCGAATCTGAATTTTGAGCAATAGACATGCCAGATTCCTTCTTCTTTTCATTGCGTTTAGCAAGCTTTCTACACTCATCAATAGTATGAAAAGCCTTCTGGAAATATTTGCATCTCTTCTTCTTTTGCAAATCACCATCGTTAGAGGAATGAGGGGAAGAGGAGGCTTGAGGCTTTGGATTTGATGAACCCAAAGCTGAACCATACTTGCTTTTCCCCTTTTGTGAGATAGCAAGTGCTTGCGTTCCCTCAATCAAACCACTCCTATTCACTCTAGATTGCTCTTCTTGCAAAAGAAGAGACACAACCTCATCAAATGCATACATATTAGTATTTCCTTTTGCAACCAAACAAAGTGTAGTAGCAAAGCTTTGAAAAGATTCCGGTAATCCTTTCAACAATGTAGAAATGAGTGATGCATCTGGAATGATCTCATCTATATTTGCCAATTGCTCTTTCAAGTCCCTGATGAGTGTCACATACACATCCACTGACTCATTTTCAGCCATACATACATCCTCAAGTAGATTCCTCAAGTATGCAACACGTGCTTCATTACGCACGGCATACAAAGAAGCAAGAGTGTCCCATGCCTGTCTCGATGTATATAGTGTTGAAACACGTAGAACATGACCGAATGTGTGGAACTATATGATGCTTCACTGAAAGTGCAACCAAAGCATTAGCTTGAGCATCTTTTCCATCCCATCTAAGCTGCTCCTGTGTAGGTGGAGAAGGAGAAACCATTGTACTCGAAGAAGAAGCTCCATCTGTGATAGTAGACTGTGAAGTAGAAGCACCTGCCGGTCTTCAATCTACATCTGCCACTATGTTCCAAAGTTGTTTTGCAACAAGAACATGCTTCATCATGTAAGACCACATCAGATAGTTGGTCCCATCAAGCTTATCTTCAGCTTGAAGAATGCCAAACAAGTCATTGTTGCCCACCATTTCACTAAGAAACAAGAATATGACAAAATCTTCACTTCGATGAAAGCTGAAATGAGTGCTGAAATTTCAGCTCACAAACCGTCACTCTGATGGTGATTCTGACTGCATGAATGGCTTTGAAATGGGGGTAAAACTTGAGCGCACCTGGTGGAAATGTTTTCAGGCTACTGAAATTCATAGTTCTATGCTCCAAAGTTGATTTTCACCCTAAAAGTGCGCGTGCGCCGCGACGCAAAAAACTGAAACTTGAGAAGAAGCTGAACCTGCTCTGATACCACTGTTGGGTGTGTGTAGAAGTGCAAGAGACACACGATAAGCACACACAAAGAGGACAAATGTAGCAAGACACACGGAGAAGACGATGGCTGGCATAGCTCTCTCTATTGACGATGAACTGAACTGAAGTAAGAGCTGAATAATATCCCTAAGTACAAAGTACCACCACATATGAGAGTATCAAGTATGGGGTAACATGGTGAAAAAACCTCTAGCCAGCACTACAGTAAAAAGTGCCCATGTATAGGGAAAAGGTACACATCAAAACTACTCGAGGAACACATAAGTGTAACACTTAACACTAATGACCAAGTACCATTTTATTCAAGTGCCTTGAATTCCTCCCTCATGGATTCATTCCATTTTCTATTATAATTTGCATCCTCAAAAGAGTTAGCTTCTTTTCAAGCGATAACTTGACTCATGTAGACAAGGCCACCTTCACCTTGCAACTCAATTTTTTCTATCTTCACAAGCTTCTACAAATTCTCACAAAAGCTACAAGTGGTGGTTGGAAAGAGAGAAGGGTGTTGAATGTAGCTCTTGAGCAACCATATCATGAAATGAAAAATTGCATTAGAGCAGCCATATAGAACACAAATGGCCTCTTTTTCTAGAGATTTAGGGTAGGTTGTGCAATTTTTGAGAGGAGGAAAAGGGGGAAGCCTCATTCTCTAGATAGGGAATAGGAGAGGCCCTACTATAGAGAAGGCCCTATAAGAGGGAAGCAAATGAATTTTACATTTCCATTTTTTTTTATTATTATTGAGATTAATCATGAGAATATCACATGGAAATGGAGATTAGAAACTATTGGGCTGATGTGTATAGAGAGAGGTAGCTATAATTCTTCTAAGTAAAAACAAGTGCTTATAGAGAAAGATTGATAAATCCAAGCCTTGCAATAACATCGCTCACCACTGATACTTATAACACCAACTTACACCGCAAAAATGTTCTAGTGCCATGTGACCAAAAGAGAGTGGTCTCCAGCATATCCTCTTCATTTGAACATCATTTTCAACTTCAAGGACCTCAATTACTATATTAGAACCAACAACCAAAAAGAATGTTCCCACATAAATGCATGAGGGCCCATATATATCCACAGATGTTCCAATATCGACACTGTAACCTGCCATCATAATTGAGATATGAAGCATACTTAGGTGGGCCTTAAAAAAATCCCAATAACAGCTACCATATGAATGCGAAAGAAAAAATAATCCATTCTTTAGAACAATGGGATGGAATACTAATGGTGCAACATCCCCTCATGCCATCCAATGGATCCAATAGTAGCCACCAAAGACGTATTTGTCGAATATTTTAATTTTGGTTCACTCATATTCCTTGAAAGAGACTAGCCTTGGCGATGGTGAAGTGATCCATTGTAAAAAATGTGTGAATCTATCGTGCATCCATGCAGGCTACGATGATTGAGGCTATTCCCCATTGGTAATGACATCTCTCTCATAGTATGTTTTCAACTCCCACTCTAACCTCCTACCCAAAAGAGCATATGCATCATAGGATGCCATGTGGCACACATGTAACTAGCACCTCTTAAAGGATTCTCACATGATATATGATGTGACAACAATTATTTTTGTTCTTGACATTTTTGCTTATTGGCTATAATGTTGGAAGAGGGACATTCGAGATTCTCACATGATGTATGATGTGACAACAATTATTTGTGTTCTTGACATTTTTTCTTTATTGGCTATAATGTTGGAAGAGGGACATTCGATTCACAGTGCCATTGGAGGAATAAGGACCTAGAAAACTATCTTATAAATATGTACAAAAAATGTGTATGCTTGGATGAGAGAAATTTTTAGATTCATCGTGCATGCTTGGATTCAAATTTCTATACTAGACGAATGTTTAGATGGAAATGTTTCTTAGCAAACTATCTCGTAAATGTGTATAATATATGTGCATGCCAAAAATGTGTTTTATAGAATGCTTTTGAGGAGCACAATAACATGGAGTGCATCACCTCGGTCCTATACACTTGGTCGGAAATAAATGGAAATTATACTAATCTTCGAAAATATGATGAATGAAAACAAAGGGGTTGATGACATAACTTGTCTTTGTGTATTAACAACGTATAGTCATGCAAGACTTGTTGAATTTGGTATGTTGTTCTTTGCATTCATGTGCTAATTGTGTCATGGATTTACAGGAAGGATCAGTATGTTTCCACAATTAATATTTTGGGTGCAGTTGGACACCTAGATGAAGTAGAGGACTTTAGGCTTTTATTCACTACATACCACTCACATATTTTCCAATGCTATGTTTATGTTTGCTAGGTGCATGTAAAGCTCATGATGATCTAAAGCATGGGGCTAGGTCTAGGAAGGGTGCATTTCTTTTGATCCAACAAATCTTGCACCTTGTATTGCTTAAATTAATGTTTATTTTCAATTCAATTTGGAGAATTTAGATGAATAAATATTTAGAACAATACAACATATCCATTACATTCACCAATGCTTCTCTTAAGAACTCCTTTTATCAGGACTATTGTTTGTAGCATTTGTGCACTTGCAACTGATCATGGTTGGAACATACATCAGTTGGACATTAAAAATACATTTCTTAATGGTGAGGTGCATGAAGAAGTGTATGTTTTTCAGACCCATGGTTTTGTGCAGAAAGGGATGAAAACAAAATATGCAGGTTAAGAAAGGCATTATATGATTTGAAGCAAGCACCACATGCTTGGTATGAAAAGATACATGCCTACATCATTGCACATGGTTTTGAGAACAATCCAACTGAGGGCACCTTATATATTAAGTGTGCAAATGATGTGCTTCTGATCATTGTTGTCTTTACTGTTCTGATGGAGTTATAACAGAGAAGTGAAATGAGAATGTAATGATCATATATGTATTAGATCATATACAAGTACAATGTCATTGGCAATCATACATTGCTCAATGTGTGAGGTGAATGATCTCTGAGATAAGCTCTCACTTCACAATGAATCTCCTTCAAAATGATCTCATGGGCTCAAGATGCAGGGGGGTCTTTTTTATCCTCTTCTTATAGTTGTACTCGAAGCCAAAGTTTGAATTGAAATTCAAAAATCTACCTAAAAGGTGAATCCTAAAGTATAGGATAGATTCCCTCATTATTCAACAACCAAATGGTTTATGATTAGAGCTTCCTCACTCCACGTGGATATGAACCACTTTTAGAAAGATAAATGTGAAGGATTTCTACAAGAGCTTGATCATATGAAGCCTTGCATAAGCTATGTTAATAGATCAAGTATGAGTTAATTAACCTTGTATGTGGGCTTGGTTTTAATTGCACCAAAACTTATGAGGAGAAGCCAAGCATGCATTACCCAATTGATGGGAACCCAACTTGCATGTCGGATTAAGGTCAAATTGGACCATGTAAAGTATTAAAAGGATAGGGAGTTACCACGGTCCATGATTATGAAATATTCCCTATCGGAGTCAAAAATCATGGAATATTCCCTATTGGAGTCAGAAATCATTTATATTTGTTAGGTGAGTTGAATAGACCTAAGTTGTGTATGGTAACTACACAAGCGATGGCCACCCATGCTCTACTACCCATGTATAGCCATCCATAAAAGGCCACCCATTATCCTATATATACATGACTTCCACACAGCTTGAGACATTGAATCGAGTCAGCATACCTATACCTTGTATCTCCCTATCTAGATTTGTCTAGATCACCATTTAAGCTCTACCTCGAGAGTGCATGAGTGGACAATTCCATCATCTTTGTACTTGCTGTTATATTGCTCTTATGTTATATTGTTGTTGAGATTATCCTATATCTATTATCTTCTCTAATATTTCTCTTGTGTTATATTGCATAACTATTGTCTTACACTATTTTGATAATCTTAGGAGCATACAGCTACCAAGGAATCCTATTTTTCATGCTAGAACAAAGCATATCGAGGTACATTATCAGTTCATCAGAGAGAAGGTATTAGCAGCTAATATTGATCTTTTTTTATGTGAGAATGGATGAGCAGGTTGCTAATATTTTCACTAAAGCACTTGGAGCAAAGAAGCTAAGGAGGTTTTGGAAAATGCTTGGATTGCAAGACATGACGTTGATCTTTAGGGGGAGTGTTGAGATATCAAGCTCAACATGTGATGATTCAAGATGACATGTATTAGTTTTTTTATTTCTCTGACATGTATAGTGGTCACGTTGATATATGTTAGGGATATTTCATTGAGCTTTACTAGATTCATCTACCAAGAGTGAAGGCACATTTGTTTTCTTGCAAGCTCACTCATTCACGGATATTAAGATTTTCCCTTATGTATTTTTCTTTATATATTGCACTTGTGTTGTTTTTAGGTCATTCTTGTACATTCCTTTTATGTAATAGAAGAAGAAGAAGATCATTCTTTCTTGCCTCCATCCGTGCATGTGCTTGTCTTTGATTGTGAGATTGTGTGTGTGAGCTCTCTTCCTAATCTCCTTCCTTGTGACAAATCATTCACAAAGAAAGGACATATACATGGGGACTTTCTAGAGCTTGTCCACACAAATGGTTGGGTGCCAAACAAAGAGCCATCCATCTCAGGTTCAACGTATTATGCATCATTTATAGATTATTGTAACAGATGGACTATTCTTTATTTTATGAAAAATAGGGATGATGTTCTCATGTTTTAAGATGTATCTAGCTATTGTGAAAGATCAAAATCATGAAATAGTAGGAATACCAAGTTTTGATGGAGGGGGAGAATACTTTTTCCATGAATTTGATTCCTAGTTGTAGTGTAGAGGAATCAAGAGAGAGATTAATCAAGATCTAGGTCTACTCACATACTTCCTAGGTTTCAAAGTAGTATATACAAAAAGAGATGTGTACCTCACTCAAAGGAAGTACATCAAAGACATGCTTGCCAAATTCAAAATGGAAAACTCAAAGGTTGTAGGTACTCCTATGGAGATGAACTTGAAATTGAGTGCTAATGAAGATGAGCAAATTGAAGATGTAACTAAGTATCAGAGTCTACTTTGTTGATATATTTAGGTAATGTGTGTGAACACACTAGGACCGCCGGGGCACTTTTTTCCCTCTTTAGGAGGTTTTTTTTCCCTGGCTTGTATGTACGCCTATTGCCCTAGTGGGCTACTTATCTTTGTACATTCTCTAGTAATACATTCAGTATTGTGTGTTGTGCTCCAAGCTTCTTCTTCTTCCTTGTGCTGTTTGCGTGCGTTCGCAGACGTCTAACTCCAACAATTGGTATCAAAGTAGGTCGCCGCCTCATCTAGGGCGTCATCGACACTCCTTCGGTTGTAGTCTCAGATTCGCATGAAATTTGGTGAGCATACTCAGGGTGTTTCAGAGATCAAAGTTGCTTCGCTCTATGGTGCCGAAATCGCGATCTAAGCTCGTTTCGGCCTCCGAACGTATTATCACAGCACTTGTGCAGGCTATTTCATCTTTTTGTGCCAAAGGTATATAACTAGTTTTTGTTTGCCAGTATAAGCATCTCGAAGTCTGTTATAGGTCTAGCAGAATTTGTCGGGGCAATTCTGTTCAACTTTTTGAGATATAGTCAATTTTCTGCATCAAGGTATTTTAGTCACCAGCCATGGCTGAAAGCCGTGATGTATTCCGTATGTTGGCTGTTGAGGATAAGTTGGATGGTACCAACTACCCATTATGCGCTTATATAATGCGACATGTATTGGTTGCAAAAGGATTGTGGAACATTGTGCAGGGTGTTGAAAGACGTCTTGTTACACCTTTGACTACAGGTACTGCAAATACAGGTGCTGGAGCTGATGAAGATGGTGTCGAAGATGATATTCTGTAGATTCCTGTTCGTGTTGCTATTTTTGCTGCACCTACTGCATAGCAGATTTGTTGGGATGGCAGAGATGCCCAGGCACATGCATTGATAGCTTTGTCTGTCAAACGTGCCATTATTCCTCACATTCGCTCTTGTAGAACAGCTAAGGATGCTTGGGATACACTTACCACATTGTACCAAGCTAGGAATGAGGCTCGTGTTGCTTACCTCTGAATACAGTTGGAGAGTGAGCACATGAATGAAGGTGATTCTATGGACAGTTTCCTAACAAAGATCAAAGACTTGAAGGAACAGTTGATTTCTACTGATGAGGTTATACCAGATAGCTCACTTGTGCAGATCGTTTTGAATGGTCTTCCTGATTCATATCAGAGTTTTGCTTCTACTCTTCGGTTGATGATGAAAGGCAATCCAAATGCCTTGTCATTTGAGGAGTTAGTCTTTGTTCTGTTGGAGGAAGATCATTCCACGCAGAACAAGTCTATTATGCGTGTTGCAGATCAAGCTTTCCTCGCTAGTCAGAAGGGCAAAGGAAAATGGAGTTCTTCTACTAGTAAGAAAAAATCTGCAAATGCTGCACATTCGAAGAACTAAGACAAAGATGAGAAAAAAATCAGAAAATCAAAAATCGTTTTGTAAGTACTATAAAGGGAATGATCATATCATAGAGAACTGTCCAAAACTAGCTGCAAAAGAGGCAAAGAAGAAAGAGGCTGGAATGGTTGTTGCAGAAGCCTCTACACCAAAAATGGAGTCTGCTAATCTTGTGCAGTAAGAAGAATGGGCGTTCACTATTGTTTGTAGTTTTGACCCATCTTCTCATGAGCAGTGCATGTCTGCAGTAGACTTAGATGTTTGGTACTTTGACAGTGGGGCGACCAAACATATTACCTCGCAGCGTAGTTTCTTCTCTTCACTCGAGCCTGCCCCTACAGGGAATACTATTACATGCACCAACAACTCCTCTTATCCTATTATGGGAGTTGGTAAGATCATTTTGACTACTACTGATGGTAGTTCTTTCATTTTGTCAGATGCTTTATTTGTGCCAGGGATCAAGAAGAATCTGTTATCAGTTTTTGCATTAGCCAAGATTGGCTTGTTTGTGAAATTTGTTGATGACAGATAAACAATTCATGATCTGTCAAATCGTGATATTATTATTGCTTTTGGCATTTTATGTCGTGGGCTGTATAAGCTCATAGACTATGAAAGATCTAAAAATGATTTGGCATGTGCTGTAAATGATTCTCAGGCTATGTTAGATGCAAAGCTTTGGCATGCACACTTTGGTCATCTGAATTTTGCTAGTCTGCTACGCCTATAGAAATCTGAAATGGTATCCTCTTTGCCCAAACTTGAGGCACCTGGAGAACATGTTTGTGAAGGTTGTATTTTGGGCAAAATGCAGCGTTCCTCCATTCCAAAAGATGGTTCAGTTCAGGCTACACAGAGATTGCAGCTTGTACATAGTGATGTGTGTGGTCCTATGCAGACATCCTCTTTTGGAAATTACCTTTACTTTGTGACTTTCATTGATGATTTTTCCAGGAATGCATGGTATATCCACTCAAAGCAAAGTCCAAAGTGTTCATGTGCCTTAAACAGTTTTTGGTTTTGGCTGAAAATCTTTCAGCATGTAAAATGGGCACCCTCCGTTCTGATCCAGGGGGGGAATATATGTCTTCTGATTTTAATGCATTTCTAGTTGAACATGGGATAAAACACCAGTGTACAGTGTTGTATACACCTCAACAGAATGGATTTGCTGAATGAAAGAATAGGTCACTCATGGAGATGGCGAGGTGCATGGTCAAGAGTCAGGCTTTACCACATAGTTTGTGGCTTGAGGCTATCATGTGTGCAGCATATGTACTGAACAAGTGTCCCACTAAAGCCTCTATCACTCCATATGAGGCTTGGCATGACCACAAGCCATCTGTTGCTCATATATGTGTTTTTGGTTGTTTGGCATATGCACTTGTGCCTGAACAACATCACAGAAAATTGGATGATAAGGCAGTCAAATGTATTTTTGTTGGGTACAGTTCTGAAAGTAAAGGCTATCATCTATATCATCCACAGACTAAACGCATTCTGGTTAGCCGTGATGTTGTCTTTGTGGAATAGAATTTCAACCATTGCTTTCATGTACTAAGGAGACAGCTGCTAGCTCCAAAGACATGTATGATACTTTGATGCCTCTTTTTACAGGTGGATAGTCTAGTGCTAGTCCTAATGAGGCAACTTCTTAGCCTTTGCAGGTTTCATATGATGATGCAGATCATTCCATTTTTTATGCACATTTACATGATGCACTTGTTGATGAGAGAGCTGATATTGAGCAGGAAAAAACTATGCCAAAATGGCTAGTGCAGACTTTGTGTGACAGCAAATTAGATGCACCTTTATCATATCGTACGCGTTCAGGCTCTCATAGTGCCTCTTTTGCATCAGATTGCTATGCTATGGCTGCATCTAGTCTATGTGATGAGATTGAGCCTATTTCATTTGATGAAGCACAAAATTTAGAAAATTGGATGGATGCTATGCAATCTGAATATGATGCAATAATGAAGAATGGTACTTGGTCTTTATGTGACTTGCCTCCTGGCAAGAAGGCCATAGGCACTAAGTGGGTATACAAGCTGAAGCGTAAACCTGATGGTACAGTTGACACGTATAAGGCTACGCTTGTTGCAAAGGGTTATGCACAGGAAAGAGGCATTGATTTTGATGAGACCTTTGCACCTACATGCCGTATGACTACTGTTTGGAGCATCTGTGCACTTGCAGCCCATCATGGTTGGAATATACGTCAGTTGGACATTAAAACAGCATTTCTGAATGGTGACTTGCATGAAGAAGTGTATGTTTTTCAGCCTCGTGGCTTTGTGCAGAAAGGGCATGAAAACTAGGTGTGCAAGTTAAAGAAGGCATTATATGGTTTAAAGCAAGCACCACGTGCTTGGTATGAGAAGATACATGCCTATCTGATTGCACATTGTTTTGAGAACAGTCCAACTGAAAGCACCTTATATGTTAAGCGTGCTAATGATGTTCTTCTGATCATTGTTGTCTATGTTGACGATATCCGCTCACTGGTCCTATTGAGAAGCATATTGCTGATTTTAAGGCTGATTTGCATGCCTCATTTGAGATGTCTCATTTGGGGCATTTGTATCATTATTTGGGCATTCAGTTTATGCACGTTGATGGTGGAATGGCTTTGTGTCAAACGAGATATATTGACACATTATTGCAACGTTTTGGCCTTGAAGACTGTAAGCCTATTGTCACTCCTATGGAGACAGCTTTAGGATTCAGTCTTCATGATGCTGGAGATGCATTTGATGTTGTTCTCTATCAGCAGGCTGTTGGATGCTTGATTTACTTATGCATTACTCGGCCAGATATTCAATTTGTTGTCTCACAGATGAGCACTTTTATGCATTGCCCAAGAGTCAAGCATTGGCAGGCGCTTAAGCGCATCTTTCGCTACTTGAATGGTACTCGGCTACTTGGGTTGTTTTATCCCAAGGGGGGATCACTACCGCCAGATTTGCATGCTTTTTCTAACTCTGATTGGGTTGGTTGCTATGACACTCGTGTGTCCACTAGTGGCTTTTGCTTCATGCTTGGTAGCTCATGTATATCTTGATTGAGCAAGAAGCAGCCTACTGTAGCCACTTCCAGTTGTGAGGCTGAGTATAGGGCAGCGTTCACAGCTACTGTTGAGTGTGTGTGGCTTAGATGCCTTATGGCTGATTTGGGTGTTGGTCAGTCCTCTGCCACCACCATGTTCACTGACAGTCAGAGTGCATTGGCAGTTGCGAGGAACCCTGTGTTCCATGCTCACACTATGTTGGTGCAGACCAATCACCAATTGAAGGCTTGGAAGATCAAATGATGAAGGAAGAATCAATTCCTAAAGTGTGGAAGAAGATTACATTCAGAGGACAAGAGAAGTGTACACATATGTACATTAGCATAGTCATAGATGACTTAGATCTTTTGTTCAGTAAGAATCATGTACAAATTATCTATAAATACTTTGAGAAAAGTCGGGGCATGTATGAGAGCATATGTGACAATAGTTAGAAGCCAAGAATGAGGAAGTTAGAAGTCATGTGATAGAGAAAAAGTTAGTTGAGTTAGCTCTCATCACTCAGTTGTAATTTCTCTGAGTAAATGAAAAGTTTTGCGCCCGATGTTTCTGCGTGTTCTCCTTCTACAGTAGATCAATTGTGAAATGCTTTTGTACAAGTCTAAGTTGAAAGTTGCTTGACCTCTGTGCAAAGTTTGAGCTTCCAATTGTAATCAGGCTGAGTGAATTAAGTGTAGGAACATTCATATGTGAAGTGTGTTCACTGGTTCCTAAAACAGGTGCAGATTTCGAAGTCAATGTTTTGGTCATTTCTCCTAGCACAGTTTAAAGTTTTGCATGAGTGAGGGCTTAATCTTTAAGTTGGAAGATAAGCTACTCATGTCTAGAAGCATTTTGTAAAACGGGTTCTATTCAAGGAGAACCAAGTCTTAAAAGTTACAGGTGTAAAGTCAACTGTTTTGGTTGACAGTTTCTGACATAGGTAACTTGTGAAATCAATTTCTCAAGTTATACTTAACCTTTTGAAGTGATTCAACTTGGAGTAGATGCGCAATCTCTAGGAGATGATTCGTACAAAGTTTCATCAAAAACTTTACAGATTTGATAGGTCAATGTGAATGAACAATGCAGCAGACTTTTCTGTGTATCATCTTCTTCACAGATTTGTTAATCTTTTGGTAATTAGTAGTTGATCCTCAAAATGGGTGGAAAGTTTTGACTTATTCTTGGTATAGAGGTGCTCTAATCACAAGAATAAGTTATTCTTTTGGAGATTAACATTCTCCATCAGTGGTATCAGAGCAGGAGACATCAATTTGAAGAAAGGAGGATCCCGACTGCTGCAGATTCAAGAAATTCAACACTTGAAGGACTAAGAAGTGAAAGCTTGGAGTCAAAGCTTGAGGAGAAGACTATTTGACATCAAGAAAGGCAAAAGGAGTTCAATTCGAAGTAAAGGTACATATATTGGTTGTAAAGCTTGAAGATTTCAATACACAGGTGGACACAAGATGGGAGAAAGCTTGCAGATTGATAAGCTAGATAGGGAGAACTATCCAGCATGGTCCATGAGGATGGAAGCACACCTCATGAGCAAAGATCTTATATCATTTATTACAGGAGATGAAGAAAAACCAGAGTTTGCAGATCCAAGTATTCCTACTAGGGAAGAACTTGCAATGTTGAAGACTTGGATGAGAAAGGATGCTCAAGCAAGGAGTATCATCTACATGGCTGTAAATGATTATCTTTTACCTCACATCAGAGGTTTGGAAAGTGCCACAGATGTTTGGAATGCCTTGGAAGAGCATTTCCAAAATACAACTAAGTCAAGGAAGTCCTCACTATGGGCTGAATTCACAACCTTCAAGAAGAAGAGCTCACAATCAATTTCAGATTATGTGGCAAGGATGAAAGATATTGCAGATAGCTTGGGAGCAGTGGATGAAGATATTGAAGAAGAAAAGTTGGTAAGACAAATACTTACAGGTTTGAGAGGAGATGAGAAGTGGAAGCCTTTTATATTGTCCATAGAGTTGTCACTTGATCACTTTACTCCTGACCTTAATCAATTGCTAGGACATATGCTAACCTTTGAGCAGGATCTTAAAGGAGACAATGATAGAAGTACAAGTCAAGCTATGTACTCCAAAGACAAGAAAAAGAATGGCAAGGGAAAGCAATCAAATGATGATGAAGGGAATTCAAATCAAGCTAACTTCACAAAAGGGAAGACAAATTTCAGAGGTAAAGGAAGAGGAGGTAAGAACAAAGATAATGCTAAAGCTTGTTGGATTTGTGGCAGAACAAATCATTTGGCAAATGATTGTTGGTATAACAATCAAAATGGTGGAAGCAATAATCAGAATTATAGTCAAAGAGGTAGAGGAGGCAGAAACCAAAGAGGCAACTTCAGAGGAAGAGGTGGTAGGACATCATATGGTAGAGGAGGTGGAAGAAACTTCCAATCTCAGTCCTACAACAATAATTATTACAATTATGCATCAGATCAGAAGGATGATATGACTCTTATCTTGAATGCAACTCATGAATCAATGGGAGAAGATCAAAGAGTGTTTTATATTGACTCAGGGTGCAGCAACCATCTGAGTGGGAATCTATCTTTGATGACTGATATGGAAGCAAGGGTGAATGGACATACAGTTCAAACAGGTGACAATACCAAACATAAAGTGGAGAGCATTGGATCAGTGAAGACAAAGAGTGGAAGTACACTTCTGAGCAAGGTACTTTATGTTCCTACTATTCCTAAAAATTTGATAAGTGTAGGGCAAATTGTGGAGAAAGGATATGAGATAAGATTCACAAATGATGGTGTTTATGTACAAGATCCAAGTCAGGGATATAGAACCATAATTGCAGGTAAAAAGGAAGGAAGATTGTTCACTCTCAAAGTCCAAGGTAATGTGGGACATGCATTGTTTACCTATGGAGGTCAAAAGGTGTCTGAATTAGACCTATGGCATAAGAGGCTAGGTCATTTCAATGAGAGAGCTATAAAGGAGATGTCAAAGAATCAGGTGGTGCTTGGATTGCAAACATTGAAGGGCAACATATGGTGTACAAGTGTGAAGCTTGTCAATTAGGTAAAGCACATAAGAGTTCTTACAACAAATCAGGGTACAAGTATTCAAATATGCTTGATTTGGTTCATACAGATGTATGGGGTCCCTCAAGGGACTATAGCATAAATGGATCCAGATATTATGTGTTGTTTGTTGATGATGCAACCAGGTGGATTACTTTGTATGTAATCAAGGATAAATCAGAAGTTTTCAAGACATTCAAACATTTTCATGTCTATGCAGAAAGGATCACAGGACAAAAGCTAAAGAGACTAAGATCAGATGGAGGGGGAGAGTATTTCTCAAAAGAGTTTGATGATTATTTGTGGAATGCAGGTATCAAAAGAGAAGTAACTTGCAGGTACTCCCCTCAACAGAATGGAGTAGCAGAAAGGAGGAATAGGACTCTTGTAGAGTTTGCAAGAGCCATGATGAAGGAAAAGAATTGTCCAAATTACTTATGGGCAGAAGCCATTAACACTGCAACATACCTTGTGAATAGGTTGCCTTGCAAAGCTTTGGATGGAGGAACCCCTTATGAAGCATGGTGGGGTAAGAAGCCTAGTCTTGATCATTGTAAAGTATTTGGATGTATTGCATATGCTTATGTTCCTTCACAATTAAGACATAAGCTAGAACCAAAAGCAGAGAAGTATGTGTTTATTGGATATGATGATAGACAGATGGGTTACAGATTGTGGAGTCCATCCACAAAGCAATTTCTTGTTACTAAAGATGTAACATTTGATGAGCAAAATATGTGGTATACAGGATCACCAAATGAGTATACAGGTGTTGAAGAAATACAAAGGAAAGGAAAGGCAAAGGTAAAAGTATGTGAAGAAATTGTTGATGAAGTTGACTCTAGATGTAGAGTGCAGGATTATGTAGAAGAAGGGCCAAGATTTGATCCAGAATCAAATGAGGCTGAAACTTCAAGAAGTGCAGAAGTCAGAAGACCTACAAGGGAAAGGAAAGAACCTATAAGGTATAGTTATGATACATCTTTCCTAACAACAAAAGATTATGCCTACATTGTTAAAACAGAAGAAGATCCAACCACTTATGAAGAAGCCAAAGGTAAACAGAATTGGGAGAAGGCAATGCAAGAAGAGTATGATGCTCTACTTGAAAATGAAACTTGGGAACTAGTACCAAGACCAAAGAATCAGAAGGTCATTGGATGCAAGTGGGTATATAAAACAAAGAGGTTTGCAGATGGTAAGGTGTCTAGATATAAGGCTAGACTTGTGGTCAAAGGTTATGCCCAAACTTATGGGGTAGATTATGATGAAACCTTTAGTCCTGTTGCTAAGATGTCTACAATTAGGACATTGATTGCTATTGCTGCTTGCAAAGGATGGAAATTATCACAATTGGATGTGAAAAATGCTTTTCTAAATGGTTACATTGCAGATGAAGTATATATGGAGCAACCAGAAGGCTTCATGGAATCAATTGGATCAGATTATGTGTGTAAGCTCAAAAGAGCTTTATATGGGTTGAAGCAAGCCCCAAGAGCTTGGAATTACAGATTGGTCAAGTTCTTGAATGAATGTGGTTTTCAAGCATCAAAGGCAGATAGTAGCTTGCTAGTGAAGGCAAGTGAAAATGGATACATTTACATGTGCATTTATGTTGATGATATTATTGTTACAGGAACAGATGCTCAAGGAATCAATGAACTCAAAAGACAAATAGAGAAGGAGTTTAAGATAAGTGACTTGGGAAACTTATCTTATTTTCTAGGAATGCAGATTGTGTATACTCAACATGGAGTATATGTTTCACAAGAGAGATACTTGAAGAATCTTCTAGTCAAGTTTAACATGGAAGATTGCAGGACCTCAACCACACCATTGGAGGTAAATCATAAATTAAGTAGGTATGGAGGTGAAGAGTTCAATGACATGAAGAAATATCAGAGTTTGGTAGGTAGTCTAATCTATGCTACCTTGACAAGGCCAGATCTATCATATGCAGTAGGTGTGTTGTCACAATTCATGCATTGTCCAAAGAAGACTCATTGGATTGCAGCCCAAAGGGTACTCAGATATATCAAGGGAACCCTAAGTGAAGGTTTGTACTATGGTTTCACTTCTGACACAAGAATCAAAGTGTTTAGTGATGCAGATTGGGCAGGTGACTCAGATGATAGAAGGTCTACTCATGGATATCTATGTTATATTGGAGATAAGTTAGTTTCTTGGTGTTCAAAGAAGCAACATACAGTTGCTTTATCATCTACAGAAGCTGAGTATAAGGGAATGGTAGAAGCTGCAAAGGAAGTGATATGGTTGAAGACCTTGGTGAAAAGTTTTGAGACTAATCATAGTACTCCAATAATTTTTGGAGACAATATGAGTTCTTTGTATTTGGCAGCTAACCCTGTTTTTCATGCCAGGACTAAGCATATAGAGATTCAGTATCATTTCTTGAGGGAAAAGGTACTTGATAAAGAGAATGAAGTGATGTACACTCCAACAAAAGAACAAGTGGCAGATATGATGACAAAGAGTCTGGATGGACCTAAGTTACAAAGGTTCAAAGATATGGCAAGTATAAAGAAGACAGAGAAAACCTCAATTGATGATTGAGGGGGAGCTGTTGGTGCAGACCAATCACCAATTGAAGGCTTGGAAGATCAAATGATGAAGGAAGAATCAATTCCTAAAGTGTGGAAGAAGATTACATTCAGAGGACAAGAGAAGTGTACACATATGTACATTAGCATAGTCATAGATGACTTAGATCTTTTGTTCAGTAAGAATCATGTACAAATTATCTATAAATACTTTGAGAAAAGTCGGGGCATGAATGAGAGCATATGTGACAATAGTTAGAAGCCAAGAATGAGGAAGTTAGAAGTCATGTGATAGAGAAAAAGTTAGTTGAGTTAGCTCTCATCACTCAGTTGTAATTTCTATGAGTAAATGAAAAGTTTTGCGCCCGATGTTTCTGCGTGTTCTCCTTCTACAGTAGATCAATTGTGAAATGCTTTTGTACAAGTCTAAGTTGAAAGTTGCTTGACCTCTGTGCACAGTTTGAGCTTCCAATTGTAATGAGGCTGAGTGAATTAAGTGTAGGAACATTCATATGTGAAGTGTGTTCACTGGTTCCTAAAACAGGCGCAGATTTCGAAGTCAATGTTTTGGTCATTTCTCCTAGCACAGTTTAAAGTTTTGCATGAGTGAGGGCTTAATCTTTAAGTTGGAAGATAAGCTACTCATGTCTAGAAGCATTTTGTAAAACGGGTTCTATTCAAGGAGAACCAAGTCTTAAAAGTTACAGGTGTAAAGTCGACTGTTTTGGATGACAGTTTCTGACATAGGTAACTTGTGAAATCAATTTCTCAAGTTATACTTAACCTTTTGAAGTGGTTCAACTTGGAGTAGATGCGCAATCTCTAGGAGATGATTCGTACAAAGTTTCATCAAAAACTTTACAGATTTGATAGGTCAATGTGAATGAACAATGCAGCAGACTTTTCTGTGTATCATCTTCTTCACAGATTTGTTAATCTTTTGGTAATTAGTAGTTGATCCTCAAAATGAGTGGAAAGTTTTGACTTATTCTTGGTATAGAGGTGCTCTAATCACAAGAATAAGTTATTCTTTTGGAGATTAACATTCTCCATCACACTAAGCACATTGAGGTGCATTATCATTATGTCGAGGAGAGGTTCTCTGCTGGGGAGATCAGCTTGGCATATGTGCCCACGCAGGAGAACATTGCAGACCTTTTCACGAAGGCTCTGCCTAGGGAGAAGTTTGAAGCTTTTCGCAAAGGTTTGGGCTTACTTCCTTTTGTGGAGTGATTTCCACATAGCTTGGCACTTCCTTATACATGAGTGCCACCTCCTTGTTTACCGCATCACTCCTAGGGGGGATTTGTTGATATATTTAGGTAGTGATGTGTGTGAACACACTAGGACTTTCGGGGCACTTTTTTCCCCCTTTAGGAGGTTTTTTTCCCCCGGCTTGTATATACGCCTATTGCCCTAATGGGCTACTTATCTTTGTACATTCTCTACTAATACATTCAGTATTGTGTGTTGTGCTCCAAGCTTTTTCTTCTTCCTTGTGATGCTGGCGTGCTTCCGCAGACGTCTAACTCCAACATACTTGGTAGTTTGGGCTATGCCACTCCAACTAGAGTGGACATTTGCTATGAAGTAAGTGTCTTAAGCCAGCTCATGCATACTACAAGGAAACCTCACATGGAATCAACCAAGAGAATCCTCAAATATTTGAAGGGTACTATCAATGAAGGTTTGTACGATCCTTACACATATATCAAACTCTTCTCTGATGCAGATTGGACCGAATCTAAAGATGACAAAAGAATCACATCATGATACCTTACATTTGTAGGTACAAAATTTCATGGTCCTCAAAGAATCAACCCACAGTTGCACTCTCATCAACTCAAACTGAATATAGAGGACTTGCAAATGCTACTTAGGAAGCAATGTGGATTGAGACCCTATACTCTCATTTAGGTCTTAGAACTTCCACTCCACATATCTTTGGGGATAACATCAGTTTAGGACATCTTTCTGCTAACCCATTTTATCATGTCAGGACTAAACACAGAGAATTGCATTATCATTATGTCAAGGAAAATATTACAAGCAAAGAGATTCAATTAACATATGTGTCAATAGATCAACAATATATAGACATGATGACAAAGGCATTAGATGGAAGTAAGCTAAGTAGGTTCAAATCAATGATTGGACTAAAAGATATCTTGAAGGACTCAAGAAATCAAGGGTTATAGGCTTGAGGGGGAGTTGTTGGTGCAAATATCAAGCTGGAAAGCTTGGCATCTAGATTATTTGTAATAGCTATAAGTGGCAAGAAATCTAATGATAATAGGAAGCTATCTCCACAAACTTTTTTATTTGGAATCAAGATCAAATCATCCCTAAAGTTTAGATCACCTTTTAGGTGGATGACTCACCCATTTGAAATTTAAATTCATGTACGAATACACCTGTTTCGTAGTCCTAGGAGATCATACATATATATTAGAGCTTGAGCTGAGTCCTAGAGTCCTAATTGCACTCATTACAAGTGAGAGTAGTCCTTTACACATGCTTGTATCATGTGCTCAATATCATACACATTTTGATTCATTACTTTGAGTAAGTCATTCTCTATATGCTACTACAATATATCCATGTACACAATGAATGTGTTTTGATCATTTCTCTATTTATGATCATTAAATTTCTATAATTTAATTTGGACCAGTTAGGTTGTAGCTTCACGCATCTATATGTCATGTTTCATCATTATTGGACTACTATGTCTCAAGATATGAGTGACTAGAGCTGACTATGTCTTAAACTCATCTTGTTCTTGAAAAGCCCGGGTGACCCCCCATACTTGCTAGATTTATTTCTCACTCTATGGTTCACCTTAATTCATCAAATAACTTTCATTAGTTAGCCATTCACTTCCGTTAGATGTGTGAAAAAGCTCTCTTGTCACTTCATTACAGGTTGTGAGCTTTGAGCATACTTCTCTTACCTCCTTCTCCCAAAATAGAAGGTTTCTTCAATCCTTACAAACTAGAAGTTTTTTGTTTTCATGCAAACATTTGAAAATGAGTTTCCAAAGCACCTAATAGCTTTTTTGTGCATATTTAGGAAGCTAAAGAACTATACTAAGCAATACTAGATTCACATTGGCTGGTCTAGAGCAGGTTTGTTGCAATACCACCTCATCTCTACACATATCTCATCACCTCTTCACATTTTTTAGGATTTTTTTTCATTTCTACAACACATTCTTGAGAACTTATAGTACAGAAATGTAAGTTCTCTAGTGTTTTGGGTGGGAAACGTCATTTTGGAATGTGCTCTATTTCTGAGATTTTTGAAATGCTTTTTTGGGTTTTTATGCATTTTTATATTTAGTTTTCTATTTTCCCTCACATTATACCTTATTTATACAAAAAGATGGGTCCGTCTACCTTATTCTTTTCCTTGAAGGTAAAAAAGGCCCTTCCTATGCTCGACAACTTGGATTCTTCTTCTTCTTCTTCTTCTTCTTCTTCTTCTTCTTCTTCTTCTTCTTCTTCTTCCTCTTCTTCTTCTTCTTCTTCTTCTTCTTCTTCTCCTTCTCTCTCTCTCTCAATCTCTCTTTCTCTTTCTCTCTCTCTTTCTCTCTTTCTCTTTCTCTCTCTCTACCCTAAAAAAAACTACTATAGTATAAAATTTTATACTATGCTATGAAAAATTTCTTTTTATTTTTTATATGTGAAAGATTTATGTCTCTAGATTGTGCATTGCATGACCATTTGTTTCGATTCTAGGGTCAATTTCATGTTTTTCAATATGTACAGCTTCATTTTCATCATTATTTTTCCCAAAATCCTAACCCTTTTCCTTCTTTTGGTCAAAATGTCTCTCTTTTGTCAACATTGTACATGTGATTTTTCATTTCCACATGTTCTACATGGTCTGTTCCCTCTCTAATTCCCCACATGTTTCACATTTTCCACAAGCACCCCTCGTATCTACTCTTTTCTTACTCTTTTCCCACTTTTGGCCCAATTTAACCCGCCCAACCCCCTTTCTCACTCACTCATACCCCCCCTTGTAGCATGCCCCACCCTTTTGTTGGTGCAATTAAGCCCAAGCCTACATACATGATCAATTCACATAAGCTTGATGTATTAGCATTACATTTAGAAGGCTTCATATGTACAACCTCTTGTAACTTTGATTCATAATTACCCATTGTAAAAGGTCATTAAACCCACGAGGAATTCGGAAGCATATAATCTTGTAACTTTTAGTAGATGATTCAAGAGAGAATCAATCATATACTTTAGGACACACTTTATTGGTAGAGATTTGAACTTGAATTCAAATCCTTCGCTCGAAGAAAAGCTATTAAAGAAGATATCAAATGGTTGCATGTATCTTGAGGTTCAAAGATCATTTCCATGTACTTCCATTGAGAAGAGGAGCTCATCTCATAGCTCACTCATTCCTCACTCATTGAGCAATGCCTTATTGTCAATTACATTGTATTTTTACTTGATTTAATTCATACATGATCATTACTTCTTACTCTCATATCTCTCACACTCTATCAGAACAGTGAGATTGTCTGAGCTAGTTCTCACTATATAGTGCATTATTTCGTGTGATTTAAAGCATGACATCTTCAACATAATCTCTACTTTAATCCTACAAAGTTTCATAGGTAATGCATCTCATCATCATTAGATAACAATCAATCTCTGCTCACTAATCTATGACTTTCAAGGCCCTTAAAAGTCAACATATATGCTTAAGTTGCTGAACATATTTCTCTCCATACAGTTCATTATTTTAGATTATTTCACTCATGATTCGCTGCTTGTTAAGCTAATTGAAGTTCCCCAAAAGGAATTTTATTAATTGTTGTTGTACTCAAGAGAATTGTGAAAAAATCTCAGTAGGTGTCTCAACCAAAATAGCAAGTTATAACACCTTGGATCATATGCCTACCTATCTGTGTTGATCCTATCATTAGTGCATCATCTTCCAAGCAACATATGTGATCATTTATGCTTATGAGCTAGTTAAAGAGACCCACAACACTCTCCAACCATTAATTATAGCAAGTGTGAAGTAGAATTTAGCTACACCAACTCATCTCTTGTGATTATCCACCATCTCCTCCAGCACCTTTCCCCTTGTTGGAATCAATGTTAATTTGGTCCAACAATGCTCTTTGAGTCCTTGAAACCCCACGCGATAACAATTGATGTTCGCTTTATTATAACTCCTTAATAAGTAAAAGCTCATGGGCACTTTGTTCTAGGAGAAACGTTGAAAAACTAATCTCAACCCACCAGAGTTCAAGTCCCATCACGCGAACATAGTTTTTACAAAAGAAGATCCAGAGGAGGTGATCACTCAAAGATCACAAGCCAGCTCTTGGTGTTCTGAAGCTTTGGAGGTGGAGTTTTGGTGAAGGAGAGCCTACTCTCTTGGAGCAAGAAGTCTTCTACAAGGTGGTGGTAACTATCTTTTGTGAGTTAACCTTATATTTTGTTTTTCGAGTTTCTCTACCCTAATCTCAAAATTATGGTTTGTTGATTTACAATTTTGTTACACTATTTTGTGAGAATAAGGTTAGCTTCATTGCTCATTCACTTCACACACATTTAGATTATTTCAACATAATCTAAATTTTGTATCATCATCTTCTTGGATATTCTTCCATTAGTGAGTGCACCACTTTATATGGTTGAGTAGTACGCCCATGTTGTAATTTGGACATCTATTTTTTAGTGAGTAAGCATCCAGCTTAGGTTCCCTATCTTTGTCTCAAGATCTCTTTCTTTCTATCTCTCACTAATCATCTTAATTAATTAAGTGTGTATGCTCAAAAGGTTTTAGTATTGGAACGATCCTAGGGCGCCAAATTCCAACACTTGGTATCAAAGCATAATTGACATACACACTTAGTAAAAGATGAGTGAGATTAGAATTGAGATTGAAGACAAGTTGGATGGATCTTCTAATTATCCCATGTGGAGTTTCATGATGATGAATATTTTAGTGACAAAGTATTTATGGAGTATCGTCAATGGATCCTTAACAAGACCCAAATGAGAAGGTGAAGAAGGAGCTACAACAAATTCAAGAGATACTGGAATTACTATTACAGAACCAACTGAAGAAGAGGTAACTACTTCGACATCCAGAGTCACAGGTATGTCTTTACCTACAGTACCTCCTACTGAAGATCAGGCAAGGTGGGATGCTCTAGAGGCTTTAGCACTTTCATTCATAGCAATGAGCGTCAAAAAGCATATTCTACCACAGATCAGATCTTGCAGAAGTTCTAGACAAGCTTGGTTGAAGCTTGAGAATCTTTTTCAGAGTAGAAATCTAGCTAGAAAATCTCACTTGAGGAGACAACTAGAAAATACAAGAATGAAGGCTGGTGAGTCAATTCAAACCCACATTACGAGACTTGTTGACTTGAGAGATCAAATTCTAAATGTAGGAGTTGAGATATCATATGAAGAAATGATAAATACGCTGATTAATTCACTTCCTGTCTCATATCATTCTTTCATAACTACTCTTACTCTTACCACAAGAGATAGAGAGGTTACGTTTCAAGAGTTAGAATTCTTGTTGCTTCAAGATGAAGATCAGTTGAAGGGAATGGAAGAGAATGAAGAAGCACTTTTATCTTCATCAAAGGGGAAAAAAAAGACGGAGAAGAAGGAAAAACAATCCATAAAGGAAAGTAAGTCCCTTTCACCTTCTACTTTAAATTATGTATCTACTACATCTAAAGAGAATTCTTCTAAGAAGAAGGAAGTAATATGTTTTTACTGCAAGAAACTTGGACATTTTAAATCAGCATGTTATAAAAGGATTGTAGTAGAAAAGAAAAAGGCATCAGGTAATGTTGCAGAAGATGATAAAAAAGGGAAATCTCAAGGTGACTCTTATGCCTGTGTCACCATTGAGGAAGTAGCTTTTGATCAGGCAGCTTTACAAGTTCTTTCAGGAAGTCCTTGGATATTTGACTCAGGTGCTACAAAGCATATGATAGGTTGCAAATATGTATTTTCTTCTCTTTTCTGTTCTTCAGGCAGAAGAGTTACTATTGCAGATGGCAATGATTTGGATGTTGTAGGAATAGGTACAGTAACCCTAAAGTCAAGAGAAGGTGGTAATTTTCATATTTGAGATGTTCTTTATGTACCTGAAATGAAGAAGAATCTGCTATCTATATCTTCATTTTTAGGTGATGGCTTTAAAGTTGTATTTGTGAGAGATCTTTGTAAGATCTTATCACACAAAGACAACAAGTGTATTTTACAAGGTGAGCATAGAGGAGGGATCTTTGTTTTGTCAAAAATCAGTTAGGCATATGCAGTCAAATCTTCATCACCGATGGAAGATATAAAGCTATGGCATGAAAGATTTGGACATATTAGTTTTGGAGCTCTCAAGAGTATCAAAGACAGAGGTACGGTTGAGAGTTTACTCTCATTCAAGCTACCAGATGATTCAAACATATGTGAAGGATGCCTTGAAGTTAAGATGCATAAACTACCTTTCAAGAAACATGGTCATACTACAGCTACCAGGAAATTGTAGATTATTCATTTGAGATGTGAATGGACCTATGAGAGTAGACTCTATTCAAGGCTTCAGATATTTTGTTCTATTTGTTGATGATTTTACGAGATACTCATTGATCTATGGTCTTAAGTTGATGTTAGAAGTCTTTCCTATGTTCAAGAAGTTTGTAGCTATATGGTTGAAAATGAAAGTTAGGAAACTATTTAGATTCTCAAAAGTAATAGAGGTGGAGAATACTTGTCAAAAGACTTGCATATATTTCTTGATGAGAAAGGTATTACTCGACACCTTACTATTGCTTATACTCCTCAACAGAATGGTGTTGCAGAAAGAAAGAATAGAGTACTTGTTGAAATGATGCAGAGCATGATGGCATCCAAGAAGCTTTCACTAAAATTCTGGTTTGATGCAGTACATATAGCTAACCACATTTTAAATAGGTCATCTACAAAAGCTTTAAAGGTAATCACACCTTATGAAGCTTATTATGGTAGAAAACCTAATGTGAGTTACTTTAGAGTGTTTGGATCACTTTGTTATGTACATATTGAGAAAAAGGACTGAGGCAAACTAGATGTAAAGGCAAAGAAAGTTGTTTTTATTGGATATCCTATTGAGAGTTAAGGATACAGGTTTTATGTTCTAAATGATGGAGAATGTTAATCTCCAAAAGAATAACTTATTCTTGTGATTAGAGCACCTCTATACCAAGAATAAGTCAAAACTTTCCACTCATTTTGAGGATCAACTACTAATTACCAAAAGATTAACAAATCTGTGAAGAAGATGATACACAGAAAAGTCTGCTGCATTGTTCATTCACATTGACCTATCAAATCTGTAAAGTTTTTGATGAAACTTTGTACGAATCATCTCCTAGAGATTGCACATCTACTCCAAGTTGAATCACTTCAAAAGGTTAAGTATAACTTGAGAAATTGATTTCACAAGTTACCTATGTCAGAAACTGTCATCCAAAACAGTCGACTTTACACCTGTAACTTTTAAGACTTGGTTCTCCTTGAATAGAACCCGTTTTACAAAATGCTTCTAGACATGAGTAGCTTATCTTCCAACTTAAAGATTAAGCCCTCACTCATGCAAAACTTTAAACTGTGCTAGGAGAAATGACCAAAACATTGACTTCGAAATCTGCGCCTGTTTTAGGAACCAGTGAACACACTTCACATATGAATGTTCCTACACTTAATTCACTCAGCCTGATTACAATTGGAAGCTCAAACTTTGCACAGAGGTCAAGCAACTTTCAACTTAGACTTGTACAAAAGCATTTCACAATTGATCTACTGTAGAAGGAGAACACGCAGAAACATCGGGCGCAAAACTTTTCATTTACTCAGAGAAATTACAACTGAGTGATGAGAGCTAACTCAACTAACTTTTTCTCTATCACATGACTTCTAACTTCCTCATTCTTGGCTTCTAACTATTGTCACATATGCTCTCATTCATGCCCCGACTTTTCTCAAAGTATTTATAGATAATTTGTACATGATTCTTACTGAACAAAAGATCTAAGTCATCTATGACTATGCTAATGTACATATGTGTACACTTCTCTTGTCCTCTGAATGTAATCTTCTTCCACACTTTAGGAATTGATTCTTCCTTCATCATTTGATCTTCCAAGCCTTCAATTGGTGATTGGTCTGCACCAACAGCTCCCCCTCAATCATCAATTGAGGTTTTCTCTGTCTTCTTTATACTTGCCATATCTTTGAACCTTTGTAACTTAGGTCCATCCAGACTCTTTGTCATCATATCTGCCACTTGTTCTTTTGTTGGAGTGTACATCACTTCAATCTCTTTATCAAGTACCTTTTCCCTCAAGAAATGATACTGAATCTCTATATGCTTAGTCCTGGCATGAAAAACAGGGTTAGCTGCCAAATACAAAGAACTCATATTGTCTCCAAAAATTATTGGAGTACTATGATTAGTCTCAAAACTTTTCATCAAGGTCTTCAACCATATCACTTCCTTTGCAGCTTCTACCATTCCCTTATACTCAGCTTCTGTAGATGATAAAGCAACTGTATGTTGCTTCTTTGAACACCAAGAAACTAACTTATCTCCAATATAACATAGATATCCATGAGTAGACCTTCTATCATCTGAGTCACCTGCCCAATCTGCATCACTAAACACTTTGATTCTTGTGTCAGAAGTGAAACCATAGTACAAACCTTCACTTAGGGTTCCCTTGATATATCTGAGTACCCTTTGGGCTGCAATCCAATGAGTCTTCTTTGGACAATGCATGAATTGTGACAACACACCTACTGCATATGATAGATCTGGCCTTGTCAAGGTAGCATAGATTAGACTACCTACCAAACTCTGATATTTCTTCATGTCATTGAACTCTTCACCTCCATACCTACTTAATTTATGATTTACCTCCAATGGTGTGGTTGAGGTCCTGCAATCTTCCATGTTAAACTTGACTAGAAGATTCTTCAAGTATCTCTCTTGTGAAACATATACTCCATGTTGAGTATACACAATCTGCATTCCTAGAAAATAAGATAAGTTTCCCAAGTCACTTATCTTAAACTCCTTCTCTATTTGTCTTTTGAGTTCATTGATTCCTTGAGAATCTGTTCCTGTAACAATAATATCATCAACATAAATGCACATGTAAATGTATCCATTTTCACTTGCCTTCACTAGCAAGCTACTATCTGCCTTTGATGCTTGAAAACCACATTCATTCAAGAACTTGACCAATCTGTAATTCCAAGCTCTTGGGGCTTGCTTCAACCCATATAAAGCTCTTTTGAGCTTACACACATAATCTGATCCAATTGATTCCATGAAGCCTTCTGGTTGCTCCATATATACTTCATCTGCAATGTAACCATTTAGAAAAGCATTTTTCACATCCAATTGTGATAATTTCCATCCTTTGCAAGCAGCAATAGCAATCAATGTCCTAATTGTAGACATCTTAGCAACAGGACTAAAGGTTTCATCATAATCTACCCCATAAGTTTGGGCATAACCTTTGACCACAAGTCTAGCCTTATATCTAGACACCTTACCATCTGCAAACCTCTTTGTTTTATATACCCACTTGCATCCAATGACCTTCTGATTCTTTGGTCTTGGTACTAGTTCCCAAGTTTCATTTTCAAGTAGAGCATCATACTCTTCTTGCATTGCCTTCTCCCAATTCTGTTTACCTTTGGCTTCTTAATAAGTGGTTGGATCTTCTTCTGTTTTAACAATGTAGGCATAATCTTTTGTTGTTAGGAAAGATGTATCATAACTATACCTTATAGGTTCTTTCCTTTCCCTTGTAGATCTTCTGACTTCTGCACTTCTTGAAGTTTCAGCCTCATTTGATTCTGGATCAAATCTTGGCCCTTCTTCTACATAATCCTGCACTCTACATCTAGAGTCAACTTCATCAACAATTTCTTCACATACTTTTACCTTTGCCTTTCCTTTCCTTTGTATTTCTTCAACACCTGTATACTCATTTGGTGATCTTGTATACCACATATTTTGCTCATCAAATGTTACATCTTTAGTAACAAGAAATTGCTTTGTGGATGGACTCCACAATCTGTAACCCATCTGTCTATCATCATATCCAATAAACACATACTTCTCTGCTTTTGGTTCTAGCTTATGTCTTAATTGTGAAGGAACATACATCCAAATACTTTACAATGATCAAGACTAGGCTTCTTACCCCACCATGCTTCATAAGGGGTTCCTCCATCCAAAGCTTTGCAAGGCAACCTATTCACAAGGTATGTTGCAGTGTTAATGGCTTCTGCCCATAAGTAATTTGGACAATTCTTTTCCTTCATCATGGCTCTTGCAAACTCTACAAGAGTCCTATTCCTCCTTTCTGCTACTCCATTCTATTGAGGGGAGTACCTGCAAGTTACTTCTCTTTTGATACCTGCATTCCACAAATAATCATCAAACTCTTTTGAGAAATACTCTCCCCCTCCATCTGATCTTAACCTCTTTAGCTTTTGTCCTGTGATCCTTTCTGCATAGACATGAAAATGTTTGAATGTCTTGAAAACTTCTGATTTATCCTTGATTACATACAAAGTAATCCACCTGGTTGCATCATCAACAAACAACACATAATATCTGGATCCATTTATGCTATAGTCCCTTGAGGGACCCCATACATCTGTATGAACCAAATCAAGCATATTTGAATACTTGTACCCTGATTTGTTGTAAGAACTCTTATGTGCTTTACCTAATTGACAAGCTTCACACTTGTACACCATATGTTGCCCTTCAATGTTTGCAATCCAAGCACCACCTGATTCTTTGACATCTCCTTTATAGCTCTCTCATTGAAATGACCTAGCCTCTTATGCCATAGGTCTAATTCAGACACCTTTTGACCTCCATAGGTAAACAATGCATGTCCCACATTACCTTGGACTTTGAGAGTGAACAATCTTCCTTCCTTTTTACCTGCAATTCTGGTTCTATATCCCTGACTTGGATCTTGTACATAAACACCATCATTTGTGAATCTTACCTCATATCCTTTCTCCACAATTTGCCCTACACTTATCAAATTTTTAGGAATAGTAGGAACATAAAGTACCTTGCTCAGAAGTGTACTTCCACTCTTTGTCTTCACTGATCCAATGCTCTCCACTTTATGTTTGGTATTGTCACCTGTTTGAACTGTATGTCCATTCACCCTTGCTTCCATATCAGTCATCAAAGATAGATTCCCACTCAGATGGTTGCTGCACCCTGAGTCAATATAAAACACTCTTTGATCTTCTCCCATTGATTCATGAGTTGCATTCAAGATAAGAGTCATATCATCCTTCTGATCTGATGCATAATTGTAATAATTATTGTTGTAGGACTGAGATTGGAAGTTTCTTCCACCTCCTCTACCATATGATGTCCTACCACCTCTTCCTCTGAAGTTGCCTCTTTGGTTTCTGCCTCCTCTACCTCTTTGACTATAATTCTGATTATTGCTTCCACCATTTTGATTGTTATACCAACAATCATTTGCCAAATGATTTGTTCTGCCACAAATCCAACAAGCTTTAGCATTATCTTTGTTCTTACCTCCTCTTCCTTTACCTCTGAAATTTGTCTTCCCTTTTGTGAAGTTAGCTTGATTTGAATTCCCTTCATCATCATTTGATTGCTTTCCCTTGCCATTCTTTTTCTTGTCTTTGGAGTACATAGCTTGACTTGTACTTCTATCATTGTCTCCTTTAAGATCCTGCTCAAAGGTTAGCATATGTCCTAGCAATTGATTAAGGTCAGGAGTAAAGTGATCAAGTGACAACTCTATGGACAATATAAAAGGCTTCCACTTCTCATCTCCTCTCAAACCTGTAAGTATTTGTCTTACCAACTTTTCTTCTTCAATATCTTCATCCACTGCTCCCAAGCTATCTGCAATATCTTTCATCCTTGCCACATAATCTGAAATTGATTGTGAGCTCTTCTTCTTGAAGGTTGTGAATTCAGCCCATAGTGAGGACTTCCTTGACTTAGTTGTATTTTGGAAATGCTCTTCCAAGGCATTCCAAACATCTGTGGCACTTTCCAAACCTCTGATGTGAGGTAAAAGATAATCATTTACAGCCATGTAGATGATACTCCTTGCTTGAGCATCCTTTCTCATCCAAGTCTTCAACATTGCAAGTTCTTCCCTAGTAGGAATACTTGGATCTGCAAACTCTGGTTTTTCTTCATCTCCTGTAACAAATGATATAAGATCTTTGCTCATGAGGTGTGCTTCCATCCTCATGGACCATGCTGGATAGTTCTCCCTATCTAGCTTATCAATGTGCAAGCTTTCTCCCATCTTGTGTCCACCTGTGTATTGAAATCTTCAAGCTTTACAACCAATATATGTACCTTTACTTCGAATTGAACTCCTTTTGCCTTTCTTGATGTCAAATAGTCTTCTCCTCAAGCTTTGACTCCAAGCTTTCACTTCTTAGTCCTTCAAGTGTTGAATTTCTTGAATCTGCAGCAGTCGGGATCCTCCTTTCTTCAAATTGATGTCTCCTGCTCTGATACCACTGATGGAGAATGTTAATCTCCAAAAGAATAACTTATTCTTGTGATTAGAGCACCTCTATACCAAGAATAAGTCAAAACTTTCCACTCATTTTGAGGATCAACTACTAATTACCAAAAGATTAACAAATCTGTGAAGAAGATGATACACAGAAAAGTCTGCTGCATTGTTCATTCACATTGACCTATCAAATCTGTAAAGTTTTTGATGAAACTTTGTACGACTCATCTCCTAGAGATTGCGCATCTACTCCAAGTTGAATCACTTCAAAAGGTTAAGTATAACTTGAGAAATTGATTTCACAAGTTACCTATGTCAGAAACTGTCATCCAAAACAGTCGACTTTACACCTGTAACTTTTAAGACTTGGTTCTCCTTGAATAGAACCCGTTTTACAAAATGCTTCTAGACATGAGTAGCTTATCTTCCAACTTAAAGATTAAGCCCTCACTCATGCAAAACTTTAAACTGTGCTAGGAGAAATGACCAAAACATTGACTTCGAAATCTGCGCCTGTTTTAGGAACCAGTGAACACACTTCACATATGAATGTTCCTACACTTAATTCACTCAGCCTGATTACAATTGGAAGCTCAAACTTTGCACAGAGGTCAAGCAACTTTCAACTTAGACTTGTACAAAAGCATTTCACAATTGATCTACTGTAGAAGGAGAACACGCAGAAACATCGGGCGCAAAACTTTTCATTTACTCAGAGAAATTACAACTGAGTGATGAGAGCTAACTCAACTAACTTTTTCTCTATCACATGACTTCTAACTTCCTCATTCTTGGCTTCTAACTATTGTCACATATGCTCTCATTCATGCCCCGACTTTTCTCAAAGTATTTATAGATAATTTGTACATGATTCTTACTGAACAAAAGATCTAAGTCATCTATGACTATGCTAATGTACATATGTGTACACTTCTCTTGTCCTCTGAATGTAATCTTCTTCCACACTTTAGGAATTGATTCTTCCTTCATCATTTGATCTTCCAAGCCTTCAATTGGTGATTGGTCTGCACCAACACTAAAGGCAGGTGAAGTTATTCTTTCACGTAATGTTTATATTGCTGAAAATAAGGTTTATGATAAAGAAGCAGAATTCTACAGTTCATTAGTGAAAATGACTATGGATTTTTTAGAAAGATTCTGGATGTACATATTCAACCATATCAGGAGGGAGTTAAAATTCCTAAGATTCAAGAAAGAGTTGAAGAAAGAGGAATTTCACAACCTTCTACAAAGTCAATTCCACATCAGACTTTAGTTCCAAAAATGGAAGAAGTTAAAGTTCTAGAAAGTCCTAATACCTCAGCAGGACAAGTCCCAAAACCTGTGGAAGCTGAAAGATCAGAAAGAGTTTCACCACTATTTAAAGATACACCTATGTTGTTATATCAGACTTCGAAAGATAGTGGTATAAAGACTTTTACAGGAAGAACAAGGAGTCAAACTAGACAACAACGACAAGATCATGTAAGAACAAGAAGTCAGACTAGACAGCAACAACAAAGAGATCATGTAAGTTTCGCTGAAGACTTTCAGATTCATGATATTTTGGAGCTTACAGTTGTTGAAGATGAACCTGCATGTGGTAAAGATGCACTTAACGTTCCTATTTGGAGAAAAGCTATGCAAGAAGAGATTGATTCTAAGAATCAAACTTGGCAGCTATGTGAGTTACCAGAGGGAAAGAAGGCTATAGGTGTAAAATGGATCTTCAAAATCAAAAGGAAAGCAGATACAAGGCCAGGTTGGTTGTAAAAGGATATGCACAAGAAAAAGGTATTGATTATGATGAGACATTTGCTCCTACGTCTAGGATGCATGTTATTAGGTCAATACTTGCGACTGCTTTTCTAAATGATGACTTACATGAGGATGTGTATATTTAGCAACTAGAAGGTTTTGAAGAGATAGGTAAAGAAAACTTAGTGTGTAAGCTTATAAAAGCTTTGTATGGTTTAAAACAGGCACCTAGAGCATGGTATGAAAAGATACATACATATCTTTTATCCATTGGTTTCCATAACTCAGATGCAGCTCCAACTCTTTATCTTAAAGCTGAAATAGGTATGATGATTATAGCAATCATTTATGTGGATGATATTATAGTCACAAGTCCCAGAGATGAAGATTTGCAAATGTTCAAAGAACAATTGAAGCAAACATTTGATGTGAATTATTTAGGCACATTGAGAAACTTTTAGAAAGGTTTCAGATGGGTAATTCTAAACCTATGCAAACACCTATGGATCAGAACATGTCTTTACAAATGGTAGCAGATGTAGAGCCATTTGATGCTACTTTATATAGTCAAGGAGTTGGATGCTTGATATATCTTTGTAATACACGTCCTGATATACAGTTTGAAGTCTCTCAAGTATCAAGGTTCATGCAGAATCCGACAGTGTTACATTGGAAAGTAGTAAAGCGGATCTTTCGATATTTGAAGGGAACTTCAAATTTTTCTATGGTATTTTTGAAATCTATATATTTTTTACTAAAAGGATTTTTAGATTTTGATTGGGCAAGTGATAGAGACACAAGAAGAAGTACTAGTAGATTTTGTTTTTATCTTGGAGATTGTCTTATCTCATGGCTTTTGAAGAGACAACCCATTATTACCACTTTTGTGTGAAGCTAAATATCATGCATCATTTATTGCTACTCTAGAGTCAGTTTGATTGCAGAAGATTTTCAGTTATCTTGATGTGAGAGTACATGAACCCATTCAGATATTTTTAGATAGCCAGAGTGTTATAGCTATAGCAAAGAATCCAGTGCATCATGCAAGGACAAAGCATATAGAGGTACACTACCACTATATTCAAGAGCAGATAGCTAAGAAGCACATTGAGTTGGTTTATGTTCCTTCTAGTGAGAATGTTGCATATATATTTACCAAAGCATTGACTAGAGATAGTCATGAGAAGATTTGCAGCTTACTAAAGCTTGTACCATTGTGACACTGAAGGAGGGATTGTTGGAATCAATGTCAATTTGGTCCAACAATGCTCTTTGAGTCTCTTGAAACCCCACGTGATAACAATTGATGTTCGCTTTATTAGAACCCCTTAATAAGTAAAAGATCACGGGCGCTGTGGTCTAGAAGAAACATTGAAAAAGAAATCTCAACCCATCAGAGTTCAAGTCCCATCGTGCGAACATAGTTTTTACAAAAGCAGATCCAGCGCCGTGTAGTTTTTGGTGAACATCAACGGATAAGGATTGTTTTGTTTTGCTTTATGGAGGAGGCTATGATTTTGCTTTATTGAAGGTTCTTTGCTATTGCTATTCAATTGGAGTTCACAACCTATATCAAGAAGTATAGTCTCATTGTTGACACATCACTCATCAAGCAATCCTCTCAAGGAGATCAAGGAGGAGTCTCACACACTTGGAGGAGGTGACACTCAAAGATCACAAGCTAACTCTTGCTGTTCTGAAGCTTTGGAGGTGGAGTTTTGGTGAAGGAGAGGCTACTCTCTTGGAGCAAGAAGTCTTCTACAAGGTGGTGGTAACTATCCTTTGTGAGTTAACCTTATATTTTGTTTTCAGGGTTTCTCTACCCTAATCTCAAAATTAGGGTTGGTTGATTTACAATTTTGTTACACTATTTTGTGAGAATAAGGTTAGCTTTGTTGCTCATTCACTTCACACGCACTTAGATTATTTCAACATAATCTAAATTTTGTATCATCATCTTCTTGAATATTCTTCCATTAGTGAGTGCACCACTTTATATGGTTGAGTAGTACTCCCATGTTGTAATTTGGACATCTATATTTTAGTGAGTAAGCATCCAGCTTACGTTCCCTATCCTTATCTCAAGATCTCTTTCTTTTTATCTCTCACTTATCATCTTAATTAATTAAGTGTGTATGCTCAAAAGGTTTAGTATTGGAACGATCCTGGGGCCCCAAATTCCAACACCCCTTCCTCTTTCCCCATGATTCCCTTGATAAAATATCTTCATCCATCTTGGCTACTTGGTCTAGAAAGTACTCATGTTTTTGCTTTTTGCTCTTCGAGATGGAAAGCCCATTAGGTGATGGTTGATTGTTGAGCTTGTAGTAGTGCTCACTTGGTGAAGTGGTGTAGGTGGTGCACATGTGGCCATGGAGTTATGACATAGTGGATGTATAGGTAATGCACAATGAGTATGCTCATACTTGTCTTGCCATTGAATTTTATTACAAGTTGCAAATGATTCTTTGAAATATTTTTATCATTTTTTAAGTTTTTAAAAAGTTCAGGTGAATCCTCCCTTATGTGTGTTGAGATATCAAGTTCAACATGTGATGATCAAGGATGACACATAACACTTTTTTATTTTTCTAACATGTCTAGTGGTCACGCGAGTATATGTCAGGGATACTTCATTGAGCTTTAATGATTTATCTATCGAGAGTGATGGCACATTTGTTTCTTGCCCACTCACTCATTCACAGACATTAGGACTTTCCTTATCTAGTGTTCTTTATATATTGCAATTGTACATTCGTTCTATGTAACAGAAGAAGAAGAATAAGATCAATCTTCCTTACCTCAATCTATGTGTGTGCTCCTCTTTGATTGTGAGACTGTGTGTGTGATCTCTCTTCCTTATCTCCTTCCTTTTGACATGGTATCAGAGCCATTGTGGCTGTAGAGAGCTTGTGGAGAAGGCCAACGATAAAGAGTACATGAAAAGGCATGGAGAAAGTGCAATTCACAAATGACCTAAGATTGCTACAAAAATTGGCATGAAGGTGGAAGGTGTCAAAATATTTTCAAAAGTTATCCCTTTATGATCACTTTTTTTTGTCAGATTTCTATTTCAGAGCCATCTCGACCTCCATTTTGAACTCATAAGATGGGGCCCACAAAAAATCCACATCAATTTGCAAAATTGTGACTTGCATCTTATTCGACAACACTCATATACTCCAGATCTAGAATTTCAAGCGATTGCATGTATCGTTGATACATGAAAACTATCTTTTTCTGAGATCAAACTATCACGTCAAAGTGCAATAGTGTTCAAGCATAAGTATTGCTTGTAGTGTTTTTGCAATGTTTTGAATTGCTACAGAAATGGCAAATGCAGATGGAATGAGTTATTTTATGAGCGATATGCTGGACAAGAAAAACTTCCATGCTTGGAGATTTAGAATGACGAATTTCTTGATGGGAAAAGACTGTTGGAAGCACATCGAAGGAGAGAACGAAAATGCTCGTAGACTAGTTAAGAGCATATGAGGAATGGAATCAAGAAGCAAAAGGTAATGTATTGGCTATTTGTTAGCATATAGGATAGCATGATTAAACATATATAGGATGCCAAGACTCTGAAAGATGCTTGGAACAATTTGGTCACTTTGTATGAGACCAATACAAAGGCACTAAAATTGCAACTCAAGAATGCGCTACATACATTGGAGATAAAGGGCATGTTGGTAAGTGACTACACCCTAAAAATCAAAAGAATATGTGAGTCACTCGCATCCATTGGTGTGAATGTAGATGACGATGATGAGGTGGAAGTGTGCCTTTGTGTTTTAGGAGCTACATATAAGCACTTCAGAACTTCTCTATAGACCAAAGAAAATATTCCGAATTTTGTTGATTTGGTGTCCATCTTGATTATTGAAGAAAAGAATCTTGGTGAGGAATCAAACTCCAAAGGAAAATGTAGTTCTAAGTAGGTATTCTACTCTCGTAGAGGAAAAGGCAGAGGTAAAGGTTTTGGAAGTGGAAGAGGAAACAATAACCAAGACCAAGGTCAACATCAGGATCATGTGGAGGTAATGGATAGTTTTGAGGCAGGGGGAGCCAAAGAGGCCATAGAAATTTCCAACAAAATGATTTAGGTAATGATAGTAAAGGATGTTGGAAACTTGGACATTTTGAATGTGATTGCAAGTTGAAGAATCAAAATAACAGACGGCAATAAAACAACTACCCATCAACAAGTGTAGATGTTTATGAGAAGCAATTCATGTTCCAACATCACATAATGAATATGATGTCTGCTGATGTTTCAAAATCGAATAGTAATGTCTAGTATGTTGATTCAAGTGCTTCAAATCATATGACCAATCATGCAATATGGTTTACTAGTTTGCGGAATTTGCCAGTTCTTGGATATTATGTTGAAATAGGTGATGACACATCACACCCTATCTAGCATACAAGAAACATATCACTATCCATGGAGGATGGGAAGGTAAAACATCTTGCTGATGTGCTTCATGTTCCAAATATAACAAAGAATCTGGTTTCTATTGGTTAAATGGTTGAACAAAGGTTAGAAGTCAGGTTCAATGCTGATGGGTTATATGTACAAGAGTACAAATAGGATGGAAGATTGATTGCCAAAGGAAACAAAGGGGTAGGATGTTCATCCTAAATGTGAAAATTTCTTAATTGAATGCAGCCATGTTTGCAAAAGGTGTAGGAATTATTGTTGATATAGAGATCTAACACAAAAAAACTAGACATGCAAACTTGTAGAGGCTAAAATTTAGGCAGTCAAAGAAGATTGTCAATGGACTACCAAATTTCAAGGTTTCAGAGATGCAGAACGTATGTGCAACCTATCAATTTGGAAAACAATGAAGAGCATCATTTCTGCATGACAAGCATGTTAATGAGAATGTGCTAGAAATAATACATATAGATTTTTGGAATCCTGCAAGCAGCAATCCTCTACACTCGAACCAATTTTTTTGTGCATGTGAGAGCTTCTGTAGAATGTTTAACAGATGGCATTTAGAGAAGGTAACTGCCATCATTGTGCTAATACATTGTTGTCTAACTACTATAGAGGACTGTAGCTCTAAGTGCTCTGATAGCTATGATCGCTTTTGTGTTCTACTCTCAACCTAGCCAAATAAGTCAAATTCAGTAAAGTGCATAGCATTTTATGGCTTGCGTTCCTGTGTAGAGAGCTACGAGTTTGTGCCATGATTGCCGATTATGGGATCTTAACTCTCACTATCCTGCATTTTATTCACGGCTCTCAAAATAAGAAGCATTATTAGATTCAAAATGCTATGACCACCAGCGCATTGATTGCATGTATGATTGCATCTAGAGTAGTTACACCACCCATTATTGCTAAATATTGCACGATTACGTTGTTTACATTGTAAATCTTTTTTTTTTTTGAAACTAGACTTTATATGTCGGAAGCCTAATAGGGCCATAATTTGGACCCATTGATCCTTGTTGGTAATATATCGCCTACCAACGTGGCCAACCGAAAGCAACCTGGTCCACAAAGCTCGTGAATCTAGAACATATCAGTCCATTGTAATTTCAATTTGCCCATTTTCTGTTTCATTTTTTAGTGAAAGTACAACATCAAATCACTAAGCCCAAAAATTTGTGTCCATAAATTCTAGTCATGCCACTTCTTTTTTCTACTTTGTACCTGTTGTAACAATAAAAAACTCTAATACAATTGTTTGTCTAGTTTTCGCAACTTATTCACTCTATAAGCAAATGATTCTTTTGACACCAAGCACTTCTGGATCTCGATTCGGAGACTTGGAACCATAAATTCAAATGGAAGAATTGCCTTCTATCCGTAAAGCAATTTAAAAGGTGTACTACCAACTAAAACTTTGTAGGAAGTCGTGTATGGAGCATAATTTTCCATTGATTCGTCAAATCTAGTCATTAGGAAAAAAAATGAACCCTGCATGGGCCTTTTGGATTAGAGAGTGATTAGTGATGGACCAATGAGAGGAGGGTGGTGGACATAGTCTAGTCCCTTAATCCACTAGGCTAGGTATAGGCTTCCCTTGGTTTGGGCCAATCAAAACCACATATACCTGTCAAAATTCGTGGTTTTTTCATTAAAGTAGTTTTTGAAGGGAATGGAATTCAAATAGAACCCTTGGATCCTCTAGAAATTCAATGGCTAAGATCAGTTCTTGAGAGGAAATGGCGCCTAAAATTTGGGCCATTGGATTTGGAGAGAATCCAATGGCTTTGATTTGATCAATGCATAGATCACTAGACATTAAATCTAGACCATTCAATTTGTACTCCATCTAATGGTTGAAATTCCATGCGGATCCCCACATATCTTGTGCGAATCTCCAGCCGTTTGTCTTTTAGTGCCAGAAGTTTGGGTCTCAATCTCCACCATCCAAGCATGTGAAGATCCGACGGCTGGAAACTGGTGTCAATTCCGAAATTATACCCATGCGTGAGCTATTTTGTCTCCCATTGTACCTATTTTGTCTTCTAGTGCCAGAAGTTTGGGTCTCAATCTCCACCATCCAAGCATGTGAAGATCCAATGGTTAAAAAATGGCGTCAATTGCGAAATTATACTCTCTTTCTTCCCATGCATGAGCTATTTTGTCTCCCATTGCACCTATTTTGTCTTCTAGTGATAGAGTTTGAGCTTTCCTTTTTTATTTTTAATTCCCAAATTCTAAGTCATATCATGGCCATCCACACAATACATCTAAAGGCTAGAAGAACACATGAACCCTCTACATGACTTTATTGATTATTTTAATGTACAATACCACTGGTGGTCTTCCCCAACCTCTTAATCCACCTAATTAGCCATTTTAATCCCTTAAAATTAGGAATCCTTACAAGGCCCATGCAAGGTTCACTTTTGGACGTAATGTAGCATCTTCTTGAGCATGTGGAGCAAAACCTTGTTGGTACTCTCTACCAATATGTTCGCTCATGGGTAATAGGGAGAACTAACTTTGTGTTTAATATGATATGTTGAAGTGAGTTCTAAAATTAATTGATTCAAAAATTGACTTCCCCTATCAGATACTATTTCCAAAGGAAGTCGGTACCGAGGAAAGATTTCATTATGGAGTTTCTTCACTACTGTTTGTGTTGTAGCTTGTTTGGTCGCCCAAGCTTATGCCCATCGAGTGCAATAATTTGTACAGGTCAAAATATTTAGGGCTCCCATTCGGACTGTTGGTGATTTGATTGAACATATAAAGTCCAAGCCCATTTTTTGGAAAGGTTCCAACAAAAGGATTGGTTGCAGTGCGAAATGCTCACTATCGCAAGGTTCATCAATTTGTTGGCATGGATCACAACTCCGCACTGCATGTTGAACATCTACATACATATTATGGCACCATAGTTCAGACTATTGAGTTTTTCGGACCGTAATTAGGTGACTAAAATGCCCATCGGCCTCACCTGCATGAGCTTTTGTAATGACTCCTTGCACCCCATGTGGATGTACACAACATAACCAAATTCCAATCGGGTCCTTGTGGTACAACTATCCCATAATAACAATAAACCTACGACTTCAAAGACACTACCTTTGTTGACCTTTCATCTAGTTTATCTCTTATTTATGATGGTACATGAATATAAGCTAAACAACCAAACACCTTGGAATGTTTTCTTCCATTCCATGCTTCATAAGGAGTCATATCTTGAAGGGATTTGTATGGTAGTCTATTGACAAGGTACATATCACTTAAAATAGCCTCTACCCATAGATAATGTGCCAACCTCTTCTCTTCAAGCATTGTTCTAACTGATCCAACCAATGTCTTATTTCTCCTCTCTCCAATTCGATTCAGTTGAGGAGAGTACCTGGTAGTCACTTCCCTTTTGATACCTTTATCTTGCAAGAACTCATCAAACTCTTCGGAGAAGTATTCTTCTCCTCCATCAAATCTAAGCTTCTTTAGTGAGCTACTTGTATGATTCTCCACATGTGCTAGATACGTTTTGAAGCAACCAAACACTTCATTCTTAGTCTTGATAAAGTATAGAATAGTCCACCTAGTATGATCATCAATAAATGATACATAATACCTTGATGCTATAAATGAAGGTTCTTGAATTGGTCCCCATACATCTGTATGTACTAAGTCCAATAAGTTGTTGTGGATGTAGCCTTTGTGGTTGAATGGTTGTCTTTGTGCCTTCCCAATCTGACATACATCTATTGATCATGTGTTGCTTTGATATGTTTGGTGGTCCAAGAACACTTTGATCCCTACATATATCTTTCAAGGTTCTTTCATCCACATGAGCTAGCCTCTTATGCCACAGTTCAAGCTCACTTAGGGTTTGAGACCCAAAAGGGAATAGAGCTATGTTTTTGGTTTCTCCTACTTCAAAAGTAAAGAGCCTACCATGCTTCTCACCTCTGGCTATCTTCTTGAAGCCTTGACATGCATCTTCCACAAAAGCTCCATGTTCGGTGAACCAAACTTGCAAGCCTTTTTCAACTATTTGACCTACACTTATTAGGTTTTTCATAATACTGGGAACATAGAGTACCTTGCTCAAAATATATGCCCTGCCATTGGAAGCTTTGATATTACCAATTTTCTCTACATTATGCTTTGTATAATCCCCTGTTTGAAGTTCATGTCTATGCTTTGGACTTTTCAGATAAGAGAGCTATGTTGCCTACAACATGATTTGAGCATCTTGAATCTATGTACAATTAATGATCATCTTCTTTACCTTCCTTCTGGCTTAGCTTCATCAAGAGCAATGAGTCTTCATGTTATTGATCTTCAAGTTAATTGTTGAAGGCCCTTCTATTATGGCCTCTATTGTTCTTGTTGAAGTTGTGTTCACCTTTGCCTCTATTGTTTCCATATCCACCTCTTCCACTTCATTTCTGGGTCTGACCATTGAACCAATAATTTTGAGTGGTGTGGTTGGTCTTATCACAAATGACACAAGGTTGAACATTCTGGCCTTTTTTCCTTTCATGCTTTGGTCCTTTCTTCTTCGCTTTCCACTTGCTCTTGCCTACAAAGTTGGCTTAGGAAGTCTCTTCTTCATCTTCCTTCTTTTTGCCTTTGAAGTTCTTGTCCTTGTTATTTGCATATAGAGCACTAATTGAATTGCCATGATAGGAGTTACCTTTCTTTATTCTATTGTTGGCCTCTTGATTGAAGAGTTGTCCAAGAAAGATGATGTCTAGAGTTTGCATTTCCATGATGAGATCATAGGCTGTGGTGAAAGATTGTCATTGCTTGTCACCTCTAATCCCATTGAGAATTTGCCTCATGATGGCTTCTTCTTCAATCAGCTCTCTAATGGATGCCAATTGATCAACAACCTCCTTGACCTTTGTAACAAACTCGATGATGGTTTGTTTTGGACTCTTCTTCATTTGATTGAACTCATTCCAAGGATGGTTCTTCCTTGCCTTTGTACTAGTAGAAAAGAAATTCTCTAGGGCATCCCAAGTCTCTTGAGATGTCTTGCATCCCCTAATATGTGGTGATAGAAAATCAGAGATAGATTTGAGTATGTATGACATTGCTTGAGCATCCTTTGCACACCAAAGTGTGAGCCTATCTATTTCCTCTTGAGTAGGTCCTCAATTGGATCTTGCAATAGGCATTGCTTCATCATTTGATACAATCCCATGTAGGTTTCTTCCTTACAAATGTGCCTCCATTTTAATTTTCCAAGCAACATAATTGTGTCTATCAAGCTTTTTAATCATTGATGTAAGGCCAACTCCCATCTTGAAATTTCTCTGATACCACCGAAAGAAGTTGGAGAAGCTTGGAGAGGCTTGGAAAGATGAGTTTTCAAGTGGTGAAGTTGGTTCTGCAAACCAACATAGGCCAACATTAGCTCTTTTGATATCTAAAATAGACCTTGTAGGTTTGTGGTTCGTATAATAAAACCCAATGGGTACTTTGAAACATCAACTAGAACAAGTTGATGCAAAACAGATAACTTGCACCATGACTAGCTCACAAGAACCTTCTAAAAATGGATGGAAGTAATGACTTCAAACATTGGGAGCAGCCAGCACCATAACAATTGGAAACATTCCTCTTAAGGGAGTGTCGTACATAGGGTTGGCTTGCTATAATGCATAAAAGCCCTAATTTATATGAACTATACAAGGAGCAATCACCTTAATACTCAATTGGAGTCATCTCAAAATTTTAGGGAGTTGCACAGAATGATCCCGATAATAAAAATCTTTAGTATCTATGAACAAAATAAATTAGATGATCTGAAAACTTGTAGGAACCTTTCCAATGACACCTTAAACACTCGATTTGCAGCTCTGTAGAGAGAGCACCGCTCTCTTCAACTTGATTGAATCTCAAGAAGGAGTAGTAAACTAAAGTGGCACCAAGCAATGAACAAGAAGTATATCTATTGATTCAAATAATCATTCTACTTAGTGTAAAAATCTTGTGGACTCTTTATATAGACTCTTGAGTACATGACCATGCCTTTTCTTCAAGGATTTGAATTCGAAATTAGCTGGATTTCTAAGTTTAGATTAATTGGAATTACTTCCTACAATCTAGGAAAAGAGAAATTTGAAATCACATGTACCTTTTCATTGATTGATACAGAATCAATAACAAACACTTGTAACTCTCTGCTCATAGGCTTTTTACTTTTCCCTTTTACAAAGTTAAATTCTTTGAAACTTACATAAGAGGGTGATACTATGATCAAACTCTCAATACAACAAATGAATGCAAATGAAACTCCAAAAGGAGTATATGCAGCATCATTCCAATGATGATTTCATCATGTCCAACTCATGCATAATGAAAGCTTGTTGTTTCAAAAGTATGTGTATGCGTATGCGTGTGCATATATTGCGTATGCGTATGCGTATGCGTATGCGTATGCGTATGCGTATGCGTATGCGTATGCGTATGCGTATGCGTATGCGTATGCGTATGCGTATGCGTATGCGTATGCGTATGCGTATGCGTATGCGTATGCATATGCGTATGCGTATGCGTATGCGTATGCGTATGCGTATGCGTATGCGTATGCGTATGCGTATGCGTATGCGTATGCGTATGCCTATGCGTATGCGTATCCGTATGCGTATGCGTATGCGTATGCGTATGTGTATTTGTATGTATGTGTATCTATATCTATGTGTATGTGTATGTATATGTGTATGTGTATGCATATGTGTATGTGTATTTGTATGTGTATATGTATGCATATGTGTATGTGTATGTGTATGTGTATGTGTATGTGTATGTGTATGTGTATGTGTATGTGTATGTGTATGTGTATGTGTATGTGTATGTGTATGTGTATGTGTATGTGTATGTGTATGTGTATGTGTATGTGTATGTGTATGTGTATGTGTATGTGTATGTGTATGTGTATGTGTATGTGTATGTGTATGTGTATGTGTATGTGTATGTGTATGTGTATGTGTATGTGTATGTGTATGTGTATGTGTATGTGTATGTGTATGTGTATGTGTATGTGTATGTGTATGTGTATGTGTATGTGTATGTGTATGTGTATGTGTATGTGTATGTGTATGTGTATGTGTATGTGTATGTGTATGTGTATGTGTATGTGTATGTGCATGTGTATGTGTATGTGTATGTGTATGTGTATGTGTATGTGTATGTGTATGTGTATGTGTATGTGTATGTGTATGTGTATGTGTATGTGTATGTGTATGTGTATGTGTATGTGTATGTGTATGTGTATGTGTATGTGTATGTGTATGTGTATGTGTATGTGTATGTGTATGTGTATGTGTATGTGTATGTGTATGTGTATGTGTATGTGTATGTGTATGTGTATGTGTATGTGTATGTGTATGTGTATGTGTATGTGTATGTGTATGTGTATGTGTATGTGTATGTGTATGTGTATGTGTATGTGTATGTGTATGTGTATGTGTATGTGTATGTGTATGTGTATGTGTATGTGTATGTGTATGTGTATGTGTATGTGTATGTGTATGTGTATGTGTATGTGTATGTGTATGTGTATGTGTATGTGTATGTGTAAGTGTAAGTGTAAGTGTAAGTGTAAGTGTAAGTGTAAGTGTATGTGTATGAGTATGTGTATGTGTATGTGTATGTGTATGTGTATGTGTATGTGTATGTGTGTGTATGTGTATGTGTATGTGTATGTGTATGTGTATGTGTATGTGTATGTGTATGTGTATGTGTATGTGTATGTGTATGTGTATGTGTATGTGTATGTGTATGTGTATGTGTATGTGTATGTGTATGTGTATGTGTATGTGTATGTGTATGTGTATGTGTATCTGTATCTGTATGTGTATCTGTATGTGTATGTGTATGTGTATGTGTATGTGTATGTGTATGTGTATCTGTATGTGTATGTGTATGTGTATGTGTATGTGTATGTGTATGTGTATGTGTATGTGTATGTGTATGTGTATGTGTATGTGTATGTGTATGTGTATGTGTATGTGTATGTGTATGTGTATGTGTATGTGTATGTGTATGTGTATGTGTATGTGTATGCGTATGCGTATGCGTATGCGTATGTGTATGTGTATGTGTATGTGTATGTGTATGTGTATGTGTATGTGTATGTGTATGTGTATGTGTATGTGTATGTGTATGTGTATGTGTATGTGTATGTGTATGTGTATGTGTATGTGTA
>CM035440.1:53311685-53569185 GCA_020310875.1 Ceratopteris richardii
CTTTGCCTCCCACAACCTATAGCATTGAGGCCTTTGCCTCCTAAGAAATCTAGTGTGCAATCGTTTACATATCACAAGCTTTGGAATTGAGCATTTACCTCTCAAAAGGTAGAATATTAAAGCATTCCTTTCCACAAATGCAAGATTTGATTCTTTGACCTGTAGGAGCTTTGCAAATCTTCTATACCTTCCTAATCTCTGATATCATGTAAGAAAAAAATGAAGCTTAATGAACTAGTGATGAAACGCCAATACCATGTAGAGGTTACCAGAAAACACATTTATATAGGATCAAGGTTACAGAGAAAGAGGTATTTCTATTCATGTGGATAACACAAGATATGTGGTTATAATGGAAAGCAGACTCAAGGTGAGTGGAACATGAAGTCGACTCAATTCAACTCAAACTCAAATCTCTACTACAATGGAATTAAAACACTACAGAAGGAATAGATGGTTCTATCCATCCATGCACTCCCTATATGGAGCTTAAATGGTGATCTAGATAGGTGCTAGGTGAAGAGCTATAGGCCAACACAATGGTTACTAAGATGGATACCCTTATGGTTCCAACACTATAGACTATGATCCTACATGGGGAGGACCAACCTTATAAGGTCCTCCAAGCCTAGGTTGGCATACCCATGTTCTAGGGTCGTGGTAGCTTGATCCATGCCAAAAATACTTTTCACCATTAATTTATGGTGAAATGCACTTAGGATCAAGTCTAGATCCAATAGCCCACATCAAATAGACCCTTCCCAAAGTTAAGAGATCTACTTTTATTTCTAGCCCTTGTTTTTGGTTGATCCTTACATAGGATCAACCCCAAATACAATGGCTTAGAAGTAATCTTCCTAATTATCTATCTATGGTCTTCCTAGACCTCATCTCACCTCAAAGTCAGGAACCTAGCAATGTACAACAGTCTCACATGGCTTCTCCTCATAATGGGGTCTTACAAAATAGATTGAAATAGAACAATACTGGAGCAATAAGGCTGAGGCATTCAGCATATCTAACAACCTCTAGATCTATGCTCTAGGAGGTCATATACACGAAAACCTGAAAAAATGCCTCCTTGCATGAAGGTGATTGCTCTATTTTCACTTTCTAGATCATTTGAACTCTATTTTTTTCTCTCACCTCTTAAACCACTTGCATTCTTTCATCTCACCTAGATCTATCATCATCTACCATTTTAACAAGAAAAACAAAGGTGAAATGACCACTTACCCCTCTTTGAGCATGGGTGATTGTTTTCTTGTGTGCCTCCTTTAGAACTTGAATAACACTCTTTTTGTGTAGTTTTTAGCTCTTTTTTTCTTTATCAAGCTTCTTCAACTCTAGAGCTACTAGTCTACACATTGAATGTCTATAGAAAGTGAAGAAATGAGGAAGAAAGATTGTAAAAATGAGCAGAAATGTGGAAAAGAAGAAGAGATAAACTAAGGTTTAAAGAAAAACTCAAAGAGGCTAACCCTAAAAACTGATTTTTCACTATTCATACTTACCTAACTATATAAAGTGATGATGATGATGATGATGAAAAAGTGCATAAACACATGCAAAGAAGCGCACCACAATCACATGCCTCACATTAGGGGAAAAAGTGAGCCCTGCATGGGCCTTGTAAGGATTCCTAATTTTCAGGAATTAAAATGGTTAATTAGGTGGATTAAGAGGCTGGGGAAAACCATCGGTGGTATTGTATAATAAAATAAAGAATAAAATCTAAGCAAGGATTCGTGTGATTTCGTAGCCCTTAGATCTCTTCTTTGGATGGTCATGATCAAAAGCAAAATATGGGAACTAAAAGTCAAAAAGAAAGAGAACACTCTGTCAATAAAAGACAAAATAGCTACAGTCGTGGGAGGAGAGAGACTAAAATTTCGAACTCGGCGTCGCATGGCTGCCGTCGGATCTTCTTTAGCTTGAATGGTGGAGATTTCAGCCCAATTCTCTGGCACTACAAGACAAAATACCCACACTCTCTGTCACTAGAAGACAAAAGCTCAAAATCCCATGAAGGATGCTCCGTGCTGCGCGTAGTTTCTCAGCCGTCCGATAAAAGCACGATCCAAGGATGTGCATTGAACAGCCATTGATCCATGTAAGGATCAAATAACAACCATCCGATTCTTTCCAAATCCAATGGTCTAAATTCTAGGCGCCTTTTCCTTCTCAAGGAGCAACTATAACCATTAGATGTAAGCAAAATCTAAGGGCTACAATTTAAAGGCACCCATTTCTCAAGAAATGATCTTACCCATTGAATTTTGAAGGGATCCAAGGGTCCTATTTGAATCCCATGTCTTTCAAAAACTGCTTGAAGGACAAAACCATGAATTTTGACATGTTTATGTGGTTTTGACTGGCCCAAACCAAGGGAAGCCTATGCCTAGCCTATGTGATTAAGCTACTAGACTGTGTCCACCACCCTCTTCTCATTGGTCCATCACTAATCACTCCTTAAGCCAAAAGGCCCATGCAGGGTTCATTTTTTTCCCTAATGATGCAAAAGCTTACCAACATGTGCATCCGATACGAACGAACTCACCTCGACAATGGCTCCAAAAGTGTAATGCCACATCATCATAGACCAAGAGCATACATGATAAGGAGAATGTTGTATCCAAGAATGACCAATCAATAGGTATGAAGACTTGCAAGCAATGAGATAAAAGCGCATGCACCTACAACAATAGCAAGGCAAGGATGCACATGGGCACACACATGCATGCACTCACACATACTCACAAGTAGGCAAGAGATAAAATGCTCCAAAAAGCTCATTGTATTGCAAAAATATAGTACAAAAGCTCACAAGAGCTGTCAGTTCTCTAAGCTCACTCCAAACAAGTAACTCTAATTCAATCCTAAAAAATGAGATCTCTTTCACTTACATAGATTTTTTAAGAGCTCTATCCACACTATAGTGTTCAATCTAGTCTTAAAAATAGTATCGAGAGGCTTTTTGGATACCAAAATGGAGTCAAAGAAATACAAAATTCGTTATGGCTATTCTACTCATTCACATGAAGCTTGAATAAGACTCATCTTATACATTGTGGACCCAGTTTTTATTGTTGAAAATAGGAAAGTATACCAAAAATAAGCATTTTCTGATACACTTTTGGTAAAAAGTGGAAAAAACCCAAACCAAAGGAAAGATTTCAGCTAGAAAAATTAGTGAACCACTTCTTCGTTTATCTCCATGCTTTTGTTTCCCTTTTATCGCATTTTTCATTCCTTTGGCTAAGCTTTGACCACTTTGACTTGGCACTTTTTAAGCCGAATCTTAAACTTTTCCAACAATAATCCACACACGTTTCTCATACTTTTGATGATCGAAAACCTGTTTTGATGGTCGTTTGAATTTAGATTTGATAGTAATTAAAAATGAAATATTATCTCGTGGTGCTAAGTTTGATGTCAAATGGTTGGTTACTTTGTTCAAATTCGATAATATCAAGTTGTTCATTTAAATTTCCATATTTGAATTCTCAAATATGGATAGGAATTAAATATTTTAGGATACTAGATCATAGATTTTCCTCTTTCACATGTCAAATATGTTTATGTTTGCAGCATATGCTTGAAAAATAAGAGAATTTGCATTGGGATCTCCACTAGATGTTTTTCTTTTTGTAGTTACAAAACGAGTAAAGAAAATGGAATGAGTAATTGCCATTCTGTGGATCTTCAAAGCTCTACGTTTTGGACACAACTCTACAATTCTTTAAAATGTCTAGGAAGCTGACTTATTTTATTTCTGGTCATTTTGACATGTACATTCATGAAAGATACAAGATTTTCATTCGTATCAAAAACTTTTGATCTCGATTTTCTCACATTTCGCAAAACTGCATGATTTCATTAAATGTTTGGACTTTGAGGGAATGTTTAAAAGAGAGAGTGCTACACTTCTCGTTACCCATGAGATTGTGTTGTACATCGCATTGTGATTATGGTCTACGAGAAAAAAAAAATGAAAAACGATCCTTAAAAATTGTAGGAAATGAAATGAATCTTCCACATTCCTTAAACGGTTTTTTTTTCTTATGATTTTTTTTTTTTTTGCGTCGAAAACAAATCTAGGGATGAAAAACATGATCAAGGAAAACGTTAGTATTTTGAGAATTATGAGTATCATATACAAAGATATTTTACTTGGCTGATTTGTTTCTAGAAATGAGGACGGATCATATGGTGTAGAAACATGTTCATCATCATCAAAACCCACCATGAGTTGGCCAAAATCTACCATGATTTTTCAAAAACCACGGCCAAAACTTTGAAAAAGTAAAATAAGATCAAAACCCACCATAAAATCTACATAAATAATCACTCAAAATGAACAACCCTCTGAAAGATCATGACAATGAGGGGTAAAGGGTGGGAGAGTGAGGTTAAAGGGAGAGATGAGTGGTAAAATTTAAAAAAAAAAAAAGCATTTAAGTCGAACAATAAGCATTTAATTCAAACACTGCTAGCTCACACAACTGAATCATCAGTGTCCTAGGCCGCTTGTTTGGGTGGTTGGGCCTTTCACCTCTTGAGGTAGGGTCGAGGGTTGAACCCCCACCGGCAACATGTATGTGACATGTTATCATGGAAAGTTGTATCTTGTGGCTGATGTGCCACCGTTTGTCTTTCTCTGTGGTAGTTGTGAACGCAGTCTAACCTAGCTATGTAAACCACTGTTCTTGTGGGATAAGAGGGATCCCATGGGTACTATGCCCTTCCTTGTACAGTTGCAATTTCAGAGTTAAAGCCTGGAGGAGTAGGCCTCGGCCAAACCTCCATTTAAAAAAAAAAAGTGAATTGTGAGCCTCCTTTGGGGAGGGTGTGAGTTCAAATCATGTTGGCTACAGTGGAGGAAGTGTGTCAAGCCAACTCCTTTTGAGGAATCATTGGCATTCGGACACTGTCATTGGACTAGCTTGATAGTGGCAAGGGTCGTGCTCACTAAGATGGGGCCAACTTCAATTCAAACTAGACTCCTTGTCTAACCTTAGGGTCATCGCTTACCTAATACTTACTAGAAGTGGGCCTTTAGGCTCTGTTAATTCCTACACCAATCCTACCATCAAGCACCAATAGGACGGCTAATACCACTAGAAAGCGCTACAATACTTTGTAAATTGCACATGCAAAAGCATAAATACAGCATGTAAAGTGGAACATATAAACGCAAACAATGTAATTAAAAAAGAAACACTTTATATGAAAAGCTCCCAAGCTTCTTAATCAAGTGTCCGATGAAGATGAGGACATCTATGTATAGAATTTTTTTTTATGATCCTTGAAGTCATCTCATGTGGAGATGCATGCCCCTAAAGGAAGGATGAGCAGACAAAAAAACTTATGTGTCAAAACTCCAAAGGCAAAAGAGAGTCTTGTATAACTGAGATGCACTCGTGGACAAATGAGAACATTGCTGGAAATAGATTGAAAATGAAATATGGACCATCCATTCTTCAACACCCTTTTCTTAAGCAGACCCAATGAAGAGTATGTGTGTGCGTGAGTGTGTGTGTGTGTGAGAGAGAGAGAGGTAATTTAAAATCTCTTTCCAAAATTTTCCTAGAATCTTTCACCTAAAAAGACAGAAATGACTGTGCATTTGGCAACACTTGCATTCGGATTCGCCTTTCCCTTGTGAACGTGAATCCTCTTTGTATGCATACACTTCTAAAAGTAAGAGAACTTGTTGGTACAAAAGAGTTGACCTAGTGTGGCGATGGAGAATGTCCCCAACACAATAAGGAATTGTGGTCTTCCATAGCCCTCTGATGAACATCCAGGATTTGCAGCAGTAATGAAGTAATAAAGATTTGAAGTACTCTTCCTCAAAGACTAATGTATTCGCAGTATTAGTAAGATGAACACGGGACTTATGGTCCTCCTTCAAGTCTGATGCCTGTCTATGGGGTTTTTACTGTTTTGGTGGGATCTCTACTACCTGCTCGGACTACGGAACCTTCTTCTCTCTGGTTTATTACTACTAACAGGAAAAAAAAACCTCACATATAGACACTCCGAATGAATTATACAAATCCATGAAAGAGCACGGATAATCAATTATCGAACTTCTGATATCCTTGAGTAACCGTGTATGTTGTGCGTGTGTATGTGTCTGTGTGTGCGTGCGCATGTGTGTGTGTGTGTGCGCGCGCGCGTGCGCGAGAGAGAGAGAGAGAGAGAGAGAGAGAGAGAGAGAAGTACAGAAAACAATTCAGACATTTTCTGTTCATATTACAGACCTCAGTTATGATATGTTAGTCTCATCGTATAGCATAAAATGCTGAATTCGTGTGTGTGTGTGTGGGTCTGTGTGTGTGTGTCTGTGTGTGTGTGTGTGTGAGAGAGAGAGAGAGAGAGAGAGAGAGAGAGAGAGAAGTACAGAAAACAATTCAGACGTTTCCTGTTCGTATTACAGACCTCAGTTATCATATGTTAGTCACATCGTATAGCATAAAATGCTGAATTCGTCTATGAGTAATCTTTTACTGTTTAACACGAACCCATTTCAATATTTTATTGGTGGAGCGGTCTTCTTATGAATAACGCAGATTGTAATGCGAACATTTCGTTTATGTTGTGGTCTTCTGTTTTTTCAAGATGAACTCTACTTATCTCAAGCATTATTTTAGCTAATTATTCCTTGAACTCTAATTATCTCAAGCATTATTCATTGAACGCTAATTATCTCAAGCATTATTTTAGCTATGAATACCGCATGTATATTGGTTGTTATCCTTTAGACTTGTAGGGCACATTACAAGCTTTACACTGATGCTATCCCGAAAAATTATAAATAGTCGGAAAACAGGAACACTAAATATCAAGAAGCTAAACAGCATAAGAACCTTACCTAGCGCTTGTAATTGCTCTCTTTTGATCAAGTTTCTGCCATTTGTAGCAAAACAAGAAATTCCTTGCAAAACGTCCACCTATCCAATGTTATCCTACACTTATGGCGAAGCAGAACAAAGAGAATTCAAGTTACAAATGAACAAGCGAAAGCATGTGCAGAGAATCGGCATCGTCGTTGTCAGTTTTAGTGCTACCCCTACGTGGACAGAAGTATCCATTTTAAAAGTGGAAAAACAACACCCTTAGATCAATCATCATCATCATGATTTTGTTATACATGCATGCACACGACACTTGATCTTCCTTACATTTAAAGGGCTACGTGCTTCTTGTTTCGTCGCCAGGCCACCACTAACAAGAATCAGGAAATTATGTGTAGGACTATATGGATCAGAAAACAGCAGAAACGTCAGCTCCCTTAACCCCACGACAGAGCACATCCACATCAAAATAACGAACCATATAGTGAGGTAGCACCCACACGAATTCACCAGAACTTACAAATTTACAAGCTAAGCAGCAGAAACATTTCTGCTCTCTACTCAATCAGAAACGAAAGGATTGCAGAATTTTCGAGTGCAATATTTCAGATTCAAGCTCTGACGGATGACTGCTGAGACTCAAGAAGCAAATACTGAAAACAATGTATTGACGGAGGCTTTTCCGCTCTGCGCAGGAGAAACAAAAGCAAATTTTCCTTCATTACAGGCCAAGCAGAACATTTCAATTCAACAGTTTACACGGGGTATTATTACCAGTGCCTCTTCAAGAATGGGGATGCACAAACTTCTCATCATCATCCTCCACATTCGCCACTGAATCCTGGTGCCCCGCATGAAGCAGATTACTAACAGACCTCCAAAAGTTGCCATGTTTAGCCTTATCCCTGTCGGAAAGAGGTGCATCAAGGGAGCTCGCACCTGATGGGTCTAGATTAGCAAACCTTATGGTACCTAGAATCCTTTCAGGGAGTTCGCTCTGTTCTTGACCTTCAATCACAAAAGCAAGATCCACTGTGAGGCTAGTGACGCACCCAAAGGCAAGATGAACAATAGCATTGGCCATTATTGAGGCACCTATATCCACATCAATCTCCATGAAATGATCAGACCTTGTGTAAGTACACGTCACAGCTTTGCCAAGCAGGCAAACTGCCCGGTCTCCTACAGCTTTCTTCACGATCCAAGGCCCTTGAATGACGTTCGCAAGAAGCTTAAAGCGGCCATTACGGAACGTGTCATCGCCATCAAGAAATCTTTGCATCAGGGAGTCCTTAACCGGCTGCTCGAAGCTCACGTAATAGAAGATGAGGCTATGGTTTTCCTTACTTGGAACCTGCAGATTGATCGCCCACACAAACGGTTGTCTCTCTTTCTTCGTCTGTGCAATTTTCAAAGCTTCCCCCAGAGCTGCAGAGACCCTACCATGAGGATGTTGCATAACATTGAAGATCTTGGTGGAGCACTTAATCCAGTCGAACGCAATCGGCCTCAGGAGGCAGTCTCCGCCTTTGATTTTGGTCTTTGACTGAATGTAGTCGGGACCTCTTACCTGGAAGATATCACCCGACGGAGATGCCCATCCATTGGCACATTCACGAACATCACGAAGGGGGAGCGCTCCGCCGTTTTTTAACGACCGGATCCATGCGGGCTCTCCAGGTTCTGCCATTGGCGATAAAAGAACAGAATTCTCAATATTTCGGCGCCTAATGCTTGTCTGTCTTGGGTGTATATCTGTGCGCGACTGGACGCACCGCGATATGGCGCTTCTTGGAAAGAGAAGAAGAGTGGACAAGATTCGTTTGTTTAAGAGGATCGGTGTCACGCATGTGTCGTCATGTGAGAAGCATCGACGGACCTGTGGGGGGAGTTTTAAAAACAATTAGGCGATTCTGCAAGTATTCTAATCCCAAATGTTATGATTTGGTCTGTCCCACGCAGAAAGCATAGACCCCGTCAGAGCTGCTCTAGCTATGGCGTCCTCTGATTAACCTTTCCGCGGTAGGGAAGACCCAGGGAGGTAAGGTCTTGGAGATAGGACACGGACTCGAGTCTCGGAGAGGCGTGTGCGCGTTACCTTAATATTGAAATACGAGCCGGAAATGGTGAGATTGACAATATGCTATAACCGTTGCTTTATATCGAATTCGAACTTCAACGGAAAGACAAAACTACCGCGCTTTATCCGTCCTCTCTAGCTCTATAAGCAATGCAGGAACAATGGCGCTTGCAAACCCTGCCGAAGTCGTTAAGACGCAAGCTGAGCTCAGAGAAGTGATCAGGAGATTGTATGCGTTTCGAACCTCGAGTGCTCAGTGCTCATTACTGCCTCGCCGATCCAGACACGTAAGGCCATGGCGTGTGTTTACCATGGGCTGCGAAGCTTCGTATGGACAGCCAATCCGCGTTGTGAAAAGTCCAATGGTTCTAAAGTCTGTTGTATCGACGTGCATCAGTGATTGACGCTGACTACTTCGAACGCAGAAACGCAGAAAGAAAGATAAAGAGAGAAAGATCCTACGACAAGCAGAGAAATTTGGATCACGCAGTAGGAAGTCGGAGTGGTGGCAGCCGATTGGGCCGCATGCGTCGTGAACTGGAAGCGCGGCTATGGCTGCCGCAACATCCGACTCCGAGTCTGAGGAATTCAGTCTCCACAGAAAGTTCTCATGCAGTAACGAAAGGTCTCACTCTCACGAGTGGGTCGCACCACTCGTGATTGTTACCACTTTAGCTGAATAACAGTAATGTGAAAAATGGGCATAGTACCGGCAGTACCCTCATATGTCACAACGCAGGTGTTAGACAGCATTACAATTGGTTTTAACTGGTTTAGACTCACCAAAGCCATTACATACTTACATACTTAATCTGGGGCTTCCACTTCTAAAGACCAAATACTCAACCACTAGACCAATGAGACATGTTTCTTTTTCAAATTAACATAAATTTAATTAAAAAAAACAAGAGAATTAAAAGCACGTTCATAAAACTTAAAGATTGGCCAACCATCTTTGCTTCCATTTCTTTAATTGTGAAAAGTTTCTTTGATTGTGAAGACATGAGATTACCACTAGACTTTCTCTCGTCGAGATTAAGAATGTGTTTCTACCCTAACAAATCCCTTTCATATAAGGATTTGAAGAAACATGAGATCTTACAAGCTTTTTAACAACCCTTGGTGCGAGAGATGCCATAGAGTAAAGGAAAGCATTCAACATTCGTTTTACGTGTGTGCTACGAGTAAAAAGATGTAGTACTCTCTACCAATGATATGGGTGAAGGTCTCTTGCAAGATGTCTTTTCTACTACTCATTAGTTTCATTTATTCATATAGAAGCACTTAATTGAAAATGTTATTTCATGTGAACCTCTCAACTATAGATGAGAGTGGAACGTGTGTTACATACATGTGTGAACATACCTCCCTTTGAGTGCTCATTTTCTTGTTGAAATGGAAAAAAAAGGAAGCTCTCTAAGTTTTTGAGTGTGGCAAGTTGTCCAAAATTTGTGCAAAAAAATTTAAGAATTTTTCTTGATTTTTTTGGAACTTTTTGGGAATTTTTTGGCATAGTATTTGGTTTTTCTCTATTATTTGGCACACTCTCTCTCTCTCTCTCTCTCTCTATCTCTCTCTCTCTCTCTCTCTCTCTCTCTCCCCCCTTACCCCCATGTGCCTCCCCCCTCCTCTCCTGCCGCCCTCCTCCTACCAACAATAGGATAATTTTTATCCTATGGTTTGGCCAAATGTTTTTTATTTTTTCAGGATAAAGGCTCCATGGCTCTAGATTGATCAAAACCCACATGTTTTGTGTATAGTTACCATGTTTTTTTTATCTCGCACGTGTTGCACATGGTCCTTTTCATCATGAATTTTCTACATGTTTCACATTTTTCATATGCCACACATGTTGCTACCAAATTTTGGCACTCTTTTCATTGTCATCAACCCTGTCACACTCCCTTCCCCTCCCTTTACACATGCACCCAACCCTCACCCCCTCCCCTCCCTACCTATCCTTAGTATCCCCTCCATCCCTACCCTTTCTTCCTACCCCTCCACTAATCCTGCTTTTTCTAGCTAATCTGTTGCCAAATTTTGTTCTTTCCTTGTAGTTGTTTCTTTCCTCCTCCTGATGGTTGCTCATAAGGTATTCTGAATATTTTAACCCTATGATGTTGAGGTGGCACAACTCTACTCATGGTTTGGTTGTTCGTTCTCTAGCATGAAGATCACATTAGGTGGCAGGCAACTTTTGTATTGGTCAATAGTCAAGTGATGACTTGGCAAAGTGGTGCATAGGTGGTGCACAAGTGGCCAAGATCATGGGTGCAAGAGTAGTGCACAAAGAACTTGTTTGCAATGGACTTGCAAGAAAAGTGAAATGTAGGTTGCAAAATGGTCAAATACAAGAAAACTCAAATTCAGAGAAATTTGGATCACACAGTAGGACGTTAGTGTGGTGGCAGGAAGTTGGGCAGCATGCATCCTGAACTGAAGCACGGCTATGGCTACTACAACTCCTGACTCCGACTTTGATGAATTCAATCTCCATAGAAATTTCTCATACAATAATGAAAGGTCTCACTCTCATGAGCGGATCAAGGTGGCACAACTTGGCTTATGGTTTGGTTGTTCGATCTCCAACATGGGAGGTCCCATTAGGTGGTGGGCAACTATTGTGTTGGTCAATAGTCAAGTGATTACTTGGCAAAGTGATGGTGTATAGCTGGTGCACAAGTGACCAAGATCATGGGTGCACAAGTAGTGCACAAAGAAGTTGTTCATAATGGCCTTGTAGGAAAAGTCAAATGTATGTTGCAAAATGGTATTTTTAGAGGGTTTTCAAGTTAAATGGGGGTTGCAAAATGGTCTTTTTGGAGGGTTTTCAAGGTTATTTAAGTGTTATGGAAGGACTAGGTGAACCCTCTATTGTGCGCACAATTTGCTAAAATAAAGATCAAAAGTAGAAGATATATGAAGTGAAAATGTTACGCAAGAGTTTATGAATGGACCCCCATTTAACATTTTTCTTCTCATAAAGTCACTACATGACAAAATAGGGAGTCCTTGGTCTTACACATGAAGTGGTTCTTGGGACATCAAAGTGAGCAATAAGATACACTAAGTTGAAGCGACGTACGAATAGGGGAATCGATACACAACCAAAGGCATTAGCGATTCTTGGACAAAGATTTAGACTAAGAAGAGAGAGAGAGAGAGAGAGAGAGAGAGAGAGAGAGAGCAAGATACTTGAATAGTACATGCATAGAGAAGAAAGGTGTGCAAAGAGAGTGCATAGAGAGCAATAAGGAGAGCAACTAAGTTGGATCAAATGACCATCAAAGAGGTGCTACACCTCGACAAAGAGTGACCCCTCCTTCAACCTTATTGGAAGCTTGAGTGCAAGATGTGCACAAAAAGCAAGCTACTAGACAGGGTGGAGGGCCGACACAGAGGAAGTTGACTCCACTAGTAATTGTGGTATTCTGTATACTTGTGTATGTGCTCTTGGGCTTAAGCTCTATCACACAAAGAATATTCTTGTCTCAATCTAGACAAACCTATTGTATCATTTATGATTAATCAAGACAGAGAGGCTTCCGATATAATTGTCTATATTCTTCTTATCCATTCTTCTCCTACAAACACTCGCACCTTTCAACTAAAGAATCCCCCAACAATGATTCATGGGATATGATTTTGCACTAAAAAAAAATATTATTCTTTTTTATTTTCTTGGAAATGAAGAGAGGTAAGGGACAAAAAAGAGTACTACTCAACCCTCTTTCCAAAGCAATCACCCAAATAAGTAGTGCAAGGATGGAAAGTTATGTCAATTATAGGAGTGTGGATATGTGTATCTCTATGTGAGATAGAGAGAGAGGGAGAAAGAGAAAGAAGGGAATTTAACAGAAAGTTCTCATGCCATCAACAAAAATAAACTAGAAACCATAAAAAAAGAGAAATAATAGGGGCAGTACCCAAGGCCAATCAAAGGCAAGACGAGTTTAAAACCCATTCCAAATGTCAAGGTGTGTCACAAGAAGTGTAGACACAACGTAAAACCTTATCGCCTCTCATGGAAGCAAGAGCATCATCCAAGTTGGATTGCAATGAATGCAAGGCAAGACACACCCATGCTCATGGAACAAATGTCTCCTAGTCAAGCATCACTATCAGCAAAGGTGAGCATCCCCACAACCATGCACACCCAAATGCTAAGCCTACACACGAGCAAGACAAGTGCCATGCACACATGCACACGAGTGAACCCCAATGACACCTTCATCCTATTTCCAATAGTGGCCATAAGGTCTTGGCCATGGGGCCAAATATGCCATGTGGTCAAAATAGAAAGAAGATCACATGGAATAGATCAAATGAAATCCTAAGAGATAATGCCGAAGAGATATGGAGTAAATGGAAAAGAAATACTCAAGAAACAAAATGAGGATACGTGCATATAGAAAGAGACTCATATCTTTCTAATATCAAAAGTAAGGATTTTCTAAAAAGAAATTACTTTTATCCTAAGAGTGGATTTTTGTGTATTACATCAAAAGGGGAATAAGAGGGATTTCCTATGAAGGAACCTATACAAAAATATGAAAAAGTGGTTCTCTAAGCATAACTCCAATGGCTATGTCAACATAGAGCTACACATGGGTCATGCTTATATAGATTTTACAATTGGAGCTGATATAGATAAATGTAGTTAGTAGATACAAAATATTTGGTAAAAATATATAATCCAAAAAATGTCTCCACAACTAGAGGTCCTACCACCTTGACCCTGCTAGCTAGGGTGATAGCATCCCCAGACCCCACAGAAGGGGGAAACGCCCCCCCCATGCACTCGCGCGATAAGACTCCATGGGGAAATGGATGGCACCAAAGGGCCTTTATTTTTTCCCTAGATGGAAATCCAATCGACCAAAAGTTTATTTCGTACTTAACCTAATGCCTAGGTTCACAAAGATCATCTAATACCATCAATGGTCACACATAGACCTCATCTAACTTGGAAGTTAGGGTTCCACAAATGTCTTGACTCTCACAATGGCTTCTCCTCATAATGGGGGCCTTATAGTTTAAAGTGCCATGGATCATTTGTGGTTACTTGAGGGTGGATTATTGAGTATATCTAATACGAACAACATATAGGGTACTCCAGAAAACATGATCCCTATATCATCCTCATAGCACCCTATGATGCCTATTTGTTTTGGAATTGTCCAACTGTTGGAGTTAGACGTCTACGGAAGCACGCGAATAGCACAAGGAAGAAGAAGAAGCTTGGAGCACAAACACACAATACTGAATGTATTACTAGAGAGTGTACAAAGATAAGTAGCCCATTAGGGCTAAAGGCATATATACAAGCCGGGGGAAAAAAACCTCCTAAAGAGGGGAAAAAGTGCCCTCCTAGAGTGTTCACACACATCACTACCTAAATATATCAACAAATCCCCCCCTGGGAGTGATGCGGTGAGCAAGTAGCTGGCACTCATGTATAAGGAAGTGCCAATCTATGTGGAAATCACTCCACAAAAGGAAGTAAGCCCAAAGCTTTGCGGAAAGCTTCAAACTTCTCTCTAGGCAAAGCCTTCGTGAAAAGGTCTGCAATGTTCTCCTACATGGGCACATATGCCAAGCTAATCTCCCCAGCAAAGAACCTCTCCCTGACATAATGATAAATGCACCTCAATGTGATTAGTGCGAGCATGGAACACAGGGTTCCTTGCAACTGCCAATGCGCTCTAACTGTCAATGAAGATGGTGGTGACAGAAGACTGACCAACACCCAAATCAGCCATAAGGCGTCTGAGCCACACACACTCAATGGTCATTGTGAAAGCTGCCCTATACTCAGCCTCACAACTAGAAGTGGCCACAGTAGGTTGCTTCTTGCTCAACCAAGATATACATGAGCTGCCAAGCATGAAGCAAAAACCACTAGTGGACACACGAGTGTCATAGTAACCAGCCCAATCAGAGTCAAAAAAAGCATGCAAATCGGGTGGTAGTGATCTCCCATTGGGATAAAACAACCCAAGTAGCCGAGTACCACTCAAGTAGCGAAAGATACGATTAACCGCTTACCAATGCTTGACTCCTGGGCAATGCATAAACCTGCTCATGTGTGAGACAACAAACTGAATATCTGGCCGAGTAATGCATAAGTAAATGAAGCATCCAACAGCTTGCTGATAGAGAACAACATCAAATGCATCTCCAGCATCATGAAGACTCAATTGCAAACCTGTCTCCATAGGAGTGGCAATAGGCTTACAGTCATCAAGGCCAAAACGCTGCAATAATGTGTCAATATATTTCGTTTGACACAAAGCCATTCCACCATCAACGTGCATAAATTGAATGCCAAATAATGATGCAAATGCCCCAAATCAGACATTTCAAATGAGGCATGCAAATCAGCCTTAAAATCAGCAATATGCTTCTCAACAGGACTAGTGAGCAACATGTCGTCAACATAGATAACAATGATCAGAAGCACATCATTAGCATGCTTAACATATAAGGTGCTTTCAGTTGAACTGTTCTCAAAACCATGTGCAATCAGATAGGCATGTATCTTCTCATACCAAGCACGTGGTGCTTGCTTTAAACCATATAATGCCTTCTTTAACCGGCACACCTGGTTTTCATGCCCTTTCTGCACAAAGCCACGGGGCTGAAAAGCATACACTTCTTCATGCAAGTCACCATTTAGAAATGCAGTTTTAATGTCCAGTTGATGTACATTCCAACCATGATGGGCTGCAAGTGCAGAAATGCTCCGAACAGTAGTCATCTGGCATGTAGGTGCAAAGGTCTCATCAAAATCAATGCCTCTTTCCTGTGCATAACCATTTGCAACAAGCCTAGCCTTATACATGTCAACTATACCATCAGGTTTACACTTCAGCTTGTATACCCACTTAGTGCCAATGGCCTTCTTGCTAGGAGGCGTCACATAAAGACCAAGTACCATTCTTCAGTATTGCATCATATTCAGATTGCATAGCAGCCATCCAATTTTCTGAATTTTGTGCTTCATCAAACCAAACAGGCTCAGTCTCATCACAGAGACTAGATGCAGCCATAACATAGAAATCTGACGCAAAAGAGGCACTATGAGAGCCTAAACAAGTATGATATGACAAAGGTGCATCGAATTTGCTATCACGCAAAGTTTGCACCAGCCATTTTGGCATAGTTCTTGCCTGCTCAATATCAACTCTCTCATCAATAAGTGCATCATGTAAATCTGCATCAGAAATGGAATGATCTGCATCATCACATGAAACCTGCAAAGGCTGAGAAGTTGCCTCATTGGGACCAACACTAGACTGTCCACCTGTAAAAAAGAGGCAGCAAAGTATCATACATGTCTTTGGAGCTAACAGAAGTCTCCTTAGTGCATGAAAGCAATGGTTGAATAGCATCTTCCACAAAAAAAACATCATGACTAACTAGAATGCGTTTAGTCTGTGGATGATACAGACGATAGCCTTTACTTTCATAACTGTACCCAACAAAAATACATTTTACTGCTTTATCATCCAATTTTCTGTGATGTTGTTCAGGCAGTAATGCATATGCCAAACAACCAAAAACACGCAGATGAGCAACAGATGGCTTGCGGTCATGCCAAGCCTCATATGGAGTGATAGACTGCACCGCTTTAGTGGGACACCTGTTCAGTACATATGCTGCACACATGACAGCCTCAAGCCAGAAACTATGTGGTAAAGCCTGACTCTTGACCATACACCTCGCCATCTCCATGAGTGACCTGTTCTTTTGTTCAGCAACTCCATTTTGTTGAGGTGTATACGGCACTGTACATTGGTGTTTTATCCCACATTCAGCCAGAAATGCATTAAAATCAGAAGATGTATATTCCCCCCCTTGATCTGAATGGGGGGTGTCCATTTTACATGCTGACAAATCTTCAGCCAAAACCAAAAACTATTTGAAGCACATGAACACTTAGGACTACCCATGCATGCGTGGAAAAATCATCGATGAAAGTCATGAAGTAAAGATAACTCCCAAAAGAGGTGTTGATGGAGAGTGTTAATCTCCAAAAGAACAAGTTATCCTTGAAGTTAGAGCACCTCTATATCAAGAATAACTTAAAACCTTCACCAATTTGGAGGATCAATACTCAATTTCCAAAATCTTAAACAAACTCTGAAGAAGGTGACTACATAGAAAGTCTGCTGCACATAACTCACTCATTGACTTATCAAATGTGTAAAGTTTCTGATAAAACTTTACATAAGCTATCGCCTATAGTTTTACGCATCTCCTCCAAGTTAAATCATTCCAAAAGACTCAATAGATCTTGAGAAATGATCTTAACAAGTCACCTATGTCTAAAATTGTAGTTATTTAAAGTTGTTTTTGACACCTGCAACTTCTAAAGCTTGCTTCTCCCAAATTAGAACCAGTTTAATCAAATGCTTTTAGCCATAGGTAGCTTACCTTCCAACTTAAAAAATGAGTGCTTGCTTGCTCAAAACTTTACATTGTGGAAGGAGAACTGACCAAAACATTAGCATCAAATTTTGTGCCTCCTACAACTTCTCTTCTTTACATTTACACATGTAAATGTTCCTACACTCAATTCTCTCAGCCTGATCACAATTAGATGCTGAAAATTTGTACAGAGGTCAATCAACTATAGACTTAGACTTGTACAAAAGCATTTCACAAAGGATACAACACAGAAGGAGAAATCTCTAAAATATCAGGTGCAATTTTTCTTCATTTCTGGAAAACTTTACATCTGAGTGATGAGAGAGATCTTACTCACTTCTAAAGTGTCTAATGACTCATACAACTTCTAATTTCTCTATTCACATGCTCTCTCATATTTGCCCCGACATTTTTCCTTGTATATACAGGCAAATATGTACAAGTTCATCACCATACAAAAGTATAAGTGAACTGACTCTAAAATTAATGTACATATGTATACATATCTTCATTCTCTAAACATGTACTTTCTTCATGCTTCCTATCTTAATCTTTTCTTCAATCCTTGACTTCAAAACTTCATCAAAACTTCAATTGTTGATTGCCTTGCACCAACAGCTCCCCCTCAATCATCAACTGAGGTTTTCTCTATCTTCTTTATACCTGCCATGTCTTTGAATCTTTGTAGCTTTGGTCCATCCAAGCTTTTGGTTAGCATATCAGCTATCTGATCTTTTGTTGAAGTATGTATAACTTCAATCTCTTTATCCATCACCTTCTCTCTTAGAAAATGATACTGAATCTCAATGTGTTTAGTCTTGGCATGAAAAATAGGATTAGCAACTAAATACAATGAACTCATGTTACCTCCATGAATAGTGGGTGTACTCTGAATGATGTGAAAACTCTTCATAAGAGTCTTAAGCCATATCACTTCCTTTGCAGCTTCCACCATACCTTTGTACTCAGCCTCTGTGGATGATAAAGCAACTATGTGTTGCTTCTTTGAACACCACGAAATTAACTTATCTGCCACATAACACAAGTATCCATAAGTTGATCTCCTATCATCAGGATTACCTGCCCAATTTGTATCACTGTATATCTTGATGTTTGTATCTGATGTAAAACCATAACACAAACCTTCTTTGAGTGTACCCTTAATGTACCTCAACACTCTTTGTCTTACAACCCAATTTTCTTTCCTAGGACAATGCATGAATTGAGACAATACTCCAACTGCATATGAAAAATCAGGCCTAGTTAATATAACATAGATCAGACTACCAACCAATCTTTGATATAGCTTCATTTCCTTGAACTCTTCTCCTCCATATCTGCTCAATTTGTGATTCACCTCCATTGGAGTAGGTGCTACCCTGCAATCATCCATTTTAAACTTGATCAACAAGTTTTTCAAATACCTTTCTTGAGTTAAATACACTCCATGTTGAGTGTATGAGATCTCCATGCCCAAGAAATATGAAAAGTCTCCCAAGTCACTAATCTTGAACTCTTTCTCCATTTGCTTCTTTAGGCTTTGAATGCCTTTCTCATCTCTACCTGTAAGAATTATATCATCAACATATATGCACATGTAAATGAACCCATCATCACTTGCTTTAACAAGCAAGCTACTATCTGCTTTAGATACTTGGAAACCAAGTTCTTTCAAGAACTTCACAAGTCTATAATTCCATGCCCTTGGGGCCTGCTTCAAACCATACAAAGCTCTCTTGAGCTTATATACATGATCTGGATACCTTTCATTTCTGAATCCTTGTGGTTGCTCCATGAAAACATCATCTGAAATGTAACCATTTAAAAAAGCATTCTTCACATCTAATTGACATAATTTCCAACCTTTACATGCATCAATGGTTATGAGTATCCTGATACTTGTCATCTTTGCCACAGGACTATAAGTCTCATCATAATCTATACCATATGTTTGAGCAAACCCTTTCACAACAAGTCTAGCTTTATACCTAGACACACTTCCATCTGCAAATCTCTTTGTCTTGTAGACCCATTTGCATCCAATGGTCTTTTGCCATTTGGTTTAGGAACCAAATCCCATGTCTGATTCTCCATCAATGCATCATACTCCTCCTGCATAGCTTTCTCCCAATTTTCCTTACCTTTTGCCTCTTGATATGTAGAAGGGTCTTCATCTGCCTTTATCAAATAAGCATAATCTTTAGTAGCCAAGAAAGAAGTGTCCTAGCTATACCTTGTAGGTTGCCATTTGTGTCTTGATGACCTTCTGAGTTCTCCACTTCTTGAGGTTTCTGGTTCATCACACTCTGGATCAAATCTTGGAACTTCTTCAACTTCAACCTGTACTTCATTCTTCTCCTCTTCATCAAATATCTGAACCTTTGATTTACCTTTCTTTTGATTCACAACTTCTTCATCACCTGAATAAATATTGATTGTTCTTGCATACCAAGTACCTTGCTCATCAAATGTAACATCCTTTGACACAAGGAATTGTTTTGTGGATGGACTCCACAACCTATATCCCATCTGCTTATCATCATATCCAATGAACACATACTTTTCAGCTTTAGGTTCCAATTTGTGCCTTAATTGAGATGGCACATATGCATATGCCAAACATCCAAATACTTTGCAATGATTTAGAGTAGGTCTCTTACCCCACCATGCCTCAAATGGTGTCATACCCTGCAAAGCTTTACATGGTAATCTATTGACCAAATATGTGGCTGTATTTATAGCCTCAGCCCACAAATAATTTGGACAATTTTTCTCCTTCATCATGGATCTTGCAAACTCAACAAGAGTTCTATTCCTCCTTTCTGCTACACCATTTTGTTGAGGAGAATACCTACAAGTAATTTCCCTTTTTATACCTGCATTCCACAAGTAATCAGCGAACTCATTAGAGAAATACTCTCCCCCTCCATCTGACCTTAGTCTCTTCAATTTTTGACCTGCAATTCTCTCTACATACACATGATAATGTTTGAATGTATTGAATACCTCTGACTTATCTTTGATCACATAGATAGTGATCCATCTGGTAGCATCATCAACATAAATCACATAATACCTTGAACCATTGATGTTGAAATCCTTTGATGGTCCCCACACATTTGTGTGTACCAATTCAAGCTTCTCTGAACACATAAAACCATGCTTGGAATAAGATTGCTTATGAGCCTTACCTAATTGACATGCCTCACATCTGTATATCATATGTTGACTTGCAACATTAGGCAATCCAAACACTGAACCATTGTTAACCATATCTTTAATACCTCTTTCATTGAAATGTCCAAGCCTTTTGTGCCAAAGATCTAACTCAGAGATCTTATGTCCTCCATAGGTGAACAAGGCATGACCAATGTTACCTTGAATCTTGAATGTGAACAATCTTCCTTCTTTCTTCCCTAAAACAATTTGTTTATACCCATTGCTAGGGTTGTCCACAAAAACTCGTTCATTAGTGAACCTAACTTCATAACCTTTTTCAACAATTTGTCCTACACTTATCAGATTCTTTGGAATTGTAGGAACATACAAAACCTTACTCAAGAGAGTACTTCCATCCTTGGCCTTCACTGATCCAATTGACTTCACATTGTGCTTTGTATTGTCACCTATTTGAACTACATGATTAGTTACCTTATTCTCCAAATCAATCATCAAAGCTATGTTGCCACTTAGGTGATTACTACACCCTGAATCAATGTAGAAGACTCTTTGGTCTTCACTTTGCCTTTCACAAGTTGCATTCATTATCAATGTTGAATCCTCCTTCTGATCTGAAGCATAATTATAGTAGGTATTGTTTTATTGTTGAATTTGGAATCCTCTACCTGCATTTCTTCCAAAGTAACCTCTACTACCTCTAACTCTGAAATTACCTCTTTGATTTCTACCACCTCTTCCTCTTGAATTAAAGTTCTGATTATATCCACCATTATTCTGAGTATTATGCCAACAATCATGAGCTAAGTGATTTGTCTTACCATAAATCCACCAGGCTTTGACTCTATCTTTATTACTTCTGCCTCTTCCTCTACCTTTGCCACCTCCTCTTCCTCTTAGGAAGTTAGCTTGGCTAGTTGTACCTTCATCTTCATTTGCTTGTTGCTTCCCTTTGCTATTCTTCTTCTTATCCTTTGAATACATTGCTTGACCTGCACTTTTATCACTTTCACCTTTGACATCCTGCTCAAAGGTTAGCATGTGTCCTAGCAATTGATTTAAATCAGGAGTAAAATGATCTAGTGATAATTCAGTAGACAAAATGAATGGCTTCCCTTTGTCATCACCTCTCAAACCTGTGAGGATTTGCCTTACCAATTTATCCTCCTCAATATCTTCATCAACTGCTCCTAATGCATCTGCAATGTCCTTCATCCTTGTTACATAATCTGAGATGGATTGAGAGGCCTTCTTCTTGAATGTGGTAAACTCTACCCACAAGGATGCCTTCCTTGACTTTGTGGTGTTTTGGAAATGCTCCTCCAAAGCATTCCATATATCACTTGCGCTTTCAAGACCTCTAATGTGATGTAGCAAGTAGTCATTAACTCCCATATAGATAATGCTCCTAGCTTGAGCATCTCTCTTCATCCAAGTCTTCAAATCTGATAATTCATCCCTAGTTGGAACACTAGAATCTCTGAACAAAGGCTTTTCTTCTTCACTTGTAATATAACCTATCAAGTCCTTTCTCATAAGATGAGCTTCCATCCTCATTGACAATGCTGGATAGTTATCTCTATCCAATTTCTCTATCTGAAGAGAATCTCCCATCCTTTCTTCACCTATGTATTAAATCCTTCAAGTTTTATGAGGAAAAAGGTTACCTTTGCTTTGAATGAAGTTCCTTTTGTCTTCCTTGATATCTTCTGGCCTCCTTTTCAAGCTTTGCTTTCAAGCTTTCATCCTTTGTATCTTCAAATGTTGAATTCTTTATAACTGCAGCAGTCGAGGTCCACCTTTCTTCAATTTTGATGCTTCTTGCTCTGATACCATTGATGGAGAGTGTTAATCTCCAAAAGAACAAGTTATCCTTGAATTTAGAGCACCTCTATATCAAGAATAACTTAAAACCTTCACCAATTTGGAGGATCAATACTCAATTTCCAAAATCTTAAACAAACTGTGAAGAAGGTGACTACATAGAAAGTCTATTGCACATAACTCACTCATTGACTTATCAAATGTGTAAATTTTTTCATAAAACTTTGCACAAGCTGTCACCTATAGTTTGCACACCTCCTCCAAGTTAAATCATTCCAAAAGACTCAGCTGATCTTGAGGAATGATCTTAACAAGTCACCTATGTCTAAAACTGTAGTTATTTACAGTCGACTTTGACACCTGCAACTTCTAAAGCTTGGTTCTCCCAAACTAGAACCCGTTTAATCAAATGCTTTCAACCATAGGTAGCTTACCTTCGAACTTAAAGAATGAGTGTTTGCTTGCTCAAAACTTTACACTGTGGAAGGAGAACTGACCAAAACATTAGCATCGAATTTTGCACCTCCTACAACTTCTCTTCTTTACATTTACACATGTAAATGTTCCTACACTCAATACAACATAGAAGGAGAACTCTCTGAAATATCTGACACAACTTTTCTTCATTTCTAGAAAACTTTACATCTGAGTGATGAGAGAGATCTTACTCAATTCTAAAGTGTCTAATGACTCATAAACTTCTAATTTCTCTATTCACATGCTCTCTCATATTTGCCCCGACATTTTTCCTTGTATATATAGGCAAATATGTACAAGTTCATCACCATACAAAAGTGTAAGTGAATTGACTCTAAAATTAATGTACATAAGTATACATATCTTCATTCTCTGAACATGTACTTTCTTCATGCTTCATGTCTTAATCTTTTCTTCAATCCTTGACTTCAAAACTTCATCAATAATTCAATTGTTGATTGCCTTTCACCAACAGGTGTCTGCATAGGACCACAGACATCACTATGTACAAGTTGCAATTTCTGAGTAGCCCGAACTGAACCATCTTTTGGAAAGGACAAACACTGCATTTTGAACAAAATACAGCCTTCACAAACATGTTTTCCAGGTGCCTCAAGTTTGGGCAAAGAGGACACCATTTTAGATTTCTACAGGCGTAGCAAACTAGCAAAATTTAGATGACCAAAGCGTGCATGCCAAAGCTTTGCATCTGACATAGCCTGAGAATCATTTACTACACATGCCAAATCATTTACAGATCTTTCATAGTCTATGAGCTTATACAGCCCACGACATAAAATGCCAAAAGCAAATCACATCGCCATTTGACAGATCATGAACTGTACACCTGTCATCAACAAATTTCACAACCAAGCCAATCTTAGCTAATGCAGAAACTGATAACAGGTTCTTCTTGATCCCTGGCACAAATAAAGCATTTGACAAAGTGAAAGAACTACCATCAACAGTAGTCAAAATGATCTTACCAACTCCCTTAATAGGATAAGAGGAGTTGTTAGTGCATGTAATAGTATTCCCTGTAGGGGTAGGCTCGAGTGAAGAGAAGAAACTGCACTGCGAGGTAATATGTTTGGTCGCCCCACTATCAAAGTACCAACCATCTGAGTCTACTGCAGACATGCACTGCTCATGAGAAGACGGGTCAAAACTACAAACAGTAGTAAACACCCATTCTTCTTCTTGCACAAGATTAGGAGACTCCGTTTTTGGTGTAGAGGCTTCTGCAACAACCATTCCAGCCTCTTTCTTCTTTGCCTCTTTTGCAGCCAGTTTTGGACAGTTCTTTATAATATGATCATTTCCTTTATAGTACTTACAAAACAATTTCTGCTTTTCTGATTTTTTTCTCATCTTTGTCTTGGTTCTTCGAATGTGCAGCATTTGCATATTTCTGCTTACTAGTAGAACGGCTCCATTTTCCATTGCCCTTCTGACTAGCCAAGAAAGCTTGATCTGGAACACGCATAATGGACCTGTTTTGCCTGGACTGATCTTCCTGCAATAGAACAGAGACTAACTCCTCAAATGACAAGGCATTTGGATTGCCTTTAATCATCAACCAAAGAGTAGAAGCAAAACTCTGATATGAATCAAGAAGACCATTCGGAAGGGTCTACACAAGTAAGCTATCTGATATAACCTCATCAGCAGAAATCAACCGTTCCTTCAAGTCTTTGATCTTTGTTAGGAAACTGTCCATAGAATCACCTTCATTCATGTGCTCACTCTCCAACTGTTTTTGGAGGTAAGCAACACGAGCCTCATTCCTAGCTTGGTACAATGTGGTAAGTGTATCCCAAGCATCCTTAGCTGTTCTACAAGAGTGAATATGAGGAATAATGGCACGTTTGACAGACAAAGCTATCAATGCATGTGCTTGAGCATCTCTTCCATCCCAACAAATCTGCTCTACAGTAGGTGCAGCAGAAATTGTAGAATATGCAGAATACCATCATCTTCGACACCTTCTGCATCAGCTTCAGTACCTGCAGTTGTAACAGTTGCAGGTGCGATAGGACGTTTTTCGACATCCTGCACAATGTTCCACAATCCTTTTGCAACCAACACATGTCGCATCATATAAGCCCATAACGGGTAGTTGGTACCATCCAACTTATCCTCAACAGCCAACATACAAAATACATCACTGCTTTCAGCCATGGCCAATGACTAAAATACCTTGATGCAAAAAATTGATTGTATCTCAAAAAGTTGAACAGAATTGCCCAGATGAATTCTGTTAAACCTAGAGTAGACTTCGAGACGCTTATACTGGCGAACAAAAACTGGTATATACATTTGGCACAAAAAGACGAAATAGCCTGCACAAGCGCTACAATAGTGTGTTCAGAGGCCGAAACGAGCTCAGATCGCGATTTTGGCACCATAGCTCGAAGCTGTTTTGATCTATGAAACACCCTGAGTATGCTCACCAAATTTTGTGTGAATCTGAGACTGCAACCGGAGGAGTGTCGATGGCACCCTAGATGAAGCGACGACCTGCTCTGATACCAATTGTTGGAGTTAGACGTCTGCGGAAGCACGCGAGCAGCACAAGGAAGAAGAAGAAGCTTGGAGCACAACACACAATACTGAATTACTAGAGAATGTACAAAGATAAGTAGCCCATTAGGGCTAAAGGCATATATACAAGCCAGGGAAAAAAAACCTCCTAAAGAGGGGAAAAAGTGCCCCGACAGTCCTAGATTGTTCACACACATCACTACCTAAATATATCAACACCAACTTCTCAACCTCTAGATTTTCCCACAAAATGCTATTTTGGTGCACAAATTGAATGCATATCAGCCCTTGATTGGACCCTGTTTTGGTCATGTATTAGCAGCTCTCATGAGAGATTTCGATGTTGTATCTAGTCTTATATCATGAACCTATTTATAATTTGTTATGGATGTGATGTTCCCTTGTGTTCCCTTTACTTACAGGCATTTGGCCACCCAATATAGAATCCAGGGCCTCATTATCTCTTGGTTTGTAAGCCTTAAAAAATATGTGTGCCTTCTTTTTACTTTCCCTTTTGAAGCACATGGAGCGCACGATGTAAATAATTTCGGGATTCAATAAAAAATAATTTATGACCCATCATGCACCTTGATAGTCTCTATCTTTCCATTTTTGGGACTCATTGTTGCGTGTCTTTTGCTTTGCCCTTGTTTCTCTCCCCTCTCTCCATAGCTCACTATGTGAGCTATGGTGAGAGGTGAAGAAGGAGAGAGGGATGATGGTTTTTGTTGAATCATGTTACACATGTATCAATTTGTGGGAGCTATGGTGAGAGGTGAGGAAGGAGAGGGGGGGATGGTTTTTATTGAATCATTTTACATTTGTATCAATTTCTGCTAATAGAAAGGGAAGATGTGCCATAGTGGTAAGAGATGAGCCAACATGCTATTTTTTTTCCTTCTTCAGGAAAACAACATGCATGTCTACTTATAAAAATATGACTTTGAAATCTCCGCCATCATGCTAGGGAAACTTCGAAGCTTAATCACTCTCTCGTTTGAATTGATTAAGACTGCCCAAAAGCGATACAACTATGAGAGCCTAAAGCTTGTAAGAAATGTCAACCACAGCTAGCAATAGTTCAACCACAGCTAGCAATAGTTCAACTATGATTTAGATTTGCTTGAAGTCCAATAAATGTCAACCACAGCTAGCAAGAGTTCAACCCCCCACCATCGCCTAAAGAGACAAGAACTCAAAGCAGCTGAACTAATGCATGTCAACATGTTGTTTGATTGTTGTATCAAAGACCTTACTAGCATTTAATGGTTCAACCCTATATATTCCAAACATAATGGTTCATCCACATGTTCATTGATCACAGATTATGATATATATTCAAATTCATCATGCTATAACATAAAGCCTTATTTATTTATTTATTTATTCAAAGCCCTATTTTTTTTATCAATTCTGTAAATTAAGAAGTAAAATGAATAGAGTTTGGAACCTTCTTTAGAGAGAGATAAGAAAACAAATGACAAGAGCTAAGGAAACGAATGTGTATGTAAGTTGCATGTATCCATGTATGTATGTGTTTCCATGCATGTATTCGTTTATGTGGATCTGCCATGAGTAGCTGCAATGAATTTAAAGAGTATTTGCAATCATCTATCCATATACGAACACAGAAATAAGCTGTATTGAATGAACTGATAAAAAAAAGTGGGGATTTGTAAAGGTAGATGGTGCAAAAATTGGGTGATCAAGGTATAACATCATATTAAGTTATACAGAATATACAAAAGAAAAAAAGGGAGAGAGGGAGGAGGAGAGAATATGGACGAGCGGGTTCATGGATTTTTTTTTGACTGAATGATGATATATAATGGGTCCACAATGGTAGTTCAATAGTCAATATGCTAAATACATCATTGCTTTCATCCATGTGAGTGATTGTACTTTGATGAGAAAAATGACTAATTTTTTTAAATAAAAGGAAGTTCGGCTTTGGCCTACTCTCCCGGACTTTAATTAAAACAAAAGAAATGTTACAAGTGAATGGGACTAGTGTCCATGGGACCCCCCGAATCCTACATGGCAGGGGACGAGTTCTGCAAACTAGAGAGCATTACAAATGAGGCGGATAAATCTAACATCTCCCTCATGTGAGACCCATTTCGGTTTCAACTTGTTATTCTCCACCGTTTAGGCATCACTGTATCTACCTCCTTGAAAAATGACTATTTTTAACAAAAGCTGAAAAGAAATATGCAATCAAACTTAATTATAAGAGAGGTATATATATATATATATATATATATATATATATATATATATGTGTGTGTGTGTGTGTGTTATATATATATATATATATATATATATATATATATATATATATATATATATATATATATATATATATATATATATATATATATGTGTGTGTGTGTGTGTGTGCTATATATATATATATATATATATATATATATATATATATATATATATATATATATATATATATATATATATATATATATATATATATATATATATATATACACACACACATACAGAGTTATGTACATGGACGCGCACTCAAAGTCTAAAAGACGTTTAAATCAAAATTCTAATGCCATTCAAGAACAATATGTACTTTCATGTCATGCTTAATACGATATGGTGTCTTGATTGGTCGATTTTAGATGCAATTTTAAGTTTCAATCTTTTTGGCATTCCCTAATCAAGATTAAAATATCAGTTTTTTATGTGGCAAATCCTTCACAAGGAACAAAATCAGTTTTTATGTGGAAAATCCTTCACCAAGGAATTGGCACCAATGTAAAAGCTAACAAAATTTGCAGAGCCCCTCCATGGTGTAAATAGTGACATCATGAAATTGAGGACTTAGGACACCTCTTCTTTTCATGCCCAAAGTCGATGTCGGTCTGATGGGCCCTTGGGAGAATCATGTTGCTATAGGGACAAATCAATTAGAAGCAAGAATTATTGGGTGAAGCGATCGGATGTTCCTCAACATTGTGGAATGCTATAAGAGGCAAGACCCTATAGAAGATCTAGAAAAAAAGGTGTGCTACCAACTTTGGTAACCCCCCTCAAAGACTGGTCAATCGAAAAATCTATTTTCTTTATAGGAAAAAGAATTTCTAATTGTAGGAAGCCCCTACCTTTTAGACATCATAGAGTGTTTCTCCTCGAGAGCAACGAGATTAAAATCAAGTGGGTCCCACATGAGGGAGATGAAAGGGTTATCATCCTTCTTTGTGATGTTCTCTAGCAAAATATAAACAACCCCTACTTTGTGATGGATGTTAGTGTTGTTCACTTGTATAGTTGTTTTGTCTATTAATTAAAGTTTGAGAAAGTAGACAACTACCAAACTTCCTTTAAAAAGAAAAAAAATAATGTCACGTAACAGATTTATTTTAAATTGCTAATGATTCCAACTATGTTCATCAAATTTTGTAAGATATAAAATTATAATTGAAAAGATCAAGACAATACCTTATGCACACCAATTATTGGTGTTTGAGAACAAGAAAATCATGTGTTGTTTTGAGAATAAGAGGCATGCAAACAACACGAGAAAGAAGAAAAAGCTTGAAACATAATAGTGAATATATCAGTAAGTGAAATGTACAAGGTAAATAGCTTGTCAAAAAATATAATAATCTCAAATTTGTTCACACATCACTAATCAAATAAATCAATAGTATAGGAAGCCCCCTATAATAATCTCAAATTTGTTCACACATCACTAATCAAATAAATCAATAGTATAGGAAGCCCCCTGGTTTCATGTTGACCCCTCAATTCTCTCCCTTCCTTTTGTTCAACATGTGGTCTCCACATCTTGGAGGGAGGCCTTTAGATATTATATCTCTTTAGCTAAGTGTTGGAAGATAGCAATTGAGGAGTTTGAAGTTCTCCTTGTCAAGGCCCAAAAAGAAATTCTTAACATTCCATAGGTGAGAAGGGAAAATCTTTATCGAGAGCTCCATCATCTGGAGATGGAAGTCAATAATGGTAATTCCCGCCTCCAATAGGGACTCTAGAAAATTAGAAGCAAACCAAGATACGAAAAGGAAATTCAAAGAAGAAACATGCAAATTTATTTTAAAGATGTGTGGGCGGGCAAAGCAGACAAACTAATGAAAGAGATGTGTAGGCCCTTGAAAAAGAAACAACTCAAGGAAGAGGCCCCTTAATGGGGTGGAATGCACTTCTCAAAAACAGAATATTGATTTTATAACCAAGCACTTGACTCAATTCTTGAAGGTGTCCTCGCCATTCACTTCTCAGAGGCAGGACTGCATGGCTTCCATATGGTGAATCAGATAAAAAAGATTTTCTCAAAACATCGTGCATCTTGGTTGACCATCAAGCCCTTCTTGGGTAGATCTAGAGGCTTCATCTCCCTCATAATGAAAATGAGATGCTTATGAAACTCTTCGTTGATGACACAATTTTGTTTTGCAAATGACCATAATAGTATCAAAACCTTCTGACAATGTCTGAATGTATTCTGCATTGTGTCTAGATCTAAAATAAACCACTTTAAAATTGCTTTCAAGGCTATCAATGGGCCTTCACCATAGTTCTTGACTAATCAAGGATGTAAAGAAATACACAATCAATATATTTTCTAGCTCCTTGGTATCCCTATTGGTTTTGAAGTTGGAGGGTGTGCCCAAATTCAAGTGGACCTTGTGCACTGACCAAAAAGAGGATGGAGGACTGGACATTATCAATATGGGAGTTATGGTTGATAAATTGGCTCCCAAGTTGTTGATCAAAGCATGGTGCAATGTAGAAGCTTCTTGGGAAAAACTTATTCTTTAAAAAAAAATCCTCTCTAACACTTAAGGGAATCCATAGGTAGAAGGATCTTGATCTTCTCACCTTACGGTTTTCTCACCATCCTGTGACTCCAAAAGGCTTTCACTTTGTTTGCTCCATATGGAAGAGTTGAAACAAGATGAAACCATATATCAACGTTATTGAATATTGGAGATGGGGAGTCTCGATTAGGTAAAATGATTCTATTTGGTTTCCTATTAAGAGAATCAAAGAAGTTCAATGATAGAACATCCAAAGAGCAAAGAAGTTATGGAACAAAGGTTTTAGCAAGTGAAAACATCTCTAGAACCTTGAGAGAGTTCATTGAATAAGATTTGACAACATAGACCTTGTAAGGAGAGTAGACTATGATGATTGGTGCTTTCTTAGACATAGATATTCTCTAGGCCCAAATCAAAGACTCATCTCCTTCTTGGGAATGACCTGCCTTGGATTGAAGGGTTAAGATGGTCCAATGGCAATAAATTGGATAAAATTTTAAGGATCCATAAGAACCTTGACTTGCATATGTCCCTTAATAGGAGATGGTGTCAGAGCCGATCTAGCATCAGATGGCAACTTGTGTGCGGGGACCTGTGGCATCCTCTCATTGAGAACAAAAAATCCATTGTTATGTGGAAAATCCTCCATCATGGAATATGGAACAATGCAAAAGCTAATAAAATATGTGGGTCCCCTCACTGGTGCAAGTGTTGCATTTGGGGTAGAGAAGATCTTGCCATCTCTTCTTCTCTTGCCCAAAAAGCTTCGCAATCTAGCAATCTCTCACCAAGATTTTGAGCATACAAAGGCAAATCAACTAGAAACAAGTGTTACTTGGCAGGAACAATTGGTTGCTCTTTTGCATTGTGGACCCCCATCAAAGGGGAAGTGCTCTAGAAGATATGGAAAGAAATATGTGCGATTAATGTTGATGCCCATATGCAAGAGTGATTGATTGAAAAATCCCTCAGCCTATTAGGTAGAAGAATATGTAAATGTAAAAAATCTCCACTTTTCAGACACCATAGGATTTTTGTCTTGGACATCAACAAGATTATAAACAAGTGTCTTGCTCATGAGGGCGATGAAAAAAATCATTAAACTCGTCAACAATTCTCTTTGAATTATTTGTCACTCGTCGAATCTTAGGTTTCCTACCGACTTTGAATTATTTGTCACTCGTCGAATCTTAGGTTTCCTACCAACTTTAGACTGTCATAACTATTGTGCCTCCAAGGCGTCCTACCCCCACTTTGTAGAATACTGAGGATCCCAAAGACGCTAAGCCCATTCACTCTATTATTGGTTTTATATGAATTCAAACATGGGAGAGTAGGTGCCACTGAACTTCCTTTTCAAACAAAGTAGTATTTCTATCAATTCTATGTTTCTCTATTTGTATCACTTCTCTATTCATGCTCAGCGCTCTTGATGCGTACGTACAGATTTAAGTGTCTCTATGTATCCGCCATTATCACCTTATTTATGTATCACTTCTCTATTAATGTCCATGTATCCGCCATTATCAACTTTGTGTGTATCGATACGAGGGCTTCCTTGGACTCCCTCTCACACAATGTTTTGATTTGTGGGGACTTCAACATGGTTGAGTTTGTTGAGGACCAATAGAATAACAAGGGGAAAATTATTGACGGTCGGGAGAAAGAGATATGGGATAAAATCAAGCTCCATCTTGACCTGGTCGAGGTGAAAGACATCAAGGGGTTCTCCTGGTCTAATCTCCAATTGGGGGACTCTCTAAGGAACACAAGACTTGATAGATGTTACATCGACCAAAACACCATCCTCCAGTGGGGTATTCCTTTGATTTCCTAACACATGAAACTCTCTATCTCGGACCACTACCCGATTAATCTTTCTTTCAAACCGATTCCCATGCTCCAGAAAGCTCCTTGGTTTCATGCTTGTCAGACCTCATTTTCCCTCCCCTCTGTCCACCAAGAAATTTCTACAGTGTGGGCGGAAGGCCTTCTGTAATGAACCGGCTAAGTGCCGGAGAAGCGTGGTGGAAAGGACTCGACAAATTTTGATTAGGACTCATAAGGCTATAAGAGATATCCGAAAAGAAAAAAGAGAAAACTGTGTACCGGAGGCTCTCACGGCTTGAAGAAGAAGTGAACAAAGGTAATTTGCAATGCCAACAAGGGCTTCTGAAAATCAAGGGAAGACTAAGACTCGAGGAAGAGGTTCAAAAGAAAAATATGTAAATATTCTTCAAAGATTGGTGGGCAGGGAAGGCTGACAAACTATCGAAAGAGATGTGTAACATCCTCAAAAGGAAAAAAGCTAGGGAATCCATCCCCTTCTTGGTCGATAATAATGGGATCGAATGTAGCATGGAAGTTGAGAACAAATCTATCATTGTCGAGCACTTTACCCATCTTCTCAGGGTCTCGACTCCTCTTTCCCTTCATAGGTGTGACTGCATGGCAACCATCTCAAGGGTTGCTCAATCTAGAATCCCATAGAACATGAATTCTCTACTAGATGCTAACATTTCCAAGGACAAAATTATAGAGGTTATTGATGCTCTTCCCAATGGAAAAAGTCCAGGTCGTGATGGCCTCACCAATGAGTTTTTCAAGTCCTTCAAGCATATGGTGGCCACCCTACTACGTCTGGTGTGGCAAGAGGCTCTCTCCTTCGGTGCCCTCCCTGAGTGTCTTAATAATGGTGTCATCAAGTTAGTTCACAAAAGGAGAGATAAGAACAAAATTGAAAACTGGCGGTCGATTACCATGCTCCAAACTGGATACAAGATAATTGCCAAAGTTATCACCAACTAAATCTCTTATCATTTAAAGTCATGGCTGTGTGAGGACCAGAAAGGTTTTATCAAAGGTAGATCTATACTTGAAGCAATTGTTGATATTTGGGAAGGCCTTGCATTTTCTGAGGAGTCTGCACAAGATCTGGTATTCATTAAGATCGACTTCGATAAAGCGTATGACATATTGGAATGGGACTTTATTCTTCAATCACTGAAAGACCTTGGATGCAGCCAAAAGTTCACGAAAATAGTTTCTACTCTACTCGAAAATGCTTCAACGTGAATAAATATCAACGGTAAGCTCCCTGAGCCCATACGTTTAAAAAGATCTATCAGGCAAGGCTGCCCGTTGGCCCCTCTACTCTTCACTATCGCCTTAGATGGCCTTAGTCATCTATTAAAGTATCACATGGACGCTAGCAATCTCAAGGGTCTTTCCCTACCTCTAGATCACGACCAAATGGTTGCGAGACTCTTTGCCGACGACATGAATGCCTTTGCACATAAAAATATGAACAACATTGAGGTGTTCTAGAGTTGCCTCTGACACCTTTTGTGTGGCATCAGGTTCAAAAATCAACCATGCTAAAACTGCTTTCAGAACAATTAGTGGACCTCCACCCCAACTGTTGTTAGATCAGGGGTGTCAAGCTATCCCTAGAGTTCAAGTCTTCTGTCTCCTCGGTATTCCGATGGGCTTCAACAAGTTAACAAACTAGATAGCAAACTAAATCATTGGAAAGGTATGCAAGTTAACTTGGCAGGGTGGTTGTTAACACATTTATGCTTTCTACGACTATTTACTTTATCTTCTGTTGGAGACCTAAGGAGAAAGAGTTGGCCAAAGTGGAAAGAATATGCAGAAACTTCCTATGGACTGGGATCCCAATAGGAAGGGGATTCCTAAAATCAAATGGGAAACTTGCATTAGCTTGAAAGACTTGGGGGGTTTGGGTATTTTGGATATCGGTGGGTTGGCTGACAAGTTGGTGAAAAAGTGGTTTATCAAGGCTTGGAGCAATAGTGAGCCCTCTTGGGCTAAATTGATCTTCAGGAACATGAAAGACCTTACCTTAGTTGGCCATCCTATTTGGAAGGACATAGGGATCCTCATGCTTTTGTTCTCCCCCCACCCGGTGTCCCCTAAAGGCTCTAGTCTTGTTCCTTATGAAAGAGTTGGAACAAGGGCAAACAATTCATCAAAATCAATGATGAGTGGAAGTGGGCGGCCAGGATAGAAAAAATGAATCTATTTGGTTCCCAATCAATGACATTAGGGGGGTGGAGTCCTGGAATCTCCAAATTGCTAAGTAGTTATGGAACAAGGGGTTCAAGTAGTGGAAACAACTCTGGAAACGAGAGACCGGCTAGTGGATCAGGTTCGAAGACTTAGACCCAAGACATAGAGTTACCCTCAAGGAATGGACTCTTCTTCAGGGCAGGTGTTTAGCGTGGGACCGCTCAACTACTCGCCTTCTCTGCAGACACGATCTTCGTTGCTTGGAGGGCCTCAAATGGAGCAATGGTAAGAAACTATCCAGAATCCCCAACTTCAAAGAGAACTTAGATATTCATCACACCCTTAACAAGTTATGGTGCCTTTCTTGGACCAAACTTCGATGGGAACTAAAGTTCATGTCTATTTGGCACCCCCTAATTGAGATAAAAGAGTTCGTTTTCATGTGGCAGATCTTGCATAAGGGTATCTGGTCCAATGCAAGGGCTAACAAAATTTGTGGGGTTCCACCATGGTGCAAGCATTGCCATCGATGCATCAAAAATTTGGTTCACCTTTTCTTCGATTGCCCCAAGTGTCGTGCTATCTGCCATCACGTGATGCAGGTATTGAGACTCACGAACCAAATCAATTGGCAACAAGCGTTGTTGGGTGAGGCGATTGGCTGCTCTTCAAGGCTGTGGAATGTCGTCAAGGGTGAGACTCTTTCAAAGATTTGGAGGGAGCGATGTGCTGTCAATTTTGGCCAAACTCCAAAGAAATGGCCAATTGAAAAATCTTTGTTTCTTCTAGGAAAAAGAATCCCCTGAGATAAGAGATCTCCATCGTTTAGGCACCACTATATTTATCTCCTCGAAGATAACAAGCTAAAACCCAAATGGGTCTTGCATGAGGGAGATGATAGATTTATTTGCCTCATTTGTAATACCCTCTAGCTTCCCGAACTTGTCCATTGCATTGTGGGATTTGGAGGGTCCTATGGGCACTAGTCCCATTCACTTGTAACTTTTCTCCTTTATTTTAATTAAAGTCTGGAAGAATAGGCAAAGGCCGAACTTCCTTTAAAAAAAAAAAAAGTTTGTGTGTATCAGCTGAAGAAGTGGCGATTCGAGGGCTGATTGATTCTACTGATAGTACTCTATTTTGGTCCATACATTCATGTTTCTTTCTCTCTCCCCAAGATTCTTGACTAGTTGGCATTGAGACAACGAGATTCCAGGAGTTATTTGGTGGTAGCTTGCAAGCATTATGCACGTCCATACTCCCTTTTTTGTTGGCATCTTCTCCCTGAATTGATGTGATATTATATTATGTGTCAATACCGCTTGAGCCGTTCGTTGGATGAGCCGTTTGTTGGATGAGCTCATCTTAGAGTCTCTATGTAAATATTAATTTCGTCTTCTAAGGTCAATATTCCCTTCGCTCTCCGCTTTTTTTTTTCTTTTTTTTTTTTAAAGAGACACTTGAACTAAAGCTTAATCTCTTTTGCTTGAATTAATTAAAAGTCAACACTATAAGTGAATTTGACTTTTCTTTCACCCTCTTTCAAAAAAAAAAGAGGAAGTTCGATCGAAGTTTAATCTCTCTTATTTGAATTGATTGAAAGAAAGAACAACGATATAAGTGAATGGGCATAGTAATGATGAAACCTCCTATATCTCACAAAGTAAGGATTAAAGATAACTTAAAAACGATACATTAATGATGGCCCAATGGGCATAGTACCAATGGAACTCCCCATATCCCACAAAGTAAAGATTAATTAAACAGCCTAAAAATGATACATTGATCACGGTCCGAAGGCGGTAGAGAACCTAGGTTTGAAAACTAACCAAAGACTCAATATATGTCACTTGCAAACAACAAAGGTTGAACCTCTACCCCTACATCAAGAGGCAAGGGCTCAAACCACTTGAACTAACATGCATGGACTTCACCCTCCCTCTTTTCCGCGTGTATATTCCCCTCAATTATTGTTATATTATATTAGAGCCTCTTTATTCGATGAGCCGCCTTTCTCTTTTTTAAAGCAAACCGAACATAAATTAGAGAAACAACAATGCAATCAATCAAGGCGTCAAGGGGGTTCCTTTTTCGTTTAAATAGCACTCCTTATTTGTGCAAGGGGGTCCCATCTTAGAACACATAGGGTCGGATAGATTTTGGAACTTGGATAAGTGGATGGGTCTTTGGAACTCTAGCCCATGACTTTTGGTCTACTTGACCTTCTACATGAGGAGTCCCTTGAAAGTGCATTCGGCCCTTTTGATTTGTCTGTGGAGCATCTAGTAACTTGTTTGTTGGTGGATCTCTACAGCTCCTGCTTGTGGTGCATGATGTGGCAACTAGCTTGTATTGTCTTCCAAGGGGGGAGGGGAGGGGTATAGCTATAATGGATGTCTTCCAAGGGGGGAGGGGAGGGGTATAGCTATCCGCTCCTTCTAAAAAACAATGTAGGCTATTCTAAGGTGGGAAAGGGCGTGGGGACGTCCATCCCATGTTTTGGAGTCTAACCTCTAGTGGCTTTATTGAAGAAAGCTAAAACAATATCAAAACTCAAGAAGATCTCAATGAAACCTGCTTCATCAAAAAATTCTTCAGTTCTCACCTCTCAATTAAAGGTTTTATATGTTGGCTTAGGAAGATGCGATTTTCAAGTGTTAGTTTCTTCCCACTAACCATATTTTACTCATCGTTGAGACTCAAACAATGGACTTCCAAGCCTTTCACATCAAGACTTAGCAAGTGCATAGAATGCTCATGTGTCTTTTCAACTGATTCCTAGATTTTTCCCGCAACAAAACAAAGCCATCAAAATACTATTTGTGCTTGAGCTTTCTAACCCACATTCAACTTTGTCAATGAGATTTTCGCCCCTCCTGGTTGGATGTTGTCGAGCAAAGGAGATGTAGATTTTCCAATATATAAGACGATTTACTAGAGACAAAAAGTAATTTATAAAGATCTTTTCAATCTGTGTTTTCATTGTGGTATTTGAGGTTTCTTGGCAACGTAAAATATTTCTTGTAGTAAAGCTAAAAGTAATCAAGGGAGAGGATCTAAAGAAATGTGTATTTAGGATGAATTGGGTGGACCACAATCTTTGGTGCACCGTCATTTTTAGGCAGCCACCTATAGGACTAGGAAGATTGCCACCACCTATATGACCAAGATGAGGAAAACTGTGGAGAATGAGTTCTCCTATGGGCAACGAAAATGTGTAGTGAACCCTTGTATGTCCAACACTTGGACAAACAACTGCACCTTAGATAGCTTGCTGCTCTCAATACAAATTTCAAATGGACCTATGGCTCTAGTCAACAAAAGTAGATAAAGAGAGCTTTCTAATAAGCTATAAATAACTTAATTTGGACAAGTTTTGATTAGGAAATGCAACTGACGAAGATGAACTACCTGTCCACACAAGTATGCTAAAGAATTGAACTTCACTCTTGGACTGATAACTCCCTGAATATAGATCCTTTGAGGAAGATATTTGAGATCGAGAAAGTACATACACATATCTTTCCAACGAGCTAAACATCAAGTAGTTTGGATGAGTTTTGTTTAGGAAAGTCAACTGACCCAAATAGACCACCTACACACATAAGTATATTGAAAAACTAGACTTTACTCTCTGATAGATATCTCATATAACATAAATCGTTTGAATGAAATATTTAGGAAAGAGAAACCACATGCAAAGAGATTTCCAACAAGCTAAAAATGAAGCAATTCGGATATGTTTTGGTTGGGAAAATTAACCGACCAAAATAGACTACCTGTCTACACAAGTATGCTAAAACACTGGACTTCACTCTTTGACTGATACCTTATAGAATATATAAGCTTTGAAGGATATATTTGAGAGGGACAAATTAAACATGATATTAAACATGATAAGCTTTCCAATGAGTGTTTAAATGCAATAAATGGTTACATATACACTGAGATATTTGCTTCACAACAAAGCTATGTACAAAATGACGTGTGACTGGAAGGACTCTATGAGAAGACAAATTGACAAGATCCGACTATTGCGAGCTCTTGCCTCTTTCTCTCCCTATTTAGAACATGCTCCCACTCCACTTTTATAACCAATGAGAATGTGAAGAAATTTGTGCCTCCTTCTTAACTCACCACTTTCATTTGATTGGCCACTACATGCCACTTACTACAAGGCAGATATTGTATCTTTTACTCATCATGAATTTTGACTAGAATTTTTTGTCTTTTTTTCTTTTCTCTTCTTTTCCTTTATCTTTATATTTGGTAAATTTATCCAAGCATAGCTCATGTGAAAATGAGCTTGTACATTTATCTTCAACACTCCCCCTCAAGCTCATTTGGGAGTTATCTTCAACCATGCCTTGCAAATTTATCACATCCTTGAAACCTTTGAGTTCAGAAGCATCCAATAACTTTGTAAACATATCTACAACCTGCTCTTTGGTTCCGATGATCTTTATCTCCCCATCTTTGCTCAATACCTTCTCCCTTACATAATGGTAGTGGACCTCTATGTCTTTGCTCCTTGCATGAAACATAGGATTGCTTGCCAAGTAAATACTTGACATGTTATCATTATATATACGGATGGTTCCAACTGGCACTTCAAGATCAGCCAAAACATTTTTAATCCACATTGCTTCACATGATCCTAATCCTCTATATTCAACCTCCATGGATGAAAGTGCAATAGTAGGTTGTTTCTTTGAGCTCCATGTGATTAGGTAACATGAAAGTGCAATATTGGAGATGGGCAGTCTGGATTAGGTAAAATGATTCTATTTGGTTTCCTATTAAGAGAATCAAAGAAGTTCAATGAGAGAACATCCAAAGAGCAAAGAAGCTATGGAACAAAGGTTTTACCAAGTGAAAACATCTCTAGAACCTTGAATGCGAAAAATAGCCAACAATTAGCTCACAAGATGTGTTCGATACATTCATGGATTTGTTCCAAAATGGTGCACATGACTATGGCCATGTAGACCAGCCAACTGAGGTTTAAAAAGCTCAAAAATTCTAGTCAAATAGGGCTGAAATGTAGAGAATTTCCAGCCAAACATGGCAAAAAAATTTCAGCCAAAAATTATCGAAACTGGTAGAAATTTCCAGCCACATATGGCTGAACATTTGTGTCAAAATGGCTGAAAATGAGCATGAAATTCAGCCCACGCATGATGTACATATTGAAGATGTTTTACATAATGAACACATGTCTATCAAGAGTGCACAAACTATGCCAAAGTGGCTAAAACAAACTTTGTAGGACAACAAATTGAGTGCACCTTTACTTGGTAGAACAAGATCAAGCTCTTACCATGCATCAAGTAATTTTGTGGATTATTCTCTTATTGCTACAACATGTAATGAAGAGACACTTTCTTTTGAATATGCATGTGACAATATACAATGGATGAGTGTTATGCAATCAAAAATGGATTCCATACATAGGAATGGTACTTGGGAGTTATGTGAATTGCCAAAAGGAAAGAATGCCATTGGTACAAAGTGGGTTTATAAGATTAAGAGAAAATTTGATGGTCGCATTGATCGCTACAAAGCAAGATTGGTTGCCAAAGGATACACACAACAATATGGCATTGATTATGAGGAAATATTTGCACCTACTTCATGCATGACTACCATTCGTACCGTGGTTGCATTGGCTGCCCATTGAGGTTGGAAAGTGCATCAGTTGGACATAAAAACAGCCTTCTTGAATGGTGATTTGCAAGAAGAGGTTTATGTGAAGCAACCTCCTGGATTTGCTATGAAAGGGAAAGAGCATATGGTTTGTCATTTGCATAAAGCCTTGTATGGTCTCAAGCAAGCTCCACGTGCATGGTATGACAAAATCCATAAGCACTTGATTGCTCTTGGCTTCACATGTAGTCCGATTGAAAGCACACTCTATGTATGCAAAAATGGGGCTGATCTTATAGTGTTTGTTCTTTATGTCGATGACATACTCTTGACTGGGTCATGTAATGCAAAACTTGACATTCTTATGGCTGATTTGCAGCATACTTTTGATGTCACTTATCTTGGTCTTTTGAGCTACTATCTTGGCATCCAGTTTGTAACCGTTGAGGGGAGAATTGTTATGCATCAAGCAAAGTATGTTGAAAAACTACTTCAGCATTTTGACTTTGAGGATTGTAAGCCAGTTTCCACACTAGTTGAGATAGGATTCAGGTTCTTAGTTGAGGATTCCAGTGATGCATTTGACACTTCTCTTTATCAGCAAGCTGTGGGATGTCTTATATATGCATGCAACACAAGGCCGGATATACAATATGTAGTTTCCCAGTGGAGTCGATTCATGCATAGCCCTGACACTAAGCATTGGCAAGCGGTGAAATGTGTGTTTAGATATCTTCAAGGCACTTTGAACTTAGGTCTCTTTTATGGAAGAGATATTCAGCCATGCTTACATGCTTTTAGAGATAGTGATTGGGCTGGTTGTTATGATACTCGTGTGTCCACTAGTGGTAATTGCTTTTTCCTTGGATACTCATGCATATCTTGGTTGAGTAAGAAGCAACCTACTATGGCAACCTTGAGTTGTGAAGTTGAGTACAGGGCAATTTTCATAGCTACAGTGGAGTGTATATGGCTGAGACATCTATTGGTAGATCTTTGTGTGGAGATTGATGATGCTACGCATATTCTCACTGATAGTCAGAGTGCCTTGGTTGTTGCACGAAATCCAATGTTTCATGCACAGACCAAAGATATTGAGGTGCATTATCACTATGTGAGGGAGCGCCCTCATGTAGGAGATATTGATTTGGTATATGTGCCTACACAAGATAATGTGGTAGACATATTCACCAATGGTCTTCACGGGAAAAGTTTGAAACTTTTCACAAAGCTTTAGGCTTATTACCTTGTGGGGGCTGATCTGTCACTCCCTGTATGTGTTCACATCATTCGCTCCAGGGGGTTTTGTTACACTTACGTGTTCCTCGAGTAGCTTTGATGTGAACCTTTTCCCTATACATGGGCATTTTTTACTCTAGTGTTGGCTAGAGGTTTTTTCCCCATGTTACCACATACTTGATACTCTCATATGTGGTGGTACTTTGTACTTAGGGATATTAATCAGCTCTTACTTCAGCTCAATTCATCGTCAATAGAGAGAGCTATTCCAGCCATCGTCTTCTCCATGTTTCTTGTTGCGTTTGTGCTCCTTGTGTGTGCTTCTCATGTGTCTCTCGCACTTATACACACACCCAACACCCTCATTGGTGCAAGTGTTGCATTTGGGGTAGAGAAGATCTTGGCCATATCTTCTTCTCTTACCCAAAAAGCTTCTCAATCTGGCAATCTCTCACCAAGATTTTGAGCATACAAAGGCAACTCAACTAGAAACAAGTGTTACTTGGAGAAACAATTCGAAGCTCTTTTGCATTGTGGACCCCCATCAGAGGGGAAGCGCTCTAGAATATATGGAAAGAAAGATGTGCGATTATATTTCATGCCCATCTACAAGGGTGATCGATTGAAAAATCCCTCAGTTTATTAGGTAGAAGAATATGTAATTGAAAAAAATCTCCACTTTTTAGATACCATAGGATTTTTGTCATAAGATTATAAGCAAGCATCTTGCTCATGAGGGTGATGAAAAAATCATTAAACTGGTCAACAACTCTCTTTGAATTATTGGTCACTCGTCGAATCTTATGTTTCCTACCGGTTTTGGACTGTCATAAGTATCGCACCTCCAAGACATCCTACCCATACTTTGTAGGATACTGAGGATCCCAAAGACACTAATCCCATTCAGTGTATTATTGGTTCTTTATGAATTCAAACATGGGAGAGTAGCTTCCATTGAACTTCCTTTCCTTTTCAAACAACGTAGTATTTCTATCAATTCTATGTTCCTCTATTTGTATTACTTCTCTATTCATGAAAGATAACTTAAAAATGATACATTAATGATGGCCCAATGGGCATATTACCGATGGAACTCCCTATATCCCACAAAGTAAGGATTAAAAACAGACTAAAGATGATACATTGATGATGGTGTGAAGGCGATAGAGAACCTAGGTTTGAAAACTAACCAAAGACTCAATATATGTCGATTGCAAACAACAAAGGTTGAATCTCTACCCCTACCTCAAGAGGCAAGGGCTCAAACCACTTGAGCTAACATGCGAGGACTTCACCCTCCCTCATTTTTTTTTAAATAAAGGAAGTTCGGCCTGAGCCTACTCTCGCAGACTTGAATTAATTAAAAGAAAAGTACAAGAGAAGGGGACTAGTGCCCACAGGATACCCCGAATGCCATTGAGCGGGAGTAGCTTTTATAGAGTTCAGATGGCATTACACAGAAGGTAAACCACCCTCGCAACACTCGTATGTGGGGCCCACATGGGTTTAAGCTTGTTGTTGATCAAAATGAGCACTTAATGATGCCTAAAGGGGGTTTCTTACACTTGGCGATCCTTTTGCCAAGGAAGAACAATCATTGCTTGCACCACGGCGGAACACCATAGGTCTTGTTAGTTTTTGTATTGGTCCATATTCCATGGTGTAAAATTTGCCATAGGAGGACCGACTTTTTGTTTTCAATGAGAGGGTGCCAGATAGACATAAATTTCACATCCCAATGAAGTCGAGTCTTTTTGGCGTGTATATTCCACTCAACTAATGTTATATTATATTAGAGTCTGTTTATTCGATGAGCCGCTTTTTTTTAAGCAAACCCAACATAAATTAGAGAAACAACAATGCAATCAATCAAGGCCTCAAGGGGGTTCCTTTTTCGTTTAAATAGCACTCCTTATTTGTGCAAGGGGGTCGCATCTTAGAACGCACAAGGTTGGATAGATTTTGGAACTTGGATAAGTGGATGGGTCTTTGGAACTCTAGCCCATGACTGTTGGTCTAGTCGACCTTCTACATGAGGAGTCCCTTTAAAGTGCATTCGGCCCTTTTGATTTGTTTGTGGCGCATTAAGTAACTTGTTTGGTGGTGGATTTCTAGAGCTCTTGCTTGTGGTGCATGATGTGGCAACTAGCTTGTATTGTCCTTTTCGAAGGGTTTCCACAGACTCAAACATTATAAGGGTGTCTTCCAAAGGGGGAGTGGAGGGGTATAGTTATCCACGCCTTGTAAAAAACAATGTAGGCTATTCTAAGGTGGGAAAGGGCGTGGGGGCGTCCATCCCAGGTTTTGGAGTCTAACCTCTAGTGGCTTTATTGAAAAAAGCTAAAAAATACCAAAACTCAAGAAGATCTCAATGAAACCTGCTTAATCAAAAAATTGTTCAGTTCTCACCTCTCAATTAAAGGTTTTATATGTTGGCTTAGGAAGATGCGATTTTCAATTGTTAGTTTCTTCCCACTAACCATATTTTACTCATCATTGAGACTCAAACAATGGACTTTCACATCAAGACTTGGCAAGTGCATAGAATGCTTCCTAGATTCCTAGATTCTTCCCGCAACTGATTCCTGACTCATGTTGAGCTTTCTAACCCACATTCCTTCTCTACAACTTTGTCAATGAGATTTTCGCCCCTCCTGGTTGGATCTTGTCCAGCAAAGGAGATGTAGAATTTCCAATATATAAGAGGATTTACTAGAGACAAAAAGTAATTTATAAAGGTCTTCTCAATGTGTGTTTTCATTGTGATATTTGAGGTTTGATTGCAACGTAAAATATTTCTTGTAGTAAAGCTAAAAGTAATCAAGGGAGAGGATCTAAAGAAATGTGTATTTAGGATGAAATGGATGGACCACAACCTTTGGTGCACCGTCATTTTTAAGCAGCCACCTATAGGACTAGGAAGATTGCCACCACCTATATGACCAAGATGAGGAAAACTATGGAGAATGAGTTCTCCTATGCGCAATGAAAATGTGTAGTGAACCCTTGTATGACCAACACTTGGACAAACAACTGCACCTTAGATAGCTTGCTGCTCTCAATACAAATTTCAAATGGACCTATGGCTTTAGTCAACAAAAGTAGATAAAGAGAGCTTTCTGATAAGCTATAAATAAGTTAATTTGGACAAGTTTTGATTAGGAAACGAAACTGATCAAGATGAACTACCTGTCCACACAAGTATGCTAAAGAATTGAACTTCACTCTTGGACTGATAAATCCCTGAATATAGATCCTTTGACGAAGATATTTGAGATAGAAAAAGTACATACACATATCTTTCCAACAAGCTAAACATCCAGTAGTTTGGATGAGTTTTGTTCAGGAAACTCAACTGACCCAAATAGACCACCTACAGACATAAGTATATTAAAAAAATGGACTTTACTCTCTAATAGATATCTCACATAACATAAATCCTTTGAATGAAATATTTGGCACAAAGAAAGCACATGTAAAGAGATCTACAACAAGCTAAAAATGAAGCAATTCGGATATGTTTTGGTTGGGAGAACTAACCGACCAAAATAGACTACCTGTCTACACAAGTATGCTAAAACACTGGACTTCACTCTTTGACTGATACCTCATAGAATATATAAGCTTTGAAGGAGATATTTGAGAGGGACAAATTAAACATGATATTAAACATGATAAGCTTCCCATTGAGTGTTTCAGTGCAATAAATGGTTACATATACACTGAGATATCAACTTCACAACAAAGCTATGTACAAAATGACGTGTGACTGGAAGGAGTCTATGAGAAGACAAATTGACCAGATCCGACTATTACGAGCTCTTGCCTCTTTCTCTCCCTATTTAGAACATGCTCCCACTCCACTTTTATAACTGTTGGAGTTAGACGTCTACAGAAGCACGCGAACAACACAAGGAAGAAGAAGAAGCTTGGAGCACAAACACACAATACTGAATGTATTACTAGAGAATGTAAAAAGATAAGTTGCCCATTAGGGCAATAGGCGTATATACAAGCCGGGGGAAAAAAACCTCCTAAAGAGGGAAAAAAGTGCCCCAACGGTCCTAGTGTGTTCACACACATCACTACCTAAATATATCAACAAATCCCCCCTGGGAGTGATGCGGTGAACAAGGAGGTGGCACTCATGTATAAGGAAGTGCCAAGCTATGTGGAAATCACTCCACAAAAGGAAGTAAGCCCAAAGCTTTGCGGAAAGCTTCAAACTTCTCCCTAGGCAGAGCCTTCATGAAAAGGTCTGCAATGTTCTCCTACGTGGGCATATATGCCAAGCTGATCTCCCCAGCAGAGAACCTCTCCCTGACATAGTGATAATGCACCTCAATGTGCTTAGTGCGAGCATGGAACACAGGGTTCCTCACAACTGCCAATGCGCTCTGACTGTCAGTGAAGATGGTGGTGGTAGAAGAGTGGCCAACACCCAAATCAGCCATAAGGCGTCGGAGCCACACACACTCAACAGTTGTTGTGAAAGATGCCCTATACTCAGCCTCACAACTGGAAGTGGCCACAATAGGTTGCTTCTTGCTCAACCAAGATATACATGAGCTACCAAGCATGAAGCAAAAACCACTGGTGGACATACGAGTGTCATAGCAACCAGTCCAATATGAGTCAGAAAAAGCATGCAAATCTGGCGGTAGTGATCCCCCCTTGGGATAAAACAACCCAAGTAACTGAGTACCACTCAAGTAGCGAAAGATGTGCTTAACCGCCTTCCAATGCATGACTCCTGGGCAATGCATAAACCTGCTCATCTGTGATACAACAAACTGAATATCTGGCCGAGTAATGCATAAGTAAATCAAGCATCCAACAGCCTGCTGATAGAGAACAACATCAAATGCATCTCCAACATCACGAAGACTCAATCGTAAACCTGTCTCCATAGGAGTGGCAATAGGCTTACAGTCTTCAAGGCCAAAACGCTGCAATAATGTGTCAATATATTTTGTTTGACACAAAGCCATTCCACCATCAACTTGCATAAACTGAATGCCCAAATAGTGATGCAAATGCCCCAAATCAGACATCTCAAATGAGGCATGCAAATCAGCCTTGAAATCAGCAATATGCTTCTCAATAGGACCAGTGAGCAGCATGTCATCAACATAGACAACAATGATCAGAAGCACATCATTAGCACGCTTAACATATAAGGTGCTTTCAATTGGACTGTTCACAAAACCATGTGCAACTAGATAGGCATGTATCTTCTCATACCAAGCACGTGGTGCTTGCTTTAAACCATATAATGCCTTCTTTAACCTGCACACCTGGTTTTCATGCCCTTTCTGCACAAAGCCACGGGGCTGAAAAACATTCACTTCTTCATGCAAGTCACCATTCAGAAATGTTGTTTTAATGTCCAACTGATGTACATTCCAACCATGATGGGCTGCAAGTGCACAAATGCTCCGAACAGTAGTCATATGGCATGTAGGTGCAAAGGTCTCATCAAAATCAATGCCTCTTTCCTGCGCATAACCCTTTGCAACAAGCCTAGCCTTATACCTATCAATTGTACCATCAGGTTTACGCTTCAGCTTGTATACCCACTTAGTGCCAATGGCCTTCTTGCCAGGAGGCAAGTCACATAAAGACCATGTACCATTCTTCATTATAGCATCATATTCAGATTGCATGGCAACCATCCAATTTTCTGAATTTTGTGCTTCATCAAAAGAAATAGGCTCATTCTCATCACAGAGACTAGACGCAGCCATAGCATAGCAATCTGATGCAAAGGAGGCACTGTGAGAGCCTGAACGAGTACGATATGACAAAGGTGCATCTAATTTGCTGTCACGCAAAGTCTACACTAGCCATTTTGGCATCGTTTTTGCTTGCTCAATATCAGCTCTCTCATCAACAAGTGCATCATGTAAATCTGCATCAAAAATAGAATGATCTGCATCATCATATGAAACCTGCAAAGGCTGAGAAGTTCCCTCATTAGGACCAGCACTAGATTGTCCACCTGTAAAAAGAGGCATCAAAGTATCATACATGTTTTTGGAGCTAACAGATGTCTCCTTAGTACATGAAAGCAATGGCTGAATAGCATCTTCCACAAAGACAACACCACGGCTAACCAGAATGCGTTTAGTCTGTGGATGATACAGATGATAGCCTTTACTTTCAGAACTGTACCCAACAAAAATACATTTTACTACCTTGTCATCCAATTTTCTGCGATGTTCAGGCACTAGTGCATATGCCAAACAACCAAAAACATGCAGATGATTAACAGATGGCTTGCGGTCATGCCAAGCCTCATATGGAGTGATAGACTGCAGAGCTTTAGTGGGACACTTGTTCAGTACATATGCTGCACACATGACAGCCTCAAGCCAGAAACTATGTGGTAAAGCCTGACTCTTGACCATGCACCTCGCCATCTCCATGAGTGACTTGTTCTTTCGTTTAGCAACTCCATTTTGTTGAGGTGTATATGGCATTGTACACTGGTGTTTTATCCCACGTTCAGCCAGAAATGCATTAAAATCAGAAGACATATATTCCCCCCCTCGATCAGAATGGAGGGTGCCCATTTTACATGCTGAACAGATTTTCAGCCAAAACCAAAAACGGTTTAAAGCACATGAACACTTCGGAATTTTCTTTGAGTGGATATACCCATGCATGCCTGGAAAAATCATCAATGAAAGTCACGAAGTAAAGGTAATTCCCAAAAGAGGGTGTCTGCATAGGACCACAGACATCACTATGTACAAGCTGCAATTTCTGCGTAGCCCAAACTGAACCATCTTTTGGAAAGGAGGAACGCTGCATTTTGCCCAAAATACAGCCTTCAAATACATGTTTTCCAGGTGCCTCAAGCTTAGGCAAAGAAGACACCATATCAGATTTCTACAGGCATAGCAAACTAGCAAAATTCAGATGTCCAAAGCATGCATGCCAAAGCTTTGCATCTGACATAGCCTGAGAATCATGAACTGCACATGCCGAATCATTCGCAGATCTTTCATAGTCTATGAGATTATATAGCCCACGACATAAAATGCCAGAAGCAATAATAACATCCCCATTTGACAGATCATGAACTGTACATCTGTCATCAACAAATTTCACAATGAAGCCAATCTTGACTAATGCAGAAACTGATAACAAATTCTTCTTGATCCCTGGTACAAATAAAGCATCTGACAAGGTGAAAGAACTACCATCAACAGTAGTCAGAATGATCTTACCAACTCCCATAACAGGATAAGAGGAGTTGTTGGCCCATGTGACAGTATTCCCTGTAGGAGAAGGCTCGAGTGAAGAGAAGAAACTGTGCTGCGAGGTAATATGTTTGGTCGCCTCACTGTCAAAGTACCAAACATTTGAGTCCACTGCAGACATGCACTGCTCATGAGAAGATGGGTCAAAACTGCAAACAGTAGTAAATGCCCATTCTTCTTCCTGCACAAGATTCGCAGACTCTATTTTTGGTGTAGAGGCTTCTGCAACAACTATTCCAACCTCCTTTTTCTTTGCCTCTTTTGCTGCCAGTTTTGGACAGTTCTTTATGATATGATCATTCCCTTTACAGTACTTGCAAAACCATTTCTACTTTTCTGATTTCTTCTCATCTTTATCCTGGTTCTTCGAATGTGCAGCATTTGCAGATTTTTGCTTACTAGTAGAAGAGCTCCATTTTCCTTTGCCCTTCTGACTAGCCAGGAAAGCTTGATCTACAACATGCATAATGGACCTGTTTTGCCTGGACTGATCTTCCTGCAACAGAACAGAGACTAACTCCTCAAATGATAAGGCATTCGGATTGCCTTTCATCATCAACCGAAGAGTAGAAGCAAAACTCTGGTATGAATCAGGAAGACCATTCAGAACGGTCTGCACAAGTGAGCTATCTGGTATAACCTCATCAGCAGAAATCAACTGTTCCTTCAAATCTTTGATCTTCGTTAGGAAACTGTCCATAGAATCACCTTCATTCATGTGCTCACTCTCCAACTGTTTTCGGAGGTAAGCAACACGAGCCTCATTCCTAGCTTGGTACAATGTGGTAAGCGTATCCCAAGCATCCTTAGCTGTTCTGCAAGAGCAAATATGAGGAATAATGGCATGTTTGACAGACAAAGCTATCAATGCATGTGCCTCGGCATCTCTGCCATCCCAGTGAATCTGCTCTGCAGTAGGTGCAATAGAAATAGCAACACGAACAGGAATATGCACAATATCATCCTCGACACCATCTTCATCAACTCCAGCACCTGTATTCGCAGTACTTGTTGTTACAGGTGTAACAGGACGTCTTTCAACACCCTGCACAATGTTCCACAATCCTTTTGCAACCAATACATGTCGCATCATATAAGCCCATAATGGGTAGTTGGTACCATCCAACTTATCCTCAATAGCCAACATACGGAATACATCACTGCTTTTAGCCATGGCCGATGACTAAAATACCTTGATGCAAAAAATTGACTATATCTCAAAAAGTTGAACAGAACTACCCAGATGAGTTCTGCTAAACCTGTAGCAGACTTCGAGACGCTTATACTGGCGAACAGAAATAGGTATATACCTTTGGCAAAAAAAGACGAAATAGCCTGCACAAGCACTGCGATAGTGCGTTCGGAGGCCAAAATGAGCTCAGATCGCGAGCTCAGATCTCGGAAACACCCTGAGTATGCTCAGCAAAATTTGTATGATTCTGAGACTGCAAATGAAGGAGTGTTGACGGCACCCTAGATGAAGCGATGACCTGCTCTCATACCAATTGTTGGAGTTAGACGTCTGCAGAAGCACACAAACAACACAAGGAAGAAGAAGAAGCTTGGAGCACAAACACACAATACTGAGTGTATTACTAGAGAATGTAAAAAGATAAGTTGCCCATTAGGGCAATAGGCGTATATACAAGCCGGGGGAAAAAAACCTTCTAAAGAGGGAAAAAAGTGCCCGAGCGGTCCTAGTGTGTTCACACACATCACTACCTAAATATATCAACAATAACCAATGAGCATGTGAAGAAGTTTGTGCCTCCTTCTTAACTCACCGCTTTCATTTGATTGCCTACTACATGCCACTTACTACAAGGCAGATATTGTATCTTTTACTCATCATGAATTTTGACTAGAATTTTTTATCTTTTTTTTTTCTCTCTTCTTTACCTTTATCTTTATATTTGGTAAATTTATCCAAGCATAGCTCATGTGAAAATGAGCTTGTACATTTATCTTCAACACCCCCCCTCAAGCTCACTTGGGAGTTATCTTCAACCATGTCTTGCAAATTTATCACATCCTTGAAACCTTTGAGTTCAGAAGCATCCAATAACTTTGTAAACATATCTACAAACTGCTCTTTGGTTCTGATGAACTTTATCTCCACATCTTTCCATAGGAGGACTGACTTTTTGTTTTCAATGAGAGGGTGCCAGATAGACATAAATTTCATATCCCAATGAATTCGCGTCTTTTTCGCATGTATATTCGACTCAATTAATGTTATATTATATTAGAGTTTGTTTATTCGATGAGCCGCCTTTTTTTTAAAGCAAACCCAACATAAATTAGAGAAACAACAATGCAATCAATCAAGGCCTCAAGGGGGTTCCTTTTTCGTTTAAATAGCACTCCTTATTTGTGCAAGAGGGTCGCATCTTAGAACGCACAGGGTTGGATAGATTTTGGAACTTGGATAAGTGGATTGGTCTTTGGAACTCTAGCCCATGACTTTTGGTCTAGTCGACCTTGAGGAGTCCCTTTAAAGTGCATTCGGCCCTTTTGATTTGTTTGTGGCGCATCTAGTAACTTGTTTGGTGGTGGATCTCTACAGCAAGAGGTGCATGATGTGGCAACTAGCTTGTATTGTCCTTTTCAAAGGGTTTCCACAGACTCAAACATTATAATGGATGTCTTCCAAGGGGGGAGGGGAGGGGTATAGCTATCCACTCCTTGTAAAAAACAATGTAGTCTATTCTAAGGTGGGAAAGGGCGTGGGGGTGTCCATCCCATGTTTTGGAGTCTAACCTCTAGTGGCTTTATCGAAAGAAGCTAAAAAATATCAAAACTCAAGAAGATCTCAATGAAACCTGCTTAATCAAAAAATTGTTCAGTTCTCACCTCTCAATTAAAGGTTTTATATGTTGGCTTAGGAAGATGCAATTTTCAAGTGTTAGTTTCTTCCCACTAACCATAGCTTTTACTTTTAGAATGATTACCTCTTCATATTCTTCTTCACTTGCATCTATCTCACTGTTTGGAAAACCCTTCTCTACCATTTGTCCTACTGAAATCAAGTTCTTTGAAATTGTAGGAACATGAAGAACATTAGATAATACCTTTGCTCTACTTGTATCTCCAAGCCTTGTATCTACAATATGTTCAATCATGTGTTGAGTATCATCACCTGTTTCAACACATCCTTTTCCACTTGGTACCTGTAGATTAGTGAACAAACTTCTTTGCATATGGTTACTACAACCTGAATCAATGTACCATTTTTTTGTCATCTTCACAAGAGCTTCTATACTCATGTCTCATTGCAAGTTGTGTGTCCTTGCTTCGTTCACTTGAGGTGCTTGCATAGTTTCTTTGGCTCCTTTGATTGCCTCCATTTGGTCTTCCATTCTTCATCCAACAATCATTAGCATAGTGTCCTACTTTACCGCAATGATTGCATGTTATACCTTTATGAGAATTGTAGGAGCCTTGACCTCTTCCTCTACTTCTACTTCCACCCTTTCCTTGTGTGTTGGCATTTGATGCATCCTTGTTGTCTTCCAAATTGTTTTGATTGTAGTTGGAGTTGTTGTGACCTCTTCCTTTTCCTCTTGAGCCTCCTCTTGAGTTCCTTCCTTTACCTCAACCTACATATAACATTTGGTTGTGGTTTTCCTTTCCTTTGGGGCCACCAAAGCTAAGCTCTTCTATGACAAGATGAGAAATTAGTTGTTCAAAACCTGGATATGTACCTTTCAAGTTAATGGAAGTTATAAAAGGCTTCCATCTTTCATCTTTTCTCAATCCATAGAGAGTATACCACACAAGATCTTCATCTTCAATCGTTGTGCCAATAGAAGCCAAAGCATCACTTAGCTCCTTAATCTTCAAAGTATATTCACCTATGGATTGACTCAAACTTTTCTTGATTGTGTTCAACTCATTCTTGAGTTGAAGTTTCCTAGCTTTGGTATTTGCCAAATACATCCTTTCAAGAGCTTTCCAAGCATCCTTAGCTTTCTCTAGATGTTGAATATGCCCTACCATGGCATTAGTAATGACTTGTGAAATCAGGAACATGACTCTCCTATTCCTCTCCTCCCATTCTTTTGCTTGCCTCCTTTGGACTTTGGTGGCCATAGCTTGATTGATTTGAGGTTGAGCATCATTGTTGTCACAATACCCCACAAGCCTTTGCCCATTAGGTATTTGGTCATTCTAAACTTCCACATGGGGTAGTTATCCTTATCCAATTTCTCTACTTGTTGACCCAATTCAGCCATTGACGACTATTAAAAAACTTTGAGAGTTACCTCGAATAGTTATATTGTCATTTGCTCTCGTGTTTGTAAAGCTCCCCATTGTTTTCTAGCTTCTCTTTTGCTTTTGTTTAACTCCAAATCTGTTGATGAAGCTGCAACACCAAGTTTTCTCTGATACCAACTGTAGAGAGTTCTCCTATGCACAACAAAAACGTGTAGTGAACCCTTGTATGTCTAGCACTTGGACAAATAGCTACACCTTAGATAGCTGGGGCATCAAGAGGCAAGTCACTAAGACTCATATTTTATGGTGCAAACCAATCAATAATTGGTGATTATGAAGTGATTGAAGCAGTTTAAAGATCAAAGGAAAGTTAAGAAGTTCAGAGAAGACATAGTTTGTACACATATGTACATTATGAGTGAAAATTCTTGTAATATAGCCATGAGTACTTATAAGAATGATAAAGAGTCATGTAATAGATACGGGAAGAGTACAAATTTACATATATAAGTCAATGATATCAAGGAAATATGAGAGTAGAACCAATAGAGTTCAAGGCTATGAGTGATAGATGTGCAAAGAGTCTTCTTCTCAGAATAGTGTCGAGTCTATCTTAGATTTCTTTTAGGCTGATCATGTGGATCAAGAGATCTTTTGTAGACATCTAACTTAGAATTTAATCAAGCTATGAACAAAGTTTGATGATCTAATTCACTTCAAGTTGTGTGTATGACAAGTAGGAGCATTCATATGTAAAAGTCTATAAGTGAAGTTCTTAGAATCGCACATTTTTCTATTCAAAGATTTACTTGGATCTCAATGCTTAGTGTAAAGTTTTTTATGATTGAGCATTGAAAACGTAAGATAGAAGATAAGGCAGCTATGGCTAAAAGAATTTAGCAAAATGGGCTACACTTTGAGAGAAATTAGCTTATGAAGTTGACCATGTCAAAGTTGCCATGTTAGGAAGATAGTTTCTGATATACATTTGATCTAAGTGATCAAATCAAAGGTTTAATAGTTCTTTTGGAGAACTAATGATCATTATAGTTACAAAAAGGTATCTTGCATGTGTGTCCATCATTTTAATGATTAAATTTGAAGCTATGTGCAGATATTGAAGTCTATCTTTGAAGCAGACTTTCTAGAGTTGAAGAAACTTCACATAGAGAAGTATTTTTCAATGATCTTGAAGACTAATGCAAAGTATAGATCAAACGTTTGGAGATTTAAAGCTCCAATAGTGGTATCAGAGCTAGAAGATGAATTAAGGTAAATGAGAAGCAAGGAAAATCCCGACTATTGTAGACATGAAAGCTCTTGTCAATTGGAGGTTCCAAAGGTTAAGTCTTGAAGAAAACTTGAAAAAGTACAAAGTTTTAGTTCAAAAGGATTAGAAAAGGTCAAAGCTTTATATCAAAGGTACATTGTATCTTCATAAATCTGAATAATTACATACATAGAGATCAAAGAGATGGGAGAAAGCTTGCAGATTGACAAGCTTGATCAAAAGAACTATCCAACATGGTCCATTAGGATGAAGGCACACCTTATGAGAAAAGAGTTTTGATGACATTCATTATAGGAGAAGAAGAAAAGCCAGAGTTTAAGGATCCTAGCACTCCAACAAGAGAGAAACTTGCAAATTTGAAGAATTGGATGAAGAAAGATGCTCAGGCTAGAAGCATCATTTACATGGCTCTAAATGATTATCTTCTACCACAAATTAGAGGATTAGAAAGTGCAACAGATGTATGGAATACTTTGGAAGAATACTTCTAAAATACAACCAAATCAAGGAAGGCTTCACTATGGGATGAGTTCACAACTTTCAAGAAGAAAGGTTCTTAGTCAATTTTTGGTAATGTTACAAGGATGAAGGATATTGCAGATAATTTGGGAGCAGTAGATGAAGATATTGAAGAAGAAAAGTTGGTAAGGCAAATACTCACAGGTCTAAGAGGAGATGAAAAGTGGAAGTCTTTTATATTGTCTACAAAATTATCATTAGATCACTTTACTCCTGATCTTAATCAATTGCTAGGACATATGCTAACATTTGAGTAGGACATTAAAGGAGAGAATGACAGAAGCTCAAGTCAAGTAATGTATTCAAAAGACAAGAAGAAGAATGGTAAAAGAATGGTAAAGGCAAGCAACCAAATGATGAAGAAGGATCTTCAAGTCAAGTGAATTTCACAAAAGGGAAAATGAATTTTAGAGATAAAGGAATAGAGGTAAGAATAAATAAATGCTAAAGCTTGTTGGATTTGTGGTAGGGTAAATCATTTTGGAAAATGATTGTTGGTATAATAGTCAAAATGGTGGAAATTATAATCAAATTTCAGCCCAAGAGGAAGAGGAGGTAGAAATCAAAGAGGCAATTTCAAAGGAAGAGGTGGTAGGACTTCATTTTCTAGAGGAGGTGGAAGGAATTTCCAAACTCAATCCTACAACAATACTTATTAAAATTATGCATCAGACCAGAAGGAAGACTTGACTCTCATCTTGAATGCAAGACATGAAGAAGTTAATGAAGATCAAATGGTTTTCTATATTGGCTCAGGATGTAGCAATCATCTAAGTGGTAATATCTCCTCAATGACTGATATGGAAGCCATAATGAATGGACATACATTTCAAACAAGAGACAAAACCAAACACAAGGTTGAAAGCATTGGATCAGTGAAGACAAAGAGTGGAATCACACTTCCAAGTAAGGTACTTTATGTTCCAACAATCCCCAAGAATTTGATAAGTGTAGGGCGAATTGTTGAGAAGGGATATGAAGTCAGATTCACAAATGGTGGTGTTTATGTTGAAGATCCAAGTTAGGGATATAAAAGCATTGTTACAAGAAAAAAAAGGAAGGAAGGCTATTCACTCTCAAAGTCCAAGGTAATGTGGGACATCCATTGTTCACGTATGGAAACCAAAGGATGTCTGAATTGGACCTATGGCATAAGAGGTTAGGACATTTCAATGAAAGAGGGATAAAGGAGATGACAAAGAATGGTGTAGTGCTTGGTCTATCAAATATTGAAGGTCAACATATGATATACAAATGTTAGGCTTGTCAATTAGGTAAAGCTCACAAGAATTCATACAATAAGCAAGGATAGAGGTATTCAAATATGCTTGAAGTGGTTCATAAAGATGTGTGGGGTCCTTCAAAGGACCATATCATAAATTGATCTAGGTATTATGTGTTGTTTGTTGATGATGCAACAAGGTGGATTACTCTATATGTAATCAAGGATAAATATGAAGTGTTTGAGACATTTAAACACCATCATGCTTATGCAGAATGAATTACATGACAAAAGCTTAAGAGATTGAGATCAGATGGAGGAGGAGAATATTTTTCTAAAGAATTTGATGATTATATGTGGAATGCAGGTATAAAAAGAGAAGCGACTTGTAGGTACTCCCCACAACAAAATGGAGTTGCAAAAATAAGAAATAGAACTCTTGTAGAGTTTGCAAGATCAATGATGAAGGAAAAGAATTGCCATAATTACATGTGGGCAGAAGCAATCAACAGTGCAACTTATCTTGTGAATAGGGTACCTTGCAAAGCTTTGGATGGAATGACCCCTTATGAAGCATGGTGGGGTAAGAAACCTACTTTGACCATTGCAAAATATTTGGATGTTTGGCATATGCTTATGTTCCATCTCAATCGAGACATAAGCTAGGAAAAGTATTATTTATTGGGTATGATGATTGACATATGGGATATAGGTTGTGGAATCCATCCACAGAACAATTACTTTTTTCAAAAGATTTCACATTTGATGAGCAAAGCACATGGTATACAAAGAAAAATGAAGCAGAGACCTCAAGGAGTGCAGAGATTAGAAGGTCATCAAGAGAAAGGAAGCAACCTATCAGGTATAACTATGATACTTCTTTCTTGGAAATAAAATATTATGCTTACATTGTGAAGACAGATGAAGATCCATCAACATATGATGAACCTAAAGGTAAAAAAAATTGGGAAAAATCAATGCAAGAGGAGTTTGATGCTCTACTTAAGAATGAGACATGGGAATAGGTGCCAAGACCAAGAATTCATAAGGTAATTGGATGTAAGTGGGTGTATAAGACAAAGAGGTTTGCAAATGGAGGTGTCTAGATACAAGCCTACACTTGTGGTCAAAGGATATGCCCAAACACATGGAGTGGATTATGATGAAACCTTTAGTCCAGTTGCTAAGATGTCTACAATCAGAACTCTAATTGCTATTGCAACATGTAAAGGTTGGAAGCTATCTCAATTAGATGTAAAGAATGCACTTTTAAATGGATATATTGTAGATGAGGTGTACATGGAGGAACCAAAGGGTTTCAAAGAGTCAAATGCATCAAATTATGTGTGTAAGCTCAAGAGAGCTTTGTATGGCTTGAAGTAAGCTCCAAGGGCATGGAATTATAGACTTTTCAAGTTCTTGAATGAACTTGGATATCAAGCTTCAAAGGCAAATAGTAGTTTGCTAGTGAAGGCAAGTGAAAATGGGGACATTTATGTTTGCATTTATGTTGATGACATTATTATCACAGGTACAGATGCTCAAGGGATCAAAGATCTCATGAAGCAAATGGAAAAGGGGTTTAAGATAAGTGATTTGGGAAATTTGTCTTATTTCCTAGGGATAGAGATTGTGTGTACTCAACATGGAGTATATGTTACACAAGAAAGGTACTTGAAGAATCTTCTGATGAAATTTAATATGGAGAATTGTAAGCCTTCAACCACACCTTTGGAGGTAAATCATAAATTGAGCAGGTATGGAGGAGAAGAGTTCAAAGACATGAAAAAAATATCAAAGTTTGGTAGGTATTTTAATATATGCTACATTGACAAGACCAGATCTTTCATATGCAGTTGGTGTTTTATCACAATTCATGCATTGTCCAAAGAAAACCCATTGGATTACAGCACAAAGAGTGCTAAGATATATCAAAGGAACTCTAAGTGAAGGCTTGTATTATGGAATTACTTTTGACACTAGAACCAAAGTGTTTAGTGATTAGGCAGGTAATTCAGATGATAGAAGGTCTACTCATGGTTCCCTATGTTATGTTGGAGATAAGCTAATCTCTTGGTGTTCAAAGAAGCAACATACAGTTGCTTTGTCATCCATAGAAGCTGAGTATAAAGGAATGGTGGAGGTTGCAAAAGAAGTAATATGGTTGAAGACATTGTTGAAAAGTCTTGGAATTGATCGGAGTACTCCAATCATATTTGGAGATAACATGAGTTCATTGTATTTAGTAGCTAATCCTGTTTTTCATGCTAGGACTAAACACATAGAGATTCAATATCATTTCTTAAGAGAAAAAGTGCTTGATAAAGAAATTGAAGTCATGTATACACCAACAAAAGAGCAAGTGGCAGATATGCTTACAAAAAGCTTGGATGGACCAAAGTTACAAAGGTTTAAAGAGATGACAGGCATAAAGAAGAATGGCATAATCACAATTAATGATTGAGGGGATTTTTTGGTGCAAAGCAATCAATAATTGGTGATTATGAAGTGATTGAAGTAGTTCAAAGATCAAAGGAAAGTTAAGAAGTTCAAGGAAGACGTAATCTGTACACATATGTACATTATGAGTGAAAATTCTTGTAATATAACCATGAATACCTATAAGAATGCTAGAGAGTCACGTAATAGATATGGGATGAGTAGAAATGTACATATATAAGTCAATGATGTCAAGAAAATAATAGAGTAGAACCAATAGATTTCAAGTCTATGAGTGATAGATGTGCAGAGAGTCTTCTTCTCAGAATAGCATCGAGTCTATCTTAGATTTCTCTTAGCCTGATCATGTGGATCAAGAAATCTTTTGTACACATCTAATCTAGAAATTATTCAAGCTATGACCAAAGTTTCATGATCTAATGCACTTCAAGTTGTGTGTATGACAAGTAGGAACATTCATATGTAAAAGTCTCACATTTTGTTGTTCAAAGATTTACTTGGATCTCAGTGCTCAATGAAATTTTTTTATGACTGAGCATTCAAAACGTAATTTAGAAGATAAGGTAGCTATGGCTAAAAGCATTTAGCAAAATATATTATACTTTCAGAGAAATCATCTTATGAAGTTGACCATGTCAAAGTCACCATGTTAGGAAGATAGTTTCTGATATACATTTGATGTAAGTGATCAAATCAAAGGTTTAATGGTTCTTTTGGAGAACTAGTGACATCATAGTTGCACAAAAGTAGCCCTGAATGTGTGCACATTGTTTTAATGATTAAATTTGAAGCTATATGCAGATATTGAAGTCTATTTCTAAAGCAACCTTTCTAAAGTTGAAGAAGCTTCACACAGAGAAGTATTTTTCAATGAACTTGAAGACTAATGCAAAGTTCGTGTAAAGTCTAGTTTATTGTTGATATAGAGATTCTCTTAAATCAAGGTAGATCAAACATTTGGAGATTTAAATGTCTCCTGCAATAGTCCATCCCAAAATGGAGCTGTCAAATGGAAGATCTGTAGTTTCATGGAAATGGCATGCTCTATGCTTCACAACAAAGCCTTACCATTCAAATTTTTGGCCGAAGCTATCCACCCTGGACTTCAACATCATCAATAGAGATTCACAAGTGCTCCATTCGAAGCCTACTATAGATACAAGCCCAATGTCAACTTCTTTAGAGTGTTTAGAAGTGAAGCATTTGTATATGTGGCCAAGAAAGATGGACATAAGTTGGTATCTAAGTCCAAGAAGCATCTATTCATTTGCTATAGTAAACAACCTAAGGCATACATACTATATTATCTCGAAAAATACTCCATCAATATTTCAAAAAATGTAATTTTTGGTGAACTTTCAAAGTACTCAGTTAAAGATCCAAGTTCGAAATTGAGTCTACCCATTTACACTAAGAGGGGGCAGAGTCATTTCTAAGAAAAATTGAGAAGCAAATAATTCTCAATAGCCTAGGGGATCTGAAAGTATCATCCAAAAGCAGCAATGATAACAAAGCCACTAGAATAATAATGCAATTATGCACCAACTTCATCAAATTATAGAGCCCTCCAATTTTAAAGAAGCTCAAGGCCAATCAGAGTGTAAAGAAGCAATGTAGACAGAGATGGATGCAATGAAAAAAAAAAGTACTTGGAAACTTGTTCCAAAGCATACAAATCATCAAGTTATTAGAGTTAAATGGCTATACAAAGTTAAGTACAAATCATATCATACCTTGGACAAGTATGAAGTAAGACCATTAGCTAAAGGATATAAGCAAAAGCATGCCATTGACTATGAAGAAACATTTGGCCATGTTGGAAGGTTTACAATTATTAAATTTATTCTTGCATTAAGTGCGTAATTCACATTGACCATATACCAGCTTCACATCAAAAAATCTTTTCTCAGTAGTGATCTTCAAGAAGGGGCATATATAGAACAACCTCAAGGTCTCAAGATCAAACGAAAGGAAGACCATGTATAAAAAATTCAGAAAAGAACTTTATGGAATTAAGAAAGCTCCCACGGCTTGTTATAAAAAGATGTACATGTTCTTTGAAGATAAAGTATTTCAAAGAAGCACTATCGATGCTAAATTATACATATACCAGAAAGAATCCTTAATTCCAATAATGATCCTTTAAGTAGATGATTTGATTTTCATAGGTTCAGATGAAGAATGCATCCAATTAATCATCACACAACTTCACCTTTATTATGATAGATCTTGGTCCACTTCACTACTTCTTAGGCATGGAAGTTTAGCAAAAAAAAGAAGATATATTCCTCTCCCAAAAGAAGTACTAATCTAATCTCCTTTCCAAGTATAACACGGACGAATGTCATTCAATATCTACACAACTCGATCCACACATCAAGCTCACACCAGAGGACTCAACATCACTAATGGATGTGCATGATAGTGGTGTTGACATATTTTGGTAGTGATGTGTGGAACACAATTAGGACCACTGTGGCACTTTTTTCCTTTTCAGGAGGTTTTCCCCACTGCTTGTACATAGACTTATAACCCTAATGTGTGAGTTATCTTTGTACATTCACTTGGTAATACATTTAGTATTGTGTGTTGTGCTCAAATCTTCTTCTTCTTCTTCCTTGTGTTGTTTGCATGCTTTCACACACCTCAAAATCCAAGAATTGGTATCAGAGTAGGTTGTCACTTCATCTTGAACATCATTCAAACCCCAAATGGGTACCCTCTATTCTGATCGAGGGAGGAATACATGTCTTCTAAATTTGATGCATTTTTGGCTGAACATGGGATAATACATCACTGTACAAGGCCATATATAGCTCAAAAAAATGGATTTACTAAAAGAAAGAATGATTCCCTCATGGAGATGGTGAGTTATATGGTCAAAATTTGGGCTTTACCACATAGCTTATGGCATAAGGCTGTTATGTGTGCAACATATGTCCTTAACAAGTGTCCCACCAAATCACTATAATCGATCACTCTATATGAGGGTTGGCATGGTCCCAATACATCTATTGCTCATCTGCATGTTTTTTGTTGTCAGGCTTATGCATTAGTGCATGAAAAACAACACAATAAATTGGATGATAAAGTAGTGAAATGTATTCTTGTTGGGTTGAGTTCTGAAAGCAAAGGTATCATTTGTATCATCCACAGACTAAACAAATTTTGGTTAGACATGATGTTGTTTTTGTGGGGGATGCAACGCAACCATTACTTTCATGTACTAAAGAGACGTCAAATAGCTCCAAAGATGTGTATGACATTTGTTGCCTCTTTTTATAGTTGGATAGTCAAGTGTTGGTCCAACAAGGCTATTTCATATCCTTTACATGTTTCACATGATGATGCAGATCATTTGATTTCTAATGTAGATTTACATGATGCACTTGTTGATGAAAGGGACAATATAGAGGAGGCAAAAACTACCCCTAAATGTTTGGTGCAAACTTTGAAAGATATAAAATTAGATGCACCTTTGTCATATCATCCTTGTTGAGGCTCTCATAGTGCTTCCTTTGCATTAGATTGCTATGCTAAGGCTACCTCTAGTCTTTTTCATGAGAATGAGACCATTTCTTTTGATGAAGCACAAAGCTAAAAAAATTGTATGGTTGCTATGCAATCAGAATATGATGCTATTATGAAGAATGGTACCTAGTCTTTATGTGATTTGCCTCCTTGCAAAAAGGCCATTAGGATTAAATGGGTATACAAGCTCAAATGTAAGTTTGATGGAACAATTGAAAGGTATAAGGCGAGGCTTGTTGCAAAATCTTATGCTCAAGAGAGAGGCATTGATTTTCACCTTTGCTCCCACATGTCAAATGACCACTATGTTAAAAATAAAGAAGCAAAATCATATATATTTTGCAAAAAGGATTTTCTTCAAATATAAGGAAAATACAAAAATGAAAAATGGAAGCATTTACTTCAGCAAGTAGTGGAGGCCAAAAGAGAATCAATCAAAAGAGAACCAAATCCAAAGACTGAACTAGAAGAGAAGAGTGGCTACTCAAAGTAGTGGAGGAGTTATGGAGAAGAGCTCTCAAACTCATCATGAGAGCTCGTGGTTATTTGGCTACAAAAGAGGCAAGGGAGAACACTCAAGAACAGAGGAAGAAGGTGTTGAAGTCCCCTTGTAGGTAGTTCATTTGGTTTAAGTCATTTCATTCTCTTCACTCTCGTAGACTATGTCTAGCCGCATACCAATCTCTGGGTAGCCTGATTTTATGAGTCATGTCTCTCAATATATGTATCCATCTTTAGAGTTTAAATATTCATTGGAGAGCTTATCTCGAGTACTTCCTGTATTAAGAACATTTTATCAAATTCATTATGGTTTGTGAGTTATTCAATTTTTAGTGAAGTCTAGTTTTTAGCCTAACTGAGTGGACAAGCAGCCTATTTTGAGGCAAAGAGTTGCCAAACCGAAACTACTCCAAATTGAGTGTTTCATAGCTCATTTGAAAGCTATTAATGTCTAGTCTGAGTGACCAAAGTCTCCACTTCATTGCATTCTTCAATTGATACTAGTTTTCATTTTAAGGTTCAGCTATAGGTAAAAGTCTTGATCCTGAGAAGGTCTTCTACACTTTTCACTACGAATAGGAGAGGAATTCTCCAACAATTGGTATCAGAGCATTGGATTTTGAAGAAACAAAACATTGGAATTGAAGTAAAGCAAGGGAGCAACTACAAATCGAGGGGAGCTTCATAAAGTCAATATAGAGCGCCAAAACATAACTGAGGTAAACTTCAAACTTGGAAGTCTTCAATAGCTAATTTAGGACAACAAGTTGAGAAGTTAGATAAAGATAATTTTTAGTCTTGGAGGTATAGAATGACAAATTACCTTAAAGGTAAAGGTTTATGGAGTCTAGCTACTAGAGATGATCCACAACTAGTGGATCTTCAAGATCCCAACATTACTCCAGCACAAAGGAGACAATCTGCTGATTGGGAAGAGAGGAATCGAAGGGTGATGTTCCTCATTTCACAAGTTATCTCTAACTCTAAGATTGGTCACGTGCAAAGCCTAGAGACAGTCAAGGAATTTTGGGAAGCATTGGAGAAGGTGTATGCTACCTCAATAGGATCTCGGGAGATGCAACTCAAGAACGAGCTCAACAACATGAAGAAAAGCTCAAGACAAAGCATTAGTGAGTATACATTGAAGATCAAGGAGGTTGGAGATTAGCTAGCATCAGTTGGATGCAAGATAGAAGAGGAAGACATTGGCCAAACAACCCTCAATGGCTTGAGGGGTGAAGAAAAGTGGAAGCTCCTCATCATAAACATTCTTTATAGAGATCCTCTACCAACATTCAACGAGATTATACCGAATCTTGTGGTGGAAGAGGTTGCTCAAAAAATGAGAAGGCAACAAAGGTAAGGAAAACCATAGCCAAATGTTACATGTAGGTGGTGGTAGAGGAAGGAACTCAAGAGGAGGTTCATGAGGAAGAGGAAGAAGCTACAACAACACAAATTACAGCCAACACAACTCAGAGGACAACAAGCACAAGTCAAATGACAACACATATGGAAGAGGTCGAGGAAGAAGTAGAGGAAGAGGTCAAGGTTCATCCAATCCTCATAAAGGTATAACACTCTATCATTGTGGTAAAATAAGACATTATGCAAATGATTGTTGGCAAAAGCATGCAAGGCTTAATGGAGGCAACCAAAGGAGCCAAAATAACTATGCAAGTACATCAAGTGAAGGAGACAAGCAAACCATGCTTGCCATGAAGCATGAGCACAATGGCCTGAGAAGTGATGATACAAAATGGTTTATAGATTCAAGTTGCAGCAACCATATGGTATGCCAAGGAGATTTATTCACAAATCTACAAGCTCCAAGTGGAAAAGGATGTGTGGAGACCGGTGATGAAACTCAACACACAATTGAGCATGTTGGAGATATCAAGCTTGGGGACAATAAGGTATTGACTGATGTTCTTCATGTTCCTACTATTGCATAGAATTTGATTTCAGTAGGACAGATGGTAGAGAAATGATATCATGTTACCTTCAATGAAAAATGTTGCTTTATAAAGAATTCAAAAGAAGGATTCAAGGTTGTTGTAAAGGAAGGAAAGAAGGTAGGATGTTCACTTTGGACATTCAGCAACCACATGGAAAGGTGATGTATATTCAGTTTGGAAAAAAGAGGATTGTTGAAATCGATTTGTGGCACAAAAGGTTTGGACATATCAACATTCCCAAGCTCAAGGACATAAAGAGGTCTTTCAGGATTCAATGATGCTGGACTACATGAGTTTTGTGAAGCATGCGAACTAGGAAAGCAAACTCGACAACCATTCAAGAAGAGCAACTATGTGGCAAGGGGATGTGCTCGACTTGATACACACGTATGTATGGGGAGCATCACAACAACCATCGATCGCTAGTAATATATATTTTGTCACTTTTATTGATGATCATTGAAGAAAAGTATGTATGTTCTACATAAAACAGAAATCCGATATATTGTCCATGTTCAAGAGATTTAAAGCATAGGTAGAAAAGGAAACAATACGCTACATAAAGACCTTGAGGTCTGATGGAAGAGGAGAATATTTCTCCAAAGAATTTTCAAGTTTTCTTTATGAAAATGGCATCAACTGACAATTTACATGTAGGTACACACCTCAACAAAATGGAATAGTTGAAAGGAAAAATAGACATATCATAGAAGTTGCAAGATGCATGCTCAATGAGATGAAGGTGCCACCAAACTATTGGGCTGAAGCAGCTAGTACAGCTGTTTATTTGATGAACAAGTGCACAACGACTAGAGTGCATAATTTAACTCCCAAAGAGGTCTATTCTAGTAAGAAACCTGACCTCACACATCTCAAAGTTTTTGGATGTGTGTGTTATGTTCACATCCCTCAAGAACTAAGGACAAAGATGGAGGCAAAGTCAGAAAAATGTATTTTCATTGGATATTTATCAGAGCAAAAATCCGGTGACAAAGGATATATGAGTCTCATGAGATGTGGTATTTAATAAGCTAAGACCATGGTTTGGAGACAAAGGGAAAGAGAATAGGATTATCTAATGAATAACAATGCAATAAATCAAGAATAGTAATGTTTGTAGCCTCACTTTGTCCATTACTTTCAGGATGAAATGTAGAGCTAAAATCTATTTTAGAACCAAAATGTTGAAATAAGACAAGCCAAAAATGATTACAAAATCTAACATCACGATCAGATAATATTACTTTAGGAAATCCATGATGTGGGAAAATGCATTAATGAATAATTTTGCAGCTTGAGGTACAGTCAAAGTTTTTCTACATGGAATGAAATATGCATATTTACTAAACCTATCAACTATTGTCCAAATCATATCATTATGTGTGGAAGTGATGGGAAGACCTGTGATAAAATCCATAGAAATTTGTTCCCATGGTTCATTTGGAATAGAAAGTGGCATTAATAATCCAAATGGTTTACCATGATGACGTTTGACAAGCTGACAAATAGTGCATTGAGAAACATAATGTGCAATATCTTTTTCCATGTGTGGCCAAAAGAAGAAATCTTTGCAAGTAGAAATGGTGCTCTATATGGGTCTATGACCCATGTAAGATGGTTCATGCATTTCTTTAATGACAAAATCTTTAAAAGCTTGGGTTATGCACAATCTATGTTGAAAATAAAGAAAAGCATTATGAAATGTATAATGTTCATCATATAAAGATGCACCATTGTTGAAGTCATGCCATGCACGTGAAAAATACAAATCAGATGCATAAGTGGAAACCATTTCTTGAAAAGAATGTATTTGGATTGCAGAAATATTATGCAAAACAATAGATTGCGAAGGAAAACAGCTAGGAGCATCTGCTACAACATTAGCTTTACCAGACTAATATTGTATCATGGGTTGGAAATTTTGAATGAATGATGCCCATTTAAGATGCCTATCAGAGATTAAGGGCTGATTTAATAAATGCTTAATAGCCTGTTGATCGGTTTTGACTAAGACCTCAGAGCCCATAAGATAGTGTTTCCAAATTTGCAGAGCATGCACAACTGCTAAAAATTCTTTATCATACGTACTATAATTCTTTTTTGAGGGCTTAAGCTTCCTACTCTCAAATGCAATGGAATGGTCATTTTGCATTAAAACAACACCTATTCCTGAACCACTAGCATCAGTAACGACATGAAAGGGTTGTGAAAAATCAGGTAACTGTAAAACAGGTGCATGTGAAAGTGCTTGTTTAAGTTTTTCAAAAGACTGTTGTTGGGTAAGTCCCCATGCAAATTTTATTTTCTTTTTCAACAACAAGGTAAGAGCCAATGCTAAATAAAGAAAAATTTTGAACAAGTTTCCTATAGAAACTAGCCAACCCAAGAAAAGAACGAACATCATTGAATGATTGTGGTGCACGCCATTCTACTATAACTCTAATCTTTTTTGGATCCACATGCACTTCACTTGAAATAATATGTCCTAAATATTCTAGCTTACGTTGAAAGAAGTAACTCTTTTCAGGATTAGCATAAAGTGTGTTCTCTCATAACAAATGAAAAAAAACTGTTTCAAGATGCTTTTCATGTTCACTATCATTCTTACTGTAAATAAGTATATCATCAAAGAATACAAGAACAAAAGCTTGGTAATCAAGAAAAATATTGTTCATCATTCTTGCAAATGTAGCAGGGGCATTAGTAAGTCCAAAGGGCATTACCATAAATTCATAATGGCCAGTTTGAGTTCTAAATGCAATCTTAAAAATATCACTTTGTGTCATACGAATCTGATGGTAACCCGATTTAAGATCAATTTTACTAAAGACATGAGCTCCTCATAACTTATCTAAGAGATCATCTATTCGTGGAATAGGGTATCTACTCTTTATTGTGATCTTGTTAAGGGCTCTATAATCAATGCACATTCGATAAGGTTTATTCTTCTTCTCTACTAAGAGAACTAGTGCTCCAAATGGGGAAGAACTAGGCCTTATAAGTCCTTTCTGTAGTAGGTTTTTTACTTGGTTTTCTATTTCTTTTTGGTGTAGTGGGCCATGTCTATAAGGTGCTTTATGAGGAGGAGAACTACCAGGGACTAAGTTGATGCTATGGTCAAAGGATCCTCGAGATGGTGGTAGTTCAGAGGGATACTCATACATAAAACAATCCTTATAAGTACTCATGAAAGGTTTATATGCATCAGGAAGTGAATGAGTATAATCATTGATGAGATTAACAAAAACAATGCATGAGTTGAATCCTTTCCTAAATGCATGCTTTACTTGAGTGTGACTAATTAATGGAAACAACTGGAAATCATGCCGTGCAAACAAAGTAATGATTTGACCTTTGAATTCAAAGTTAAAGGTATCCGTATGGTAGTCAATACGTGGGTTATAATGGTGATGAAAAGGCATACCTAGTATAACATCGTAAGATTGCAAAGGTGCAATTAAAAATGTTCGTGAATCAACATATGGGCCTATGCTAATCGTAACATCTTGCACTTCTCGTGTTACATTATAACGACTACCTTGAAATGCAGCTTTCACTTTATACAAGGAAGGAAACATTTGTAATTTAAGTTCTTGTACTAATAAATGTGAAATGAAGTCATGTGAACTACCATCATCATGTAGAATTTTAACTAGTTTATTATTTATTATACCCTGCATGAAAAGTAGAGAGTGAAGAGAGATATCGTTACCCAAGGTACTTAAGCCTTTCTCCAATGATTCCTCTGTCCAGACAGGAGGAATTTCTTCATTATGGACCTCCATGTTATGCAATTGAGCTATCACCGGTTTCATGTGAAGAGGTCGCAATCTGCACCTTATTTTGTATGTCCAAGTTTACCACAATTCCAGCAAGTGATTCGTGGTCGCTTCTGTTGGGCATCCACTGCTGAAGTTTGAAGGGTAGGTGATTTGGTTGGTTGGAAAGATGAAGCAACAGGTGGAGTTGAATAATTGGATTGTGGAGGACGGAGAAAACTAGGGTAAGATGGGGCATTAAAAGTACGCTTCATAGGAAATGTAGGTTTAACATAAAGTGGTCGTTGGCACGGTTGTTGTAGACGGATTGACTTGTTTATGGATTGGAACTCTTTTTCTCCAAAGCAACTACCGTCGTAAGGTTGTCTGCCTCAGTTAGTATCTTTTGGAGGACTTCATCACGTTGTCGGATCTCATTTTGGGCTCCTCGAAGCTCATGCCGCAAAAGCTCTAGTTGTTGTTCAAGTGTTGCCTCAAGTAGAGGTGAATTACTGTAATCCTCCATGGTGCTCTTGGACCCTTAAGCTAGTGCTTTCCTCTCGGGATGTACCCTCAGGGAATGTACCCTAGCAGAAAAGTACCCTGTCTGGATGTACCCTGATGTACCCTGACAGGATGTACCCTGTCTGGATGTACCATGGTGTACCCCGAGAAGTGCACCCTGACAAGATGTACCCTAAAACGCGTCGCGTCGCGTCGAACCGTGCCGCCTTGAAAAAGTAAGAAAAACTGTAAGTTATGTTAAATATAAGAGGAGAGAACTTGAGTAACAACACCAAGAGATGGAGGAGTGGTTAAAGTACTTCCCTTGAAAGTAGGAGGTTGTGGGTTCAAATCCTCCTACCTTAGGGAATCTTAAACTCTCTATTGCAACTCAAAATTAAAATTGCCTCACGCATAGCCAACAGCTGCCAACGGTCGCCAAGGGAGTCTTGGGTGCCAATGTTGCCAATGTATTGCCTAAGTTATTGCCTAAGTTCTTTGCCTTAGTCGACGCCTTGGAGTAAGCCGAAGGAGTAAACGTAGGTGTAAAGGTAGGTGCAAACGTATCGGAATCAGAATCGCGAACAGAGAACAGAACCCTCTGTATTGACTTGTGCAGAGCTCTGATACCACTATTGTCAAGATCTTGCTCACGTGCATACAGAGATTACGAATGCAGAAGACACACACAAGAATAGAGACAACAAGAGATGAGACTGAATGCAGTATTGGGTGCAATGTCCCCCCATGCACTCTATTTTGACAGTCCACAGAGTGCATGTATTTATAGGAATTTTGATTACGTCAAAAAGAGTGGTTACATGAGAGCGGCTTCGAAAAACAAGCGTGAAACTAAAAGTTGGTAACTTTTATAGAAAGCCATTGCTTTCAATAACAAAAACTGCGGTCTACAATGACCCTTATTCTAACCATTACTTTTCTAACTGATTCTAACAATAGAACCTTCTATGCAGGTTTATTTATAAGCTAAATAATAATGATTCAGATTATTGATATCCACCCTTTCATTCCTTGCATGCTCCTCACGAACCTTCACCTGCTATATCAGAAACATTAAAAACACATTAATACATTAATAATTTAACACTCTAACAATGCATTGTTCAATAATAATTGAACACTCCAACAAAGCATTGTTCAACATATTCCATGTTACAATCCAACAATGCATTGGTCAAAATATTCCATGTTACACTCCAACAATGCATTGTTCAACATATTCCATAATTTATAACAATCATACATGTCTTTGGAGCTAACAGATGTCTCCTTCATACATGAAAGTAAAGGCTGAATAGCATCTTCCATAAAAACAACATCACGACTAACCAAAATGTGTTTAGTCTGTGGATGATACAAATGATAGCCTTTGATTTCATAAATGTGCCAAAAAAAAATACATTTTATTGCTTTATCATCCAATTTTCTGCGATATTGTTCAGGCATTAATGCATATGCCAGACAACCAAAAACACACAGATGAGCAACCGATGGCTTGCGACCATGACAAGCCTCATATGGAGTGATAGATTCCAGTTCTTTAGCGGGACACCTATTAAGTACATATGCTACACACATTACAACCTCAAGCTAGAAACTATTTGGCAAAGCCTGATTCTTGACCATACACCTCGCCATCTCCATGAGAGACCTATTCTTCTGTTCAGCAACTCCATTATGTTGAGGTGTATACGGCATTGTACACTGATGTTTTATCCCACTTTTAGCGAGAAATGCATTAAAGTCAGAAGATGTATATTCCCCCTCTCAATCAGAATGGAGGGTGCCCATTTTACATGTTGATAGATTTTCAGCCAAAACCAAAAACTATTTGAAGCACATGAACACTTCGGACTTTGCTTTGAGTGGATATACCCATTCATACTTGGAAAAATCATCAATGAAAGTCACAAAGTAAAGATAATTTCCAAAAGAAGGTGTCTGTAAAGGACCACAAACATCACTATGTACAAGCTGCAATTTTTGAGTAGCCCAAACTGAACCATCTTTTGGGAAGGACGAACACTGAATTTTGCCCAAAATACGGCCTTCACAAACATGTTTACTGGGTGCCTCAAGTTTGGGCAAAGAGAACACCATTTTCAGATTTCTATAGGCATAGCAAACTAGTAAAATTCAGATGAGCAAAGCGTGCATGCAAAAGCTTTGCATCTGACATAGCTTGAGAATCATGTACTGCACATGTTGAACCATTCACAATTTTTTCATAATCTATGAGCTTATACAACCCACGAAATCACATCGCCATTTGACAGATAATGAATTGTACATGTGTCATCAACAAATTTCACAACCAAACCAATCTTGGCTAAGGCTGAAACTAATAACATATTATTCTTGATCCCTAGCACAAATAAAGCATGTGACAATGTTAAAGAACTACCATCAGTAGTAGTCAGAATGATCTTTCCAACTCCAGTTGTTGACCCTGGTCTTGGTTATTGTTTCCTCTTCCACTTCCAAAACCTCTACCTCTGCCTCTTCCTCTGCCAGAGTAGAATACCTGCTCAGAACTGGGCTTTCCTTGGGAGTTTGAATCCTCACCAAGATTCTTTTCTTCAATGATCAGCATAGATACCAGATCAGCTAAATTCGGAATATTTTCCCTGGTCTGTATAGAAGTTTTGAACTGCTTATATGAAGCTCCTAAACCACGAAGGCACACTTCCACCTTATCATCATCATCTACATTCACGCCAATAGATGCAAGTGACTCACATATGCTTTTGATTTTTAGAGTGTAGTCACTTACCGACATGCTCTTTTTCCCCAATGTATGCAGCTCGTTCTTGAGTTGCAATTTCCGTGCCTTTGTATTGGTCTCGTACAAAGTGACCAAACTGTTCCAAGCCTCTTTTGGAGTCTTGGCATCCTGTATGTGTCCAATCATGCTATCCTGTATGCTAACAGATAGCCAATACATTACCTTTCGTGCTCCTTGATTCCATTCCTCATATGCTCTTAACTGTTCTACAGTCCGATTTCTTTCTGGTAACTGCGGAGCATTTTCATTCTCTCCTTCAATGTACTTCCAGTAACCTTTTCCCATCAGGAAATTCGTCATTCTGAATCTCCAAGCATGGAGGTTGTTCTTGTCCAGCTTATCGCTCATAAGCTGACTCATTCCATCCGCGTTTGCCATTTCTGCAACAATTCACAACACCACAACACACTACAAGTAGCACTTCTGCTTGAACACTGTCGCACTATGACGTGACATATCGATCTCAGAAAAACACAGTTTTCGTGTATCAATCGTACACAGAATCGCTTGAAATTTTGGATCTGGAATATATGAGTGTTGCAGAACACAACGCAAGTTACAATTTCTGAAACTGACCTGGTTTTTCTATGGGCCCCACCTTGCGGGCTCAAAATGGAGGTCGAGATGGCTCCGAAACTTCGATCTGACAAAAACAAGTGACCCTAAAGAGATAACTCTTGAAAATATTTTGAGGTCTTCTACCTTCACAGCAATTTTTGTAGCAAACGGAGGCCGTTTGTGAAATCGCATTTTCTCCACGCCTTGCCACGTAGTCTTCACCGTCGCCTTCTCCACGAGCTCTCTACAGCCACGCTGGCTCTGATACCATGTCACGAAGAAGGAGATAAGGAAGAGAGCTCACACACACACTCTCACTCTCAAGGAGAAGCACACACACAGATTGAGCCAAGGAAGAATGATCTTCTTCTTCTTCTATTACATAAAAAGGAATGTACAAGAATGACCTAAAAACAAGAATACAACAAGTGCAATATATAAAGACCAGTACATAAGGAAAAACCTAATGTCCGCGAATGAGTGAGCTGGCAAGAAACAAATGTGCCATCACTCTCGGTAGATAGTCTAATAAAGCTCAATGAAGTATCCCTGACATATACTGGCATGACCACTATACATGTCAGAGAAACAAATCTAGTACGTGTCATCCTGGATCATCACATGTTGAGTTTGATATCTCAACAAACTTTGCGCACCTCCTCCAAGTTAAAAAACTTCACAAGATTAAGTAGATTATGAGAAATGATCTAAACAATCTACCTATGTCTGAAACTACCTTCTTATAGAGTCGACTTTGACACCTGCAACTTCTAACACATAGTTCTCCCAAAGTAGAACTCGTTTAAGCGAATGCTTTTAGCCATAGATGGATTACCTTCCAACTTAGATTTTGACTCCTCATTTATGTAAAACTTTACACTGTGCACTGAGAACTGACCCTTTCTTTGACCATCAAAATTGCACCTCTTTCAAAAGACACTCAATACTTTCTCACATATAAATGTTCCTACACAAAATTCTCTCAGCCTGTTGGCAATTAGGCTCTTAAACTTTAACCATAGATAGATTAAGTATGGATTTAGATGTCTACAAAAGGATTTCTGATAAAATCAAACACAGAAGGAGAAACGAAGAAAAGTTCGACGTGCAATTCACTAAACATTCTTTCTATTCAACTCATCATACATCTGATAGATGATACACACAATACTCTTGATCTATTCCTATATATCTCATCTATACTTCATTTCTCTTATATATTACAACCATATACACACACACACACACACACACACACACACACACATATATATATATATATATACATACATATGAGTATTGATTCGTCATTACTTCAAGTATTTTGAAGTATTTACAAGACTAATGTACATATGTATAAAGAACGTTTCTTCCTAAACCTTCACTTCACTTCATGAAGTTAGACTTCAATCTTTCCTTCATATCTTCATTTCTAAGCTTCATATAATCACCAATTGTTGATTGTCTTGCTCCAACAACTCCCCCTCAATCATCAATTGTGATTACCTGGATCTTCTTTATTCCTGCCATATCTTTAAACCTCTGCAACTTTGGTCCATCCAAACTCTTTGTCATCATATCTGCAAGTTGATCTTTTGTAGAAGTATGCATAACTTCTATTTCTTTATCAACAACCTTCTCTCTCAAAAAATGGTACTGAATCTCAATATGTTTAGTTCTAGCATGAAATACAGGATTTGCTGCCAAATATTTAGAACGCATATTGTCTCCAGAAATGATAGGAGTACTCTGAATAATATCAAAACTCTTCATAAGAGTCTTTGACCATATTACTTCCTTTGCAGCTTCTACCATGCCTTTGTATTCTGCTTCTGTAGATGATAAAGCAACTGCATGTTGCTTCTTAGAGCACCATGAAATTAGCTTATCTCCCACCTAACACAAATATCCATGTGTTGATCTTCTATCATCAAAATTACCTGCCCAATTTGCATCACTGTATATTTTGACTCTTGTATCTGAAGTAAATCCATAGTACAAACCTTCTTTAAGTGTGCCCTTGATGTACCTAAGTACTCTTTGTCCTGCAATCCAATGTTCCTTTCTAGGACAATGCATGAACTGAGATAGAACTCCAACTGCATATGATAAGCCAGGCCTTGTTAATGTAGCATAAATAAGGCTACCCATCAAACCCTGATAAAGCTTCATATCTTTGAATTCTTCTCCTCCATATCTACTCAATCTATGATTCACCTCCATTGGAGTTGGTGCTATCCTGCAATCTTCCATTTTAAATTTGGTTAGCAAATTTTTCAGATACCTTTCTTGAATTACATATATTCCATGTTGAGTATATGAAATCTCCATTCCCAAAAAGAATGACAAATTTCCCAAACCACTGATTTTGAATTCTTTCTCCATCTGCTTCTTAATCATGTGTATACCTTTGTCATATGTTCCTGTAAGTATTATGTCATCAACATAAATACAAACATAAATAAATCCATCCTCACTTGCTTTGACTAGCAAGCTACTATCTGCCTTTGATGCTTGAAATCCAAGTTCCTTCAAGAACTTTACAAGCCTATAATTCCATGCCCTTGGGGCCTGCTTCAACCCATACAAAGCTCTCTTGAGCTTACACACATGATTTGGATACACTTGATCTTTTAAACCATCTGGTTGTTCCAAGGGACTTCATCTGAAATATAACCATTCAAAAATGCATTCTTCACATCTAATTGACATAATGTCCAACCTTTGCAAGCAGCAATTGCTATGAGAGTTCTTATGGTTGTCATCTTTGCAACATGACTATAAGTTTTATCATAGTCCACACCATATGTCTATGCATATCCCTTTACAAAAAACCTGTCTTTGTACCTAGATACACTCCATCTGCAAAACTTTTTGTTTTGTAAACCCATTTACATCCAATGATATTCTGACTATTTGGTTTAGGAACCAAATCCCATGTCTCATTTTCCATCAATGCATCATATTCTTCCTGCATATCTTTTTCCCAATTCTTCTTTACTTTGGCTTCATCATATGTGGATGGATCTTCATCTGCTTTTAACATATAAGCATAATCTTTAGTAGTCAAGAATGAAGTATCATAGCTATACCTTGTAGGTTGCCATTTGTGCCTAGATGACCTTCTGAGTTCTCCACTTCTTGAAGTTTCTGGTTCATCATATTCTGGATCAAACCTTGGTCTTTCTTCTACTTTAACTTGTCTTTCATTACTCTCTTCTTCATCACATATTTGAACTCTTGATTTACCTTTCTTTTGATTTAAAATATCTTCATTACCTGCATGCACATTAAGTGTACCTACATACCAACTACTTTGCTCATCAAATGTAACATCCTTAGACACAAGGAATTGCTTTGTGGATGGAATCCACAACCTATAACCCATCTGCTTGTCATCATAGCCAATGAACACATACTTCTCTGCTTTCGGTTCCAATTTGTGCCTTAACTGAGATGGCACATATGCATATGCCAAGCATCCAAATACTTTGCAATGATCCAAGGTAGGTCTCTTACCCCACCAAGCTTCATATGGTGTCATACCCTGCAAAGCTTTACATGGTAACCTATTGACCAAATATGTGGCTGTGTTTATAGCCTCAGCCCACAAATAATTAGGACAATTTTTTTCCTTCATCATTGATCTTGCAAACTCAACAAGAGTTCTATTTCTTCTCTCTGCTACCCCATTTTGTTGAGGAGAGTACCTACGAGTAACCTCTCTCTTTATACCTGCATTCCACAAATAATCATTGAATTCATTTGAGAAATACTCTCCCCCTCCATCTGAACTTAACCTCTTCAATTTTTGTCTTATAATTCTTTCTACATATGCATGATAGTGTTTGAATGTATTAAACACTTCTGACTTGTCTTTGATCACATAGATTGTGATCCACCTGGTAGCATCATCAACATATATGACATAATATCTTGAACCATTTATACTAAAGTCCTTTGAAGGACCCCACACATATGTATGTACCAATTCAAGTCTTTCTGAATACATAAAACCATGCTTATTATATGATTGCTTATGAGGCTTACCTAACTGACATGCTTCACATCTGTATGTCATGTGTTGACCTGCAACATTAGGCAATCCAAGCACTGAACCATTGTTAACCATTTCTTTGATACCTCTTTCATTAAAGTGTCCAAGTCTTTTATGCCAAAGATCCAACTCAGACATCTTTTGCTCTCCATATGTGAACATAGCATGTCCAACATTACCTTGTATCTTTAATGTGAAGAGCCTTCCTTCCTTCTTTCTTGTAACAATTTGTTTATACCCTTGGCTAGGGTCTTCAACATAAACTCCATCATTAGTGAACCTTACCTCATATCCTTTTCCCACAATTTGTCCTACACTAATCAAGTTCTTTGGAATTGTAGGAACATACAGAACCTTACTCAAGAGAGTACTTCCATCTTTGGCTTTAACTGAACCAATTGACTTTATTTTGTGCTTTGTATTGTCACCTGTTTGAACTGTGTGATTGATTGCCTTATGATCTAGATCATTCATAAAAGCAATGTTTCCACTCAGATGATTGCTACATCTTGAGTCAATATAAAATACTCTCATGTCTTCATGTGAGGCTTCACATGTTGCATTCATAATAAGAGTTGAATCTTCTTTCTGATCTGATGCATAATTGTAGTAGGTGTTATTATAGGATTGATTTTGGAAGTTTCTTCCTCCACTTCTTCCAAAAGAATTCCTACCACCTCTACCTCTGAAGTTTCCTCTTTGGTATCTACCACTTCTTTCTCTTTGATTAAAGTTCTGATTAAACTTACCATTGCTTTGATTATTATGCCAACAACCATGAGATAGATGATTGGTCTTACCACATATCCAACAAGCTCTGACATTATCTTTGTTATTTCTACCTCTTCCTCTACTTCTACCACTTCCTCTTCCTCTTAGGAAGTTTGCTTGGCTTGGAGTACCTTCATCTTCAACTGATTGTTGCTTTCCTTTGCTAGCTTTCTTCTTGTCTTTAGAATACATTGCATGACCTGCACTCTTATCAACATCTCCTTTGATATCATTCTCAAAAGTTAGCATATGTCCTAACAATTGATTCAAATCAGGAGTGAAATGATCTAATGAAAGTTCTATAGACAATATAAAAGGCTTCCACTTCTCATCTCCTCTTAGCCCTGTGACAATTTGTCTTACCAACTTATCTTCTTCAATATCTTCATCAACTGCACCTAAAGAATGAGCAATGTCTTTCATCTTTGTCACATAATCAGATATTGATTGTGAAGTCTTCTTCTTGAATGTAGTAAACTCTGCCCATAATGAAGCTTTCCTTGATTTGATTGTATTCTGAAAATGCTCTTCCAAAGCATTCCATATGTCACTTGCACTTTCAAGTCCTCAGATATGAGGAAGCAAATAATCATTCACTGCCATGTAGATTATGCTCCTTGCTTGAGCATCCTTCTTCATGCAAATCTTTATATATGCAAGCTCCTCCCTAGTTGGAACACTAGGATCTTTGAACTCTGGCTTTTCTTCCTCTCCTGTGATGTATCCCATCATATCTTTGCTCATGAAATGAGCTTCCGTCCTCATAGACCAAGATGGATAGTTCTCTCTATCCAACTTCTCAATTTGGAGACTATCTCCCATGCTTTCTTCACCTGTATTGTCAAATCTTTAACCTTATATGAAATGAATGTACCTTAGCTTTGAAGTTTACTCCTTCTGGTCCTTTTGGTTGTTCTTGTGAGTCTTCCTTCAACTTTTCTTTCACACTTTATCCTTTTGAATCTTCAAAGTTTGAATTTTGTATATCTACAGCAGTCGAGGTCTTCCTTTTCCTCAAATCTGATAAATCCTGCTCTGATACCAATGATGGAGAGTGTTAATCTCCAGAAGAACAAGCTATCCTTGATGTCAGACCATCTCTATATCAATAATAACTTTAAACTCCAACCAAGTTTGGAAGACAAGTACCAAACTGTCAAAACTTTAGCTAACTGTGAAGAAGATGACTACACAAAAAGTCTACTGCACATAACTCACTCATTGACTTATCAATTGTGTAAAGTTTTTTATGAAACTTTTTAGAATGTGTTGCCTAAAGTTTGCGCACCTCCTCCAAGCTAAAACACTTCAAATGCTTAAGTAGATTATGAGAAATGATCTAAACAATCTACCTATGTCTGAAACTGCCTTCTTATAAAGTCGACTTTGACACCTGCAACTTCTAACACATAGTTCTCCCAAATTAGAACCCGTTTAAGCGAATGCTTTTAGCCATAGATGGTTTACCTTCAAACTTAGATTTTGACTCCTCATTTATGTAAAAATTTACACTGTGCACTGAGAACTAACCATTTCTTTGACCATCAAAATTGCACCTGTTTCAAAAGACACAATACTTTCTCACATATAAATGTTCCTACACAAAATTCTCTCAGCCTGTTTGCAATTAGGCTCTTAAACTGTAACCATAGATAGATTAACTATGGATTTAGATGTCTACAAAAGGATTTTTGATAAAATCAAACACAGAAGGAGAAACGAAGAAAAGATCGACGTGCAATTCTCTAAACATTCTTTCTATTCAACTCATCATAGATCTGATGGATGATACACACAATACTCTTGATCTATTCCTATATATCTCATCTATACTTCATCTCTCTTATATATTATGACTATATACACGTATATGTATATACATATGAGTATTGATTCATCATTATTTCAAGTATTTTGAAGTCTTTACAAGCCTAATGTACATATGTTTAAAGAACTTTTCTTCCTGAACCTTCACTTCACTTCATGAAGTTAGACTTCAATATTTCCTTCATATCTTCATTTCTAAGCTTCATATAATCACCAATTGTTGATTGTCTTGCTCCAACAGAAACCACTAGCATCTGTAACTACATGGAGAGGTTGTGCAAAATTTGGTAATTGGAAGACAAGTGCAGAGTTTTTCAAAAGATTGTTGTTCTGCTAATCCCAAGGAAAATTTTAACTTTTTTCTTCAATAATAATGTGAGTGGGAGTGCTCAATAAGGAAAACCTTTTACAGACTTCCTATAAAAACTAGTTAGCCCTAGAAAAGATCGTATACCATCCACAAATTGAGGTATAGGTCATTCTTCAATTACTTCAACTTTCTTTGGGTCTACATGAATGCCTTGACTAGAAACAATATGTCTTAAGTACTCCAATTCTTTTTGGAAGAAAGAACTCTTTTTCGGATTGGCATAAAGTTTGTTTTTGCATAATAAATTGAAGATTGTTGCTAAATGATTTTCATGGTCATTGTCATTCTCATTATAGAAAATTATATCATCGAAGAAAACTTGGTAATCAAGAAAAATGTTATTCATCATGAGTGAAAATGTAGCAGGTGCATTGGTGAGTACAAAAGGCATTACCATGAATTCAAAGTGACTAGTTTGAGTTCTAAAGGAAGTCATATAAATGTGATTTTGTGTCATTCATATATGATGATACCCATATATAAGATCAATTTTGCTAAAAACATGTGCTCCATGAAGTTTATCTACCAAATCTATGAGGAGATTGTTGGATACAGTCCAAAGATGAGGTGGTGCTGCACAAATCCTGCTCTACACTTGCCAATGTAGCTTCTGATTACCTTAGTAGAAACCTTTAGCTTCCCAAATATGCATTTGGATTGATAATGTACCTTGGAGCATCATCTTCAAATAGTTATGTCAAAATAGATAACTTCCAAGATTGAAGACTTCCAAAAACTTTCTATTCTGGGACTTGGTTCTGTTGAGTAAACCATTGAGTGCTCACTCACTGATTGCAATTGACCTGAGAGCTTTTGGAAATATCTAACTGAAGTCCTAAGCTTGTTGTAGGAAGTTATTTCACTAATTTAGGATGAGTACATGATGAGAAATCATATTAAGAAGTTAGGGGTGTAACCTCGACTTTTTAGAAAGATGAGAGTGAGCAGACATAGGTGACTTTCAAAGAACTTTTCTCACAATGTACTGAATCAAATGATGTGAAAATTAATAGTTGATAACTGAAAGGTCTAAGCTACAAATCCCAGGTCGAATTACATCGATTGGAAAAGTATTCGCAGAGAACTCTTCAAAATAAATATAGTGAAATGAACACTTAGCAGCAGACAATAGCAAACATCAAATGGCTTGCATTAACTGAATCAAATGTATAATATTATGAATGTATGATACAAAGGAGATGATGTAGGCTTACTCATGCATGTGTGGGCTTTGTGTACACATAAGCCTGAAGCTCAATGTGTCCTTCTTCGTGCTCTTCTACCCACGACTAAAGAATCATGTTCTTTTATAGATGTGATCTAATTTGAATTTTGAATCTGCCACCTAAAAGGTGATCCTACATTTTAAGATCTTAATTGATTTGATTCTAACTACTTGGTTGGTATGAAGTGCATCTTGTAAAGTCATGAGATCATATGTGACTTATGGATAGTCACACAACAAGTAATGAAATAAACCTTGATATTTAGTCAAGCATCAAGGCTTGCCAAATGTACCAATAGTTCCCTCTCAAGCCTAAGATGCTTGAGTCTTCATTCCATAGGTATCTCTTGCAAACAAATCATTGATTTGAACATGTTGAGTTTGCTTCCATCAAGTGATTTAGTGATCATCATGTGTGCACATTGCATTCGTGTAGATACATAGGACAATTGGATCAAGACCCTATACACCCTAAATGTGTGTATAGGGTCTTGATCCACATTGTTTCTTGAGTTGCATTTGCCAATCCTTTGTATTCAGCTTCAGTTTAGGAAAGAGTTAGAGTAGGTTGTTTCTTTGAAGACCAAGATATGAGCTTTGTATCTACAAAAGATAGATATCTAGATGTGCTTCTCCTATCATCTTTTGCTCCTACCCAATTTGCATAAGTGAAAAGATTTATATTTAAATCAGATGTGTAAGGGTAATATAGGCCCTCATTGATGGTTCCCTTTAGATACTTCAATATCCTTTTGGCTGCATCCATGTGCGGTTTCCTAGGAGTGTCCATAAATTGGCTAAGCACACTTACTCCATAACAGATATCTACCCTAGTTAGGGTGGCATAGTTCAAACTTCCAACTAAACTTTGGTAGCTTGTAATGACTTCAATTGGTTCTCCTTCATGAGCACTTAACTTGTGATTAACCTCCATGGGAGTACCGGCAACCTTAGTGTCCTACATTTTGAACTTTTCTATCATATATTTAATGTACTTCCTTTGTGCAAGGAACATTCCTTGATCTGTATAGACAACTTCCAATCGAAGAAAATAAGTAAGCAATCTAAGGTCACTTATTTTGAATTCTTCTTTCATTTGGGCTTTGATTTTCTTGATTCCATCTGCATCATTACTTGTAACAATGATATCATCTACATACACACATAAATATATAACTTCAGAGTTGTTCTTCTTAATGAAGAGTGAAGAATCAGCCTTGCTCAATTTGAATCCTTTGTCCTGCAAGAATGTGACAAGTCTATGGTTCCAAGCCCTAGGAGCTTACTTGAGTCCATAGAGAGCTTTCCTGAGTTTGCACACATAGTTGGGTGTGACTCATCAACAAATCTTGGAGGTTGTGCCATATACACCTCCTCTGCAATCCAGCCATTTAAGAATGCATTTTTTACATCCAACTGATAGATGTTCCAATTCCTTGAAGCAGCTATGCTCATGAGAACTCTGATTGTTGGCATCTTTCCATAGGAGAAAGGGTCTCCTCATAATCAATTCCTTGGGTCTGAGCAAACCCTTTAGCCATAAGCCTTGCTTTATACCTATTTATTGAACCATCTGAATTCTTTTTTACCTTATAGATCCAGCTAGATCCAATGACCTTCATGGATTGTTTCCTGGGAACTAGGTCCCAAGTCTGATTCTCTTGGAGTGCTTGTATCTCTTCCTCCATTGCTTCTTTCCATTCTGATTTCTTCTTTGCTTCTTCAAAGGTTGATGGATCCTCTAATTTGATATCCTGAGCAATATAGATTGAGTGTTTAGTAACCAGAGAGGTGTCAAATCCATACCTTTCTGGCTTCTTCTTTTTCCTAGTTGATCTCCTTATTGTTTGTTGAGAGGATTCCTCAATATCCCTCAAATCTTATATTTTCTCTTTACCTTTGTTGTTCCATACCTTGAAATTCCTTCTTGGTGTCTTCTGATCATCATCAGAGTCACTTGAATCTTCATGTTATTGATCATTTACCTTTTGTGGTGTTGGAAAGTCTTCCTCTCGGTCATAAGGTAGTTTGACTTTTCTGCAATCATCTTCAAACCACGAGTTGTTTTCATAAAAAACAACATCTCTACTAACAATAAAGCCTTTAGTACTTGGATTACACAACCTATACCCTTTTTTATTTAGATCATATCCTATAAACACTTATTTCTCTGCCTTAGGATCCATTTTACCTCTGATTTGTGATGGAACATGTGCATAAGCCGTGCATCCAAATATTCTGCAATGATCTAGCCTAGGTCTCCTTCCATTCCAAGCTTCATATGGTGTCATCCCATCCAATGCTTTAGATGGGACCATTTTGATGAGATAGGTGGTTGTAGAGACAACCTCTGCCCATAGGTAGTTGGGTAGTTTCTTCTCATTAATCATGGACCTTGCTACCTCCACAATGGTCCTATTCCTTCTTTTTGCTACTCCATTTTGTTCTGGAGTGTATTTGGTGGTGATCTCTCTTTTGATGCCACTATCTTGGAGATATGCATCAAACTCATGGGAGAAGTATTCTCCCCCTCCATGTGGCCTTAGCCTTTTCAAGGTTTTCCCTATTTGGTTTTCAACAAGAGCGAGATATTTTTTGAAACAATTGAAAACTTCATTCTTATGCTTCATGAAATATAGAATGGTCCATCTGCTACAATCATCAATGAATGATACATAATGCCTGGATTGTGAGATTGAAGGATCTTTGCTAGGTCCCCAAACATCTGTGTGGACTAGCTCCAATAGGTCACCATGGATGTAACCTTTCTTGATAAAGGGTTGTCTATGAGACTTCCCAAATTGACATGCACTGCACTTATATATCTTGTGTTGCTTGGATATGTTTGGTAAACCAAGAACACTCTTGATCCTTGCATATTTTCTTCAAACTTCTTTCACCTATGTGAGCTAATCTTTTGTGCCACATTTCTAATTTTGATAATGTTTGTCCTCCATAATTGAAAAGTGCTATATTCCTAGTATCTTGTAACTCAAATGTAAAGAGTCTACTTGTCTTTTCTCCTTTTGCAATCCTCTTGAACCCTTGTTGAGGATCTTCAACAAATGCTCCATTTCTTGTGAACTATACCTACAATCCTTTTTCTACAATTTATCCAACACTTATCAAGTTCTTAGTTATGGTAGGTACATACAATACCTTGCTAAGTAGATTTATATTTCCATCTGGAGTCTTCACATTTCCAATCTTTTCAACTCAGTGCCTTGTGTCATCTCCTGTTTGTACCTCATGTTTGTTCCTTGGATCTTCCAAGTCAGATAATAATGCCACATTTACTGCAACATTATTTGAACAACTAGAATCTATATAAAACACATGCTCATCTCTTTTACCTTGCTTCATGGTCATGTTCATAAACAAAAGTGAGTCCTCTTGTGTCTACTCTTCAGTGTAGTTTTTGTAAAATCTTCTTCTTCTATAGCCTCTGTGGTTATACTTGTTGTTGTAATTGTTGTTGTAGCCATTGAAATTGTTTGATCTTCCTCTTCCATAGTTTCCTCTTATAAAGTCTCTTCCTCTCTGATTTCTAGGATTCCTAAAACAATTCTCAGTTGTATGGTTAGTCAATCCACATATGGCACATGGAGAGGTGCTTTGAAATCTCCTCCTTGTTGGAAATTTAGTAGGCTCATAACTAATACCACAGGTTCAAGTTCCATATGTCCACGATCCACAACACAAATTTTAGAAATCTTCCAATATTGAAAAAACATGAACATACCACACTTAATCATACAAATGATGAGGCAAAGATAGAGAAAGATTAGACACATGTAAAGTTTTACGTAAGCCACTGCTTACTCACACTATCATATATACAAATGTTAATTTACAATGTGGGAGCAAAACTCTCAACCACTCTATGTGAACAGAAATAGATGGAAGGTGTATGTTCAAAATTTACAAGAATATTCAGATATAGGGACGGAATTTGATATTCAACAAACCCTAATCTGATTTTCGGCTATGGAAGACCCTAAATCAGATGTGTGTGTGAAAGATCACATACTTAAAGAATTAGCATAAAATGCTAACATGTTGATGTCAAAAATCCTCATACTCATGTGAACACATCTTCTCTAATACCTCATCCGAATGCATGTAGCATGCATGTATTGATTCTCCTTTAGATATGCCGAATAGGACTCCTCATGATATGGATGCCACTGCCTCCATAAACTCCAAGTAGTACCGATGTGCATAAAGAGACCATGTACCTGAATTCTTAACATAAGATGCAAATCTTATGTCAATCTCCATCCAATGTCTTTGAAGTACACCGAAATCTTCTTGTAGAAGACAATCTTCAAATACATCATGTAGATGGCTGATCCACACCACCAAGCTGCTGATGGGTATGTCCTCACCAAGAAGAACTCCATAGCTGCTCCTCAACATGCTCCTAGAGTGCACATGGCTCTCCCATGTGTGCTAGAGCACCACCTCTACTAAGGGACCAAAAACTAGCATTGCCAATTGGTGTAGGATGTCTAACAAAGTGACCCAAGACTCTCTTATATAGGTTTTAAAGCTCCATGCAAAAAACTCACAAAAAAGCACTTTATTTTAATTAGATCGCTTTTCAAATTACTTTTTCTTTATTTTAAGTGAGTTTGCTTTATTTTTAAAGTTGCTTTTAGCTAACTTTAAAAATAACTTCTTGACCTGCTTTTTCACACTTTTGACTACTTGATGAATGATCTGACAACAATTTTATGATCCTCATGCTGAGAGCTATCATTTGAGGTTAAAACCCTAAATCAATAGAAAATTAGGGTTACAGTTTTCTCCCAAATCTGATCTCTGATGACTGAATGTCATATACCATTGGAAATCTCTCTTCAAGCTCTACAAGATAGACTCATAAAAAATTTACCCATTTTTGTGCCAAAAATGACGAAGTACCAAAATTAAGGTTTCTCCCCTAAATGGATTTTGGACTGATGTGACATTGTTCTCCAACAATCCCCCCTGCAATGTCATAGTGGTACAAACTGAACTAGATATGTAACTTCATTCATCTGCAAGCTTCATAAGCTTCAAACTTGTACTCTCCAAATTGACCTTCAAACCTTTTCTTCAAAAGTCTTCTTCAAAATTGATTTTGACTTTTTTCAAACTTCAAAAACTTGAACTCGCTGAATATGAACCATAATACCTGAGAAAATATGCAAATTAGATATCCAATAATGCACACATCAAGCAATCATTTGCTTGACAACAAATGTAGCAAGTACTGACTCTGAACCTGCTATCTCCTGTCTTCTCAAACCTGAAAACATATACTAGGATCCGCATATTTGCCTTTACCTTACGAAAGCTTTCTCAATGTACTTCTATTGTGTCATGTAAATACACTAAACATAATCAAGAACTGAATCTTGGGACTTGTGACTGACAACTCACAACTTAGTGCATTATGAACACTATAGGTTCATCTATGACTGTACTCAAGTCAACTCAACTCAACTCAACTCAACTCAACTCAACTCAACTCAACTCAACTCAACTCAACTCATGAGTCTTATCAAAATTTCATATCTATGATGTCATCTTGTCATTATCCTTGTTCATACCTGTTATTCCTTCATACCTCTTTTCATACATGTTTCCTTCCTTCAGAGTCTGGTATAAACATATATGTGTGCACCTCTGAAACATACCTCTCTGAAATATCAAATTTCTCTTAAATAGAATTCTGAAACCTTGTCCTAAACAGGAACACCTAACAGGAACTTTCTCCAGACATTCTCCTTCTTCCTTCTTCTTTCAAAGCTGGAACATAAAGAGAACCTAACAAAGGAAATATAGGAATACCTGTAGGTATGACTTTGCATTCTTTTACATATGGCTGAAAATAAGTATTCATGTTTTATCACGCCCTTGGATGATTTAACAATAGTATCCAAATTCTTCAAAGTATATGAGACTTTATGAAATCTAGAACCTCTTCCTTCTTTCAATAAATCTAATCTTCAATGATCAATGCCTGTATCTAAAACAAAATCTCTAACCCTTTTTATTAGTACTATACACATGCCAATAGCTTTCCCTATCATTGCTCAGCTTCCCAAAATCTAGAATAAGGTTAGCTAATCCAATAAAACCTTTGCTGAAAGCACTTTAGGATTCATATTTTTCTGCAACATAACAAGTTGACTTTCTTTTGGCTAATTCCACTTCTCAATCAAGTGATAGGATCTGATGGAACACCTTTTTTAATAGAAGCATGTATCCAAAAAACAAGACAATCATAGAAAGATCCTCCATCTGACTGGCACATAAAAAATTGATTTTTTCCTGAATTTTTAGAAAATAGTGAAATTTCTAATTTGCTCTGAAAATATTGAAATTCTGATTTTTTCTGAAATTCTGTATTAGTGAATTTTCTGAATTTTCATCTTGAAAAACTCTGAATTTTTTTAGTATACTGAATATGAGGTAATTTTTCCAAACCGAAAAACCTCACTTCAAGTCTTCAACATTTGCTACAAATACTCTTTTACCCCAAGAGTTAGATAAAGAAGAAATATACTTCTCTACAACTTTTCATATACCAAGTAGCTTTGTATTGACACTCCAAGAATTCTTTGAGGGAACATATTAGCTGCCTGCTTAAAAGCTTTCAACTAAAACATAACTCATACACATATGAGTCAAAACATATATCTGCTACTTTTCTTTCTCTCAATGTAATTCTTTGTCAAAACCTACTAAAACATGACCAAGTGTAATGCAAAAGTAGACTTATCTTTGGATGTCGAGGATAAAAGTAGGAAAAATATATGGAAAATATAAGAGAAAAGGAGGTCTTACTTTTCTTTTGGAATTATTGGACTTTCTTCTTCTGCATCTTTCTTCCAACTAATGATGATGTCAACATCTTCAAACTTCTCTTCCATACCTTTTGTTCTCTTCATCTTGAAGTAGCAAACTCTCTTGACTTCTTCAAATAAACTTTTTCTCTTCCTCTAGTGCTAAGAGTAAGAAACAAAACAAACATGGTATATAAATGGAAGTGAACATAGAATCATGTTTTACCATCTCCTCATATCTCTGAATCAAAACTCTACTTCAAATGTGATTGATATGACTAAATTCACCAACTTTTTGTCTGAATGATGAATTACCTCTCTAGAGTACCTAGATCTAATTCTATACCTGGATATCCAACCAAATTACAACACAAAATTGGCTGAAAACAAAACTCATTCCATCTCCAAATTTGTCTTCTTAGATAAGATTTCTTGCCATGAAAGAGATATATCAAAACTGTTTTGATGTAGCTAATGCTTTTACTTTCAAAGAATGAAAGTGTATAAAAGCACTTCTTGAATCCTTCAAATCTCTTCATAACTGCTCTTCTAAGATATGACTTGAAAATGATAATCTGTTAGTAGAAACTAATACCTGTGATTTGATGTTGATCTAGTTCCTTCATCTTCTCCAAACCATTGTTTTTCCTTGAATTTGAAGTAGCCTTCTCTTCATCAAGTCTGGGTCTTCAAACAATACTTCTGTAAAGTATTTGCATACTCTTCCAAAAGTATTCGGTTGCTAACAGATGTCATACTTCACACTGATAAATAAACATGTGACTGATTGTCTAATTCTCAAATCTCTACTCATCTAGATTAAGTGTGTATGTCAAATGTCAAATATTAGAAGATGCCCTTAAATCATATGTTGTAAACCTGGAAGTCTAGGAACTTGTGAATCTGAGAGCCTGAATGCTCTGATACCAAATGTTGAAAATTTAGTAGGCCCGTAGCTAATACCACAGGTCCAATTTCCATATGTCGACGATCTACAACTCAGATTTCAACAATCTTCCAATATTGACAAAACATGAACATACCACACTTAATCATACAAATGATGAGACAAAGATATAGAAAGATTAGACATGTGTAAAGTGTTACATAAGCCAATGCTTACTCACACTATCATATATACAAATGTCAATTTTACAATGTGGGAGAAAACTCTCAACCACTCTATGTGAACAGAAATAGATGGAAGAGCGTATGTACAAAATTTACAAGAATATTCAGATGTAGGGACAAAAATCTAAATATGTATGAGATGTATGACCTAATAGGACATTGTGGAAGAGTGAATATGAGTGACAAAAAGAGGAAAGATCAGTGTGAAACTAATATTCAGCAAACCCTAATCTAATTTTAGGCTATGGAAGACCCTAAATTAGATGTGTGTGTGTGAAAGATCACATATTTATAGAATTAGCATAAAATGCTAACATGTTGCTATCAAAAATCCTCATACTCATGTGAACACATCTTCTCGAACACCTCATCTGAATGCATGTAGCATGCATGTACTGATTCTCTTTTAGATATGCCGAATAGGACTCCTCCTGATATGGATGCGACTGCCTCCATAAACTCCAAGTAGTACGTGTGTGCATAAAGAGAATATGTACCTGAATTCTTAATATAAGATGCAAATCTTATGTTAACCTCCATCCAATGTCTTTGAAGTACACCAAAATCTTCTTGTAGAAGACAAGCTTCAAATACATCATGTAAATGGGTGATCCACACCACCAAGCTGTTGATGGGTATGTCCTCTCCATAAGCAATTGTGTGAGCACACTCTTCTCTAAGAGGAACTCCATAGCTGCTCCTCAACATGCTCCTAGAGTGCACATGGCTGCCCCATGTGTGCTAGAGCACCACCTCTACTGAGGGACCAAGAACTAGCATTGCCAATTGGTGTAGGATGTCTAACAAAGTGTCCCAAGACTCTCTTATATAGGTTTTAAAGCTCCATACAAAAAACTCATAAAAAAGCACTTTATTTTAATCATATCTCTTTTCAAATTGCTTTTGCTTTATTTTAAGTGAGTTTGCTTTATTTTTAAAGTTGCTTTTAGCTAACTCTAAAAATAACTTCTTGACCTGCTTTTTCACACTTCTGACTACTAGATGAATGATCTGACAACATTTTTATGATCCTCATGCCGAGAGCTATCATTTGAGGTCAAAACCCTAAATCAACAAAAAATTAGGGTTAGGGTTTTCTCCCAAATTTGCTTTTTGATGACTATATGTCATATACCATTGGAAAGCTGTCTTCAAGCTCAACAAGATAGACTCATAAAAATTTTATCATTTTTGTGTCAAAAATGACTAAGTACCAAAATTAGGGTTTCTGCCCTAAATGGATTTTGCACTGATGTGACATTGTTTTGCAACACTCCTACCTTGTCTACCTCCTCTGCCTCTTCCTCTTGTACCTCTACCTCTTCCTCCAAAGTTGGCTTGGGAGGTACTAGCTTCATCATCAGAACTTTTGCCTTTACCTTTGTTATCCTTACTCTTGTTCTTATCAGTTTATAGGTCAGAGTATTGCTAACCTTTTGAGTTTTCATTGTTCTTCATAAGCTTCGCTTCATGATGAATAGTTGTCCCATCACAGTATTGAAATCAGGTACCTACATATCCATGTATAGATCCATTGATGTGGTGAAGGCTTCCCATTTATCATCTACCTTGATTCCATAGATCACTTTTCTTACAATTTACTGCTATTCAATGACTTCTTCAATGCTTCCAAGTTGATCAGCTAGGTCCTTTATTTTAGTGACATAGTAAGTCACATTCTGCTTGGGAATCTTTTTGAGTGTTGTGAACTCCATCCATAGTTGTTTCTTTCTTGCTCTAGTGCTTGAAGGAAAGAATGTGGAAGTAGGAAATAAGAAACTAAGTTTAGAAGATAGGACCTAGCCAAAGCATCTTCTGAGCACCATGTTGATAACCTTTCTTGTTCTTCTTGAGTTGGTTGACCTTTGCTTCTAAGTATTGCCATTAACTCATCTCTAGATATGTAACCATAGAGAATTCTACCTTGTAGATATGCTTCCATTGTAATAGACCAAGCAGAGTAATTACCTTGATCCAATTCGTCAACTGATGATGGGAATCCATCTCCCATGTTGAGATGATGATAGCTTTGATACCACTATGAGGAGATGGTTGGATACACTCCAAAGATGAGGTGGTGTTGCACAAATCCTATTCTACACCTGCCAATGTAGCTTCTGAGTACCTTATTAGACACCTTTAGCTTCCCAAATATGCATTTTTATCCATAATGTACCTTGGAGCATCATCTTCAAATATTTATGTCAAAACAGATAACTTTCAAGGTTGAAGACTTCTAAAAACTTGCCATTTCTAGACTTGGTTTTGCTAATTAAATCTTTCAGTTCTCACTAATTCGTTGCAATTGACCTGAGAGCTTTTAGACATAGGTAGCTGAAGTCCTAAGCTTGCTATAGGAAGTTATCTCACTAATTTACGATGAGAACATGATGAGAAATCATATTAAGAAGTTAGGGGTGTAATTTCGACTTTTTAGGAAGATGACTGTGAGCAGACATAGGTGACTTGCAGAGAACTTATCTCATAATGTACTAAATCAAATGATGTGAAAAATGATAGCTAAAATCTAAAAGGTATAAGATAGAAATGTCAAGTTGAATTACATCAATTGGACGAGTATTCGCAGAGAACTCTTCAAAACAAATTCACTAAAATGAACACTTAGCAATAAACAATAGCAGACATCCAATGGCTTGCATTAACTGAATCAAATGTATAATATTATCAATTTATGATACAAAGGATATGATCTAGGCTTACTCATACATGTGTGGGCGTAGTGTACCCATAATCTTGAAGCTCAATGTGTCCTTCATGCTTTTCTACCTGCGATTAAAGAATCATGTTCTTTTATAGATGTGATCTAATTTGAATTTTGAATCTGCCACCTAAAAGGTGATCCTAACTTTTAGGATCTTAATTGATTTGATTCTAACTACTTGGTTGGTATTAAGTGCATCTTGTGAAGTCATGAGATTCTCTCAATCATTCCCTTTTACATTTATCTTGAGTGTTAAACTCGTGGATTTTACAAGATGTGTTCATATGTGATTTATGGATAGTCACACAACAAGTTATGAAGTAAACCTTGATATTTGGTCAAGCATCAAGGCTTGCCAAATGTACCAAAAAAGTCATCTATCCTAGGAATAGGATATCTATTTTTAATTTTAATCTTATTGAGTGCTATATAGTCAATGCACATCCTATAAGTCTTGTTCTTTTTCTCCAATAAGAGAATAGGTGCTCCAAAGGGAGAAGAATTAGGACTTATAAGTACTTTGTGGAGTAGATCCTTAAATTGATTAGCTATTTCGGTTTGATATAAAGGTTCGCATGAGGAAGGAGATAAGGAAGAGAGTTCACACACACACTCTCACAATCAAAGAGAAGCACACACTCAGATTGAGGCAAGGAAGAATAGTCTTCTTCTTCTTCTTCTTCTTCTTCTTCTTCCATTACATAAAAAGGAATGTACAATAATGACCTAAAACAAGAATACAAAAAATGAAATATATAAAGACCAGTACATAAGGAAAAACCTAATGTCCACGAATGAGTGAGCTGGCAAGAAAAAAATGTGCCATCACTCTCGGTAGATAAATCTAATAAAGCTCAATGAAGTGTCCCTGACATATACCGGTGTGACCACTATACATGTCCGAGAAATGAAAAAGTGATATGTGTCATCTGGGATCATCACATATTGAGCTTGATATCTCAACACTCCCCCTCAAGCTCAACGTCATATCCTGTAATCCAAACATCTCTTGAAACTTCTTCAACTTCTCAGCTCCAAGTGCTTTGGTGAAAATATCAGCAACCTGCTCATTTGTTCTCACATAAACAAGATCAATATCACCTCCTAATACCTTCTCTATGATGAAATGATAATGTACCTCAATATGCTTTGTTCTGGCATGAAAAACAGAGTTCCGTGTGAACTGTATGCTGCTAAGATTATCACAATAGATAGTGATAGGCTTTTGCACTTCCACACCTAAATTTGCAATTAACATCTCTAGCCATGTTGCCTAACATGCTGCCATTGCAACACTTCTATACTCAGCCTCTGTACTCGACAAAGCAACAGTGGGTTGTTTCTTGCTGCTCCATGTAATAGCTGCACCTCCAAGTGAGAATAGAAAGCGACTAGTAGATCTTCTATCTAGAGTACTACTAGCCCAATCTGCATCGGTGTATCCATGAACTTGCAAATCTACAGCAGCTTCATAAAACAATGCATAATCCAAAGTAGAACTCACATAACGTAGAGTGCACTTTAGAGCATCTAAATGTGGCTTCCTGGGAACCTGCATAAACTCACTTTCAAGTCCAACAGTATAGCTTAATCAGGCCTTGTAATTGTGAGATATATAAGACTTCCCAGAATTTTCCTCTACATAGTAGCATTTTCCAATGCTTCACCTGATGTGGTGTCCAACTTCAAATTATAAGCTAATGGCATATAAATTGGCTTACAATCAGCCATACCATACTTTTGCAGCATATCCAAGGCATATTTCCTTTGTGACATCCATATACCTATTTCTGTATGTATAAACTCAATGCCCAAGAAATAGCGTAGCACACCAAGATCTTTCATGTCAAATTCCTGCATAAGAAGTTGCTTTACCTCTTTGATGCTTTCTTCATTATCACGACCTACAATCAAGTCATCAACATAAATAGCCACAATTATGATGCCATCATCACCCTTCCTTGCATATAGTGAATGATCTGCATCACACATAGAAAGCCCAATGGTGGTTAAGTAATCACCAATCATTGCATGCCATGCATGAGGAGCTTGCGCCAGCCCATACAAAGCCTTTTGCGACCTGCAAACATATTCTGGATGCTTTGAATCTTCATATGCTTGTGGTTGGTCCATGTATACTTCTTCCTGTAACTCACCATGTAAGAAAGAATTCTTCACATCCATCTGATGCAAAGTCCATCCTTTTGCTATAGTTAATGCAATAAGTGTTCTAACAGTAGACATTTTAGCCACAGGGCTGAATGTTTCCTCATAATCAATGCCATAAGTTTATGCATATCCTTTTGCTACCAAACGTGCTTTATACCTGCTTATGCTACCATCAGCATTGTGCTTTACCTTGTAAACCCACTTGCAGCCTATGGGTTTCTTTCCTTGCGGCAATGGAACTAGCTTCAATCTTTCATTTCCATAAAGTGGAGTGATCTCCTCATCCATAGATTTTTCCCAATCTGCATTTCCAATTGCATCCTCAAAACAAGAAGGTTCAGCATCTTGTATTACCTGTGTCATGTAGGCACAATGACAAGCCATGTAACTATCATATGTTAATCATTGTACAGAATTCCGCATCCTCCTAGATCTTCTTGCTCTGGGGTCACTTCTCCTTGTATCATCTGTATGTGCCTTTCTAACTCTTGGAGTCTTCACAGAGGGCAATCCAAGTTCCTCATCAAGACTCTTTTCTGAACCACTTGAGTCTCCATCGTCTTGAAAATCTGCACATGTTTTATGACCAATAGAAAGCTTTTCTTTACCTTTCTTCGATGTATTTGGTGAATTTGCTAGACTGAAATTTCCACGCAATCTTCCACTCCATGGATTTGACTTGGAACTATTGCTTGGTGATGCATCCGGTCCACTTAAAGTTTGAGATTCTGCACTTGATATTTCAACATTTTCTTTGTCATTTGGTTCAAGATTTAGTCCTTCTTTGGCATCTGCATAGAAGCTTGACATTTCATCAAATACCACATCTCTGCTCACCTTCACCTGTCATGTGAGTGGGTTATAACATTATATCCCTTTTGCTCAGGGGAGTATCCAACGAAGACACAATTTTCTGCTTTTGGATCAAGCTTCGTTCTCAATTCATCTGGAACATGTACATATGTAGTACAGCCAAAAACTTTTAGACCTGATAAGTTCGGCTTTTTACCTGTAAACTTTGCTTCAGGTGTAACTTGATGTACAACAGCAGTCGGAGTTCTATTCATGATGTATACAACAATATGAACAGCTTTTGCCCAATAACAATGAGGCATATTCTTCTCAGCCATCAAGGCTCTTGCTATTTCTGTAATATGTCTATTTTTGCATTCAAAAACACAATTATGTTGTGGTGTGTACCTACATGAAAATTGATGTCGAATTCCATGACTTTTTAGAAAATTGCTGAACTCATTTGACATGTATTCACCTCTTCCATCAGATCTTAATGTCTGAATATACTTCCCTATCTTCTTTTCCACCATAGCTTTAAAATTCTAAAAGTGAGTGAATACCTCACTCTTCTCTTTCATGAAATAGACCCACACTTTTCGTGTATGGTCATCAATGAAAGTAACATAAAACCTGCAACCGCCCATAGATGTGGTCTTTGTAGGACCCCAAACATCTATATGTACTATGTCCAACACATTCTCAGTAACATGTTTGTCATGCGGAAACAATGATCTTGACTGTCTACCGAATTGACATGTTGCACATACCTTTTGCATCTCTGCAACCTTGAAATTTTGTAGTCCATGCACAATCTCCTTTGACTGCATCAATTTTAGCCTTTCCAAGTTTCCATGCCCAATCCGTTTGTGCCAGATCTCTATATCAGCAATAACTCTTGCACCTTTTGCAAACATGGCTGCATGCATTTCAAGAATTTTCACATTTAAGGTGAACATCCTACCCACTTTGTTTCCTTTGGCAATCAATCTTCCATCCCATTTGTATTCTTCTACATCTAACCCATCAGCATTGAACCTGACTTGTAATCCTTGGTCAACCATTTGTCCAACAAAAACCAGATTCTTTGTTATATTTGGAACATGCAACACATCAGCTAGGTGTTTTACCTTCCCATCCTCCATAGACAATGCTATGTTTCCTATATGCTTGATAGGGTGTGATGTGTTATCACCTGTTTCAACATATCCAGTGACTGGAAATTTTTGCAAAGTACTAAACCATTCCGCATGACTGGTCATGTGATTTGAAGCACTTGAATCAACATGCTAGACATTATCATTCGATTTTAAAACACTAGTAGACATCGTATTCATCATGTGATGTTGAACCATGAACAACTTCTCAGAATCATCTGCACTTGTGGATGCATAGTTGTTATGCTGCCTTTTGCTATTTTGATTCTTCAAGCTGAAATCACGTTCAAAGTGTCCATGTTTACCACAATTCCAACATCCTTTACTATCATTACCTGAATCATTTCTTTGGAAATTTCTGCGACCTCTTTGGCTCCCCCTGCCTCGAAATTGTCCTCTTCCTCCTACATGATTCTCTTGTTCACCTTCACGCCGATTTTCATAGCAAACAGAGGTCGTTTGTGAATCGTGTTTTCTCCATGCCTTGCTGCGTACTCTTCACCGTCTCCTTCTCCACCAGCTCTCTACAACCATGTTGGCTCTGATACCATATCATGAGGAAGGAGATAAGGAAGAGAGCTCACACACACACTCTCACAATCAAAGAGAAGCACACACTCAGATTGAGGCAAGGAAGAATAGTCTTCTTCTTCTTCTTCTTCTATTACATAAAAAGGAATGTACAAGAGTGACCTAAAACAAGAATACAACAAGTGCAATATATAAAGACCAATACATAAGGAAAAACCTAATGTCCGTGAATGAGTGAGCTCGCAAGAAACAAATGTGCCATCACTCTTGGTACATAAATCTAATAAAGCTCAATGAACTATCCCTGACATATATCTGCGTGACCACTATACATGTCAGAGAAATGAAAAAGTGATGCGTGTCATCCTGGATCATCACATGTTAAGCTTGATATCTCACAAAGGTCCATGCCTATAAGCAGCTTTATGGGGAGGAGAACTACCAGGCATTAAGTCTATACTATGGTCAAGAGATCCCCTAAAATGTGGTAGTTTAGAAGGAAAATAAACCATAAAGCAATCCGGCTGGGAATTCATAAATGATTTATGTGCATTAGGAAGTGTATGTGTATAATCATCTATGTTATTGTGACAATCAAATCAAGAAATTGAAAATTTTTAGCATCAATCTTGGAATGCATACCTTCCTCTTGATCGGTGATAATCGCCTTCATCACCCTGACTAAGTTGTTGTCATCACTCTACATTTAGTGGAGTGCAGCATGGCATTCTTTTATCTTGTCTTTAGCATGTTGGAGTTTGTGTTGCAAAAGCTCTAATTGCTGCTTAATTGGTACTTCGGGTAGGGGTGATGTACCAAAATCCTCAGTATTATGGGTACGGTCCATGACCTTATATAGAACCAAAACCTAGGACTAAGCATGGGAAGATAATTTTAATAATATTGGAATTAAAATAAAAAAGGGAAGGTTTTGTCTTGGAAATACATTAAAAAAATAAATCAATAAAAGAGAGAATTATAGAAATAAATAAATAAAGGGAAAAGAGAGTTAGAAGTTATGTTAAATATCAATTAAAAGGAATGAGATATGTTGGAGTTAGACATCTGTAGAAGCACGCGAACAGCACAAGGAAGAAGAAGAAGCTTGGAGCACAAACACACAATACTGAATGTATTACTAGAGAATGTACAAAGATAAGTAGCCCATTAGGGCAATAGGCGTATATACAAGCCGGGGGAAAAAAACCTCCTAAAGAGGGAAAAAAGTGCCCCGACGATCCTAGTGTGTTCACACACATCACTACCTAAATATATCAACAAATCCCCCCTCGGAGTGATGCGGTGAACAAGGAGCTGGCACTCATGTATAAGGAAGTGCCAAGCTATGTGGAAATCACTCCACAAAAGGAAGTAAGCCCAAAGCTCTGCGGAAAGCTTCAAACTTCTCCCTAGGCAGAGCCTTCGTGAAAAGGTCTGCAATGTTCTCCTGCGTGGGCACATATGCCAAGCTGATCCCCCCAGCAGAGAACCTCTCCCTGACATAGTGATAATGCACCTTAATGTGCTTAGTGCGAGCATGGAACACAGGGTTCCTCGCAACTGCCAATGCGCTCTGACTGTCAGTGAAGATGGTGGTGGCAGAAGACTGACCAACACCCAAATCAGCCATAAGGTGTCTGAGCCACACACACTCAACAGTCGCTGTGAAAGCTGCCCTATACTCAGCCTCACAACTGGAAGTGGCCAACTGAAGCATAATTGTAATATGTGTTGTTATAAGATTGAGGTCGAAAGCTTCTTCCTCCTCCTCTAGCATATGAGGATCTTCCACCTCTTCGTCTGAAGTTGCCTCTTTGATTTCTACCTCCTCTTCCTCTAGGACTGAAATTCTGATTATCACTTCCACCATTTTGATTATTGTACCAACAATCATTTGCCAAGTGATTTGTTCTACCACAAATCCAAAAAGCTTTAGTATTATCTTTGTTCTTACCTCCTCTTACGTTACCTCTGAAATTCATCTTCCCTTTCATGAAGTTTGCTTGATTTGAAGATCCTTCTTCATCGTTTGTTTGCTTGCCTTTAGCATTCTTCTTCTTATCCTTTGAATACATTGCTTGCCTTGAACCTCTCTCATTCTCTCCTTTAATGTCCTTCTCAAATGTTAGGATATGTCCTAACAATTGATTAAGATCAGGAGTAAAATGATCTAATGATAGTTCTGTAGACAATATGAAAGGTTTCCACTTTTCATATCCTCGTAGACATGTAAGTATTTGCTTTACCAAATTATCTTCCTCAATTTCTTCATCTACTACTCCCAAACTATCTGCACTATCCTTCATCCTTGTAACGTAGTCAGAAATTGACTGAGAAACTTTCTTCTTGAATGTTGTAAACTCAGCCCATAGTGAAGCCTTCCTCGATTTGGTTGTGTTTTGGAAATGTTCTTCCAAAGCATTCCATATATCTGCTCCACTTTTTAATCCTCCTAATGTGTGGTAGAAGATAATCATTTACAACCATGTAAATGATGCTCCTGGCTTGAGCATCTCTCTTCATCCAATTCTTCAATTCTGCAAGTTCTTCTCTTGTTGGAACACATGGATCCTTAAACTGGGGTGTTTCTTCTTCTCTTGTAATAAATGATATCAAATCTTTGCTCATGAGGTGTGCTTCCATCCTCATGGACCATGCTGGATAGTTCTCTCTATCTAGCTTGTCAATCTGCAAGCTTCCTCCCATCTCTTGACTTCTGTATCTACAATTACTAAGATTTATGGTGATAAAATGTACCTTTGATATGAAGCTTTAATCCTTCTTGATCCTTTGAACTTGTGCTTTGTTCTTCTTCAGGTTTTCTTCCAGACTTTACTCTTTGCTCCTTCAATTCACAAGATCCTTGATATCTACAACAGTCAAGGTTCTCCTTGCTTTTTCTTCACCTTGATTTGACCTTTTAGCTCTGATACCACTGCTTGAGACCTTTCATTCTCCAAATGTCTGATCTATCTTTTAAGAACTCTTCTATATCAAGAATAAACCAAACTTTACACAAAATTCGTATTATCTTTCATATGTATTAAGAAATACTTCCTTGTATGAAGTTTTCTTCAGCTTCAAGAGTCTGCTTCAAAAATGAACTTCAATCTCTGCATATGGCTTTGATTTTAATAATTCAAATGATACCCACATGTTCATACTACCTTTGCGCAATCACATTGATCATTAGTTCTTCAAAAGAACTATTAGACTTCTAATTTGATCACTTGGATCAAACATGTGTCAGAAACTGCATTCTGAAAATGATGACTTTGACATGGTCAACTTCTTAAGTTGATTTCTCTTAGAATCTAACCCGTTGTGCTAAATGCTTTTGAACAAAGCTTCATTACCTTCTAACTTAGATTTTGAATACTCAAACATAAAAAACTTTACACTGAGCACTGATATCCAAGCAAATCTTTAAGCAACAAAATGCATGATTCTGAGAACTCCACTTGCAGACTTCTACATATGAATGTTCCTACTTGTCATACACACAACTTAAAGAAAATTAGATCATCAAGCTTTGGCCATAGCTTGATTAGCTTCTGAATTAGATGTGTACAAAAGATTCCCTAATCCATCAGGCTGAGAGAATTCTAGGAAAGACTAGTCACTAACTTACGAGAAAACTCTCTACTCATCTATCTCTTGAACAACTTGAAATCTATTGACTTCTTTTTCATCTATATTTCATCTCTCTCTCATTTCTCACGACTATACATGAGCTTATATATTCATGTGACTATAAACTCGTCACTACATCAAGTATTTTTGAAATATTTTTCCAAAGCTATTATACATAAATGTACAAAACATTTCTTCCTAATTCTTCACTTGACTTCATGCTTTGAGCTTGAGTCTTTTCTTCACTTCTTCATTCCTAGGCTTCATGTAATCATCCATTGATAATTGTCTTGCTCCAACATTATATTAACATGTCAGTGATATTTATTTGAATTCAACAAACATCATTATAGAGTCTGCTTTACTCAAAATTCTTCAAAGAATTTGAAGCAATGAATTGCCCCTATTAGTTACCTTTAGTAGTTTCTAATGCTTCCATCACAAGATCATTTCATGATCTTATGGTTGACCTATGGTTTGTTTTGAAAGCATCAAACCGTTTGATGTAAGAAACATCCATCATTTGTTTCTATTTTTTTCAAGAAAAGAACCAACATAGTTTCGAGTGACTTGAATTACTTATATTCAAGATATATTGGTTCTTAATCAACCAACTTGAGGAGATTATATCTTGACTTTAGATTCATTTTTGAAAGAATCTTAAAGTAGCTACCCAAGGAATTTGTAAGAATCTATCTAATGATTAAGTATAAACATGTAATAATGCTATTAATTTCACTTTTTGGAAATCCCTTTAAGGATATGTAAACTTGAGCTTCACCATCCATAGACTTAATTACCTTAAAACATATCTCCAAACTAAATACTTGCAACTTCAAACCTTTGTTTGTTCCCACTTCCTTTATAGAAGTGAAAGGTTTAATCTAGTTTATCTAATTTTTTGGTTTGTGTGTATGTGTATGTGTTATTGTATGTATATGTGTTACTGTATGTATATATGCATGTATGTATGTGTGCATGAATGTCTATGTATGTATGCGTACATATGCATATGTATATGCATTTGCTAATTTATTTTATTTTTAATAATTTTTTAAAGTAAAATACTTAATTAAAATCGTAAATAGAATGAATAAATAAAAAAAAAAAGTTCAGTTGTTAGGGGATTCTTTATTTGAAAGGGGCATGAGTGTTTGTAGGAGAAAACTAGAGACGAAGAAGAGAGAAAAATTGCACCAAAAACCTCTATGTCTTGATTAGCATAAAATAATACAATAGCTTTGTCTAGAATCAGACAAAATATTCTCTATGCATAAGCCTTTTAGGACGAAGAAGTACACACAAGTACAACAAAATACCACAATTTATTGTGCAGTCAACCTTTGTGCCACTCCTTTTCCTCTTCTAGTAGCTTGGCCTTGTGCACTCCTTGCACTCAAGCTTCCAAGAAGGGTGAAGTCCTTGTCATTTCTAATGTCGACCTGGAACATCTCCTTGATGATACTATGTCACACTTTTGTTGCTCTCTACATACTGTTTCTCCATACTCTCTCTTTGCACACTCTCTCTCTCTCTGTGCACTATCTAAGTGTATGTGTCTTGCTCTCTCTTGCTATCATAGTGTAGTGTATATTGTTGCTTGTTTAGTCTATCTCCAAGAATACTCCTTGGTTCTGTCAATTCTTCTTATGTACATCACTTCACTTTCCAAATGCTTGTATATCTTGATGCTTTCCTTGTTGTCCCTAGAACCTTCTCACATAGAGACCAACGATTCCCTATTTTTTCTTGTAATGACCTTATGAAAAAATAGAATTTTGATGGGGGGCACACATGGGCTTTTGCATTTCTTCACTACCTATCTTTTTAACTTTTGGCCTTAGTTTCTCCAAAATGTATGCATAAGTGAGGGTTCACCTAAACCTTTTGAAACACTTCAAATACCACTTTGCTAAGTCACCACTTTGGCATGCTCAAGAGTAGCCCACCACCTGATGGGATCTCCATCCTAGAGAGGATATAGCAAAACCACGATCAATGATATACCATTGCAACACAAGTCTATGGTAAAACCTTGACAAGAACATATGAGAAATGCAACTTGAGATGGAAAGGGAACTATTCCAAAGCAACATCAAAACCTGACTCCAGATCAAATAGCTTATGTTGATGAAGAAATTGATGCTAAATCAATGGAAAAAAGGAAGAGGGCAGGGCAATGGATGGATCTACAATCTGAGGGAGATGTAGTGGTTGGGTAGGGAGGAAGGGATAGAGGTGGATTAGGGGCGAATAAGGAAATATCAAGGAGGCTTAGAGGGGGTTAAAGGTAGGCAAAATTCAAAAAAGGAGAAGAGACAGGGGATGCATGTGAAAAATGTGAAAGATGTGGGGAAACAAAGAGTGAAATAAATTGAAGGTGGAGAAGATATGAAGAGAAAGTAGTACCCAAGAGTCTATGAGTGGATCCCATTCAAAATTTTGTTTCTCCTAAAGTCACTTCAAAATAGGAAGTCATTGGCCTTACACATGAATTGGTTCTTGGGACATCAAAGTGAGCACCAAGATACACTCGCAGTTGAAGTGACATACGTAAGAAGTATCAACACACAACCAAAGGCATGAGCAATTCTTGGACTAAGGAGTTAGGCTAAGGAGCAAGAGAGAGAAAGACCCTTGCACAATACATGCATAGAGAAGCAAGGTGTGCAAGGAGAGTGACCAAGTGTGCTAAGAAGTATGCAGAGAGAGTGCACACACAGCAACTAAGGTGGAACAAAACACCATCAAGTAGAATCTACAAGTCTACAAAGAGGAGGGTGTGCACAAGGGTAAGCTACTCGACAAGGTGGAGGACTGACATAGAGGAGGTTGACTGCACAAGAATTGTTGTATTTTGTACACTTGTGTATGTGCTCTTTTGTTTATGTGCTATGCATAGAGAACAATTTTGTCTCATTCTAGACAAGGATGTTGTATTTCTTAATGTTAGTCAAGCATAGAGGCTTCCCGTGCATTTGTATCTCTTCTTCTTCTCCATTCTTCTACTACAAACACTCAAGTCCTTTTCAACTAAAGAAACCCGCAACAAAATTTGGCATGCATGGTGGGACAAGGCGGCTTGATCATAGGAGAACCAATATTACCAAGTGAAGAAGGAGTGTAAAGTTGTGGACCACATTGAAGAGGTAATTTTTCTTTTCCTTGGAATTCTCTTAGCCAAAAAAATAGGATGTGTAGCTCATAACTGTAACCCCATTACAAACTTTAAGATTCCCTTGCAAACCAGCAAGAAAGAAAGTTGTTCATAGGTCAATCAACCCTCTTTCACCCACATCATCAGTAGGAAGTCTAGCGGCTCATGTAGACCTAGAAACTCTAATTTCATGATTGAATATCTAATTTCCCTCATTTAGAGATTAGCACATGAAGACCTTGATGAGCATGTAAGAATATTTCTAGCCCTATGTAAAATAAGGGAGGTAATGGGAAGAAACCATTGGAGGGCCTAGCAAAAAAATGGTTTAAGAAATTTCCAAAAAACCATTTTACTAATTGGGACTTAGTGAAGGAGGCCTTCAAGATAGAGATCCAACAAGGAAATATGACAAAAAACATCATTGAATAACTAGAGACCCTATGGCTTGGTGTAGAGGAGACATTTCCTAAATTTTCTACAAGCACAAAATTACTTATGACTAAATTACTTTTATCAAGAAGTGGCTGGCTAAACCACTTCCAATATCCACACAATGCAAGATTCAGGAGTTAGTGCTCCACATAGCAACAATTGAAGAATTCCCTTCTACAACAATAAGGTTAGAGCATATCAAACATCAATATGGAAGTTGATCTCCTAGTCTACCATACCCAATGGAACCTGAAGACGCAGTAACACAATTGAGAAAAGAGATTGAGAGCTTTAAAAAAAAGGAAGAAGAAGAAAGTGTAGTAACTTAGTTAAGACATGAGATTGAAGCATTGAAGCTACAAAAGGAAGAGGACGCTCAAGTAGAGGAATTGGCACAACTTAGACATGAGCTACAAGAACTTCATGGAGGTGGCATAAAAAATGGACTATGGTGGAACATGTTTAGCAAACAAGGTCATGTGGTAAGTGAATGTCCTCTTTTAAGTGTAACTTGTTAGTTATACAGGAAAACTAGCCATGAAGCCCATGAGTGACACTCAAGAGGAATGCTTGCACAAGCATACTCAAGACAAGGAAGAGTCCAATGGCTTACAAACATAATGGCTACTCCACCAAGTCAAGGTAACACCTACACCCCAAGTCCTCAAGGTAATTTTAGACATGGGCCCATAAATCCAATCATTTGCTTTGGGTATGGAAAATGTGGAAATTATCAAAGCAAATATCTTCTACCAGAGAATTCTCCTCGTTGTAGAAATTGCCTAGAAGCTTAAGATTACTACACAATTTGTTGCCCAAAGAATAAGGCATCCACATCAAGGCATCATATTCAAATGCTTTTTGTGAGTAAGGCATGATCTACAAAAGAAAAGATTATGCCATCATCATCTGCTAGAATAAGTACATTTAGAAGAAGTTGACTCTTCTGTTATGTAGACAAGAAGTAAAGGGAAAGTCCCTCAAGCAAAATCATTCCAAGAGACAGGAACAAATCTACTCCAAGTGAAGAGACACAACAAAAACAAGAGCTAATAAGCATGAGCAAATCCATTGGACATGCATTTAGCAGGGCTTGAAAGGAGTTTGATCAGTCACACATAGCCCATGCTCATATGGAATCTAAGGCTTCAAAGTTACTTCAATTCATTAAAAAGGAGGTAAGTATTTTTTTTATCTATTAAAAATGGATGCAAAGTTCAGATCAAAAGTTTTGCAGATCATTGATGAAGTCTCCACATCCACTATCGTTGCAAAGGCTAATGCTACCCGTAAGGGTAAAGTTATAGAGGAAGCCCCCCTTATAGATTATACGAGCCCACGACTCACTGTCACTATTAAAGGAGAACTTCTACAAGGAGTTATAGTGGATGGAGGCTCAAGCATAAACTTGATGCCTTAATATACAATGGAAAAACTTGGGCTTCAACTATCAAGACTAGCCAACTTCATTGTGACATTGGTTGACCAAAGCATATTAAGACCAATGGGAGTGGTCGTTGGAGTTCCAATTGAGGCAAGGTAACACCTTCACTTTGGACTTTGTTGTTTTAGGATTACTGCAAGTAGATGGAAGCTTTCCACTGTTGATTGGGAGACCCTAGCTAAGGCATGCTAGTGTGTTGCATGATTGGGGCAAGGATACTATGTGGGTAAAACAAGAGGAAAGAGAGATGAAAAAGATATTTTTAGAAGAAGGACCAGACAACCAAGGACATACCAGCATGATGCAAAAAATTGTTATTTTCATGGAAAAAGATATGGTGGATAACCCAAATTTGGATTTATATGAAGAAGAGGACATGTTGGCCTAGTTGCAAGGAGGAGTCTCATCTTCCTTCTATGGAATTTTTCCAAAAAATTCAAGTACTGAGGAAGTCTATAAAAGATCATTCAAGTTGCTTATTTGTGTGAACCCGTGATAGGCCATAGAAGCGAGAAGAGAAAACCCATTAAGTGTAACATTGATGAAGCTAGTTCACATCCTATACTAGTGGCCACCTAGTTTTGGATAATAGTATGGATAACATATCTTATAAGAATATATGTGGATGTATTTACAGGGCATTATAAGGATTTGGAAGGAATACTTTTCAGTTTTGAGGGACTAAGGATTCAAGTGATTGAAGGAGCCACAATAGTAAGAGGAAAATGTTACAGATTAAATCCAAAGAATGTTAAATTGTCTACATAGAGATACAAAAGATGGAGGATGTTGGAAATGTTATTCCATTGGAGCATTCATAGTGTCCTTATCCCATGATCATTGTGCCCAAAAGGAAGGCAACGAAAATAGTCTGCAGTATCGTTAGAGATTGTGGAGGGCAAAGAGCTACCATTAGTCATCATATCCAAGATCAAGGCCTATCAAGAAGCTTTTTGGATCACCTGGAACTTGCAAAATCTATCCAGGTTGTGCATAGCCTTCTTGTGTCATTTTTTTGCTTGGGTTTATTAATTATCATCAATTTTTATGCTTTTTCTTTAAGTTTTTCATGCAATTTAGAGGCCATTTCATAGCCCAGCTCATAAGCATCTTGTTATAAATGTTTAGGATTTTTTGCCAAAATTTTTAGATTATTTTTTGAATTTTTTGTTTTTTTTATGCTTTTTTTTTCTTGTTAAAATAGAAGAAAAAAGGAGGCTCTTTGTGGTTTTGAGTGTGCCAAGCTCTTTAGAAGTTGTGGGTGAAAATTGTAATGGTTGTGAGACTCTACATGGTGTTGTTACCCTCTTATTCTGAGGCAGTGTCCTTAGTACCATGAGAGTTATCATGCAATGCATATCTAAGGGAAACTTAACTTATGTAAGGGAGGTGCGAACCTAACACTGCTAGTTTGGCTCAGAGAAAAAGGGACTACTTAGGATTTACATGGATGACATGCCCCACTCCGACTGCATCAGGACATGCCAAGATCCACATGAACTGGATCTTGCATAAATGTGCATCTCATTGTTTGGATCATGGCAATTGGCCTCTAATTAGGCTGAATGTGTCGATTTCAATCCAAGGATTTATGAGAAGATCCTATCATCAAAAGGATGGCCAATCCCTCTAAGTCAGTTCTCGATTGGTTTCCCACATGCCCTTTGCCATCATGATGGTTGATTGGCACTTTCTACATAAGGCAGAAGCCCAAGTGAAGCACTATAGCCTTGTTGGTGCATTTTACCCAAGCCTACATGCTTGATATTATTTGATTTATGTTCATTTGTAGTCATATGTGTAGTCATGTAAACACCTCTTATAAAAGAGTATATTTTATCTCTTGTAATTGTGAAAAGGATAAAAAGAAAAAGAATGGCTTACATCATCCATGATGTAAAAAGAAAATTCGTGGCTCTAACTACGTAAAGCCATGAATTAGTGAGCTAAGGGAATATTTCCTAACTTTGGGGATCACTTTTAGGTGGAGCCATTCCAATTCGAATTCAAAACTCCCTCCAAACATAGCTATAAAAAGAGCAAGAAGGAAGTGGTGATTAGCAAGCCTTGTACGTGACCATTTCATGTCATTTTGTAGAGATTGAAGAGGTTACTCCATAGCTCTATCATTCTACTTCCATTGTGCAAATATTCATTGCCAATGTGGTTGTAATCATATGTGAATCTATACATTCATCATTCTCTACTTCTCTGTTTTGTTCTATGCTATACTCACTCAGAGCAGTAACTTCAGAAGCTCATATCTTGAGCTCTACTCAAAATTTTTTGGATGTTTAAAGTGCGTTGTATTTCTCTAATGGAATTTCTGCATACAAAAGTTCATGGTTATTGACATTATAATTCGGGAGAAATCTGCATTTTTCTACTCACTAGTCTATCTCTATAGTGTTCTTGATGTTGATGAATCTTGTTCTCAATGCTCAATTGATCATTTGAAGTGTTTTAACTTGGATTAGCAAGCTATCTAAGTCTATTTTCTATGATCAAAATGAATATATCTAATTCCCACTAGCTTGAGAGCACTGCTAATTTGTTTGAGCAGGTTTATGTTCAAAAATAGCAAGTTTTGGGAGCTAGTCATTTTGCAACTAGTCTCTCTTGACTTAAACTTTTGAGATACATGTTCTAAAGTACTTGGCTGATATTTTTTTGGATTTAGGAATTCATCTTCGGATTGCATCTAGCATCTCTCTTCATAGCGGTATCAAAGCATAGTCAAGCAACATGGGAGATGGATTTCCATCAACAATTGACAAACTGGATCGAAACAACTACCCAGCATGGTCTCTAAGGATTGAGGCTTACCTTCAAGGGAGGAATCTATATGGATTCATATCTGGAGATGAAGCAATGTCAGCCATGAGGAACAAAGGGCAACCATCACATGAAGAAGTGGAAAGACTTTCAAATTGGTGTTCGAAGGATGCACTTGCAAGATCATATATTCTAAAATCAATCTCTGATTTTCTTTTACCTCATATCAAGGGATGCAAGACATCAAGAGAGACCTGGAACGCACTTGCTTCTTTCTTCTCCTCAAACACTCAAGCAAGGAAGAACCAATTGTGCATGGAGTTCACAACAATGAAGAAAAGCCCGAAGCAAAGTGTGACTCATTATGTCACAAAGATGCAGGAGATTTCGGACCAGCTTGGAAGCATTGGAGAGGTAATTGAAGAGGAGCAAATCATTAGACAAATCATAAATGGAATCCAAGCAGATGACAAGTGGGAGGCATTCACAACAGCCATGGATTTATACATGGATATGCATGCACCCCACCTCAACACACTCATGGGCCAACTCTTCACTCATGAAGTAAAGATTAGCAAAGGTGGTGAGTCCTCAAGAGGTAATCAAACTTCTACCTTATATTCTGATAAAGCTAAGGTCAAGGAAGAGTCAAAGAATAGGAGGAATGAAGATGAAGGTAGCTCTCTCCAAGCAAACTTCACAGGTAGAGGAAGAGCTAGAGGAAGAGGCAGAGGTAGAAAGCAAGGCAGGGGGAGATTCCAATCATCTCAACCTTGCAATATATGTGGCTTATCTAGTCATACTATTGAAGAATGTTGCAAGAACCCGAGGAACTCAAGAGGAAGAGGATTCAATAGAGGTGGCTATGGATCAAATAGAGGCAGATACAATGGAGGCTACAACAACAACTACTACAACAACAACTACTACAACAACAATTACAACGACAAAAACTATCAAAGTGGCCATAGAGGAAGAAGAGACTACAATAACTATGCAGAGGACCAAAGTCAAGAAGATTCATTATTGATTATGAATCTATCAGTGAAGAAGGGTAAGGATGATGATAAGATCTTTTACATTGATTCGGGATGCTCAAATCATGTAGTAGGAAATGTGGCTTTACTTTCTGATTTAGAAGATCCTTATAACAAGCATGAAGTGCAAACATGAGATGACACAAAGCACTCAGTGGAGAAAATAGGTAATGTGAAGACATCAGATGGGAATATGAACCTCTTAAGAAAAGTCTTGTATGTCCCTACAATTACCAAATATTTGATAAGTGTTGGACAGATTGTTGAAAAAGGATTGCAGGTTAGATTCAACAGACTTGGAGCATATGTTGAAGACCAAGGCAAGACTTTTGAAGTGGAAGATACAAAGAACATAGCTTTGTTTAGCTATGGATCTCAAACTCTCATACAGTTGGAGATATGGCACAAAAGGCTTGCTCACATTGGTGAGAGGACACTTAAACAAATTTGCAAGGACCAAAGTATACTCGGATTTCCTAATATCACAAGGAAACACATGATTTATAAGTGTGAAGCTTGTCTATTTGGCAAGGCTCATAGACAACCTTTCAATAGGAAAGGATATATATATCAAAATCTTTTAGATCTAGTGCATACAGATGTGTGGGGTCCTAGTAAGGAGCCATCTATATCAAACTCAAGATATTATGTGTCTTTCGTAGATGATTGTAGCAGGTGGACTATTCTATTTTTCATGAAGCACAAGGATGAAGTGTTCAATTGCTTTAAGAAGTATATTTCTCTTGTTGAAAACCAAACAGGTAGGACTTTGAAAAGACTCATATTAGATGGTGGAGGAGAATACTTCTGTTTTGAATTTGATGCCTACTTGAATGAAAGAGGCATTAAAAGAGAAGTCACTACAAGGTATACACCCGAACTCAATGGTGTAGCAGAGAGCAAAAACAGAGCTATTGTTGAAGTAGCAAGGTCCATGCTCAATGAAAAGGGATTGCCAAACTACCTATGGGGAAAGGCTATGTCTACAACCACATATCTCATAAATAAACTTCCATCTAAGTAACTAGATGGGACTACTCCATATGAAGTATGGAATGGAAGAAGACCTAGTCTAGAGCATTGTAAAATCTTTGGATGCTTAGCCTATACTCACATTCCTTCTCAAGTAAGAGGGAAATCGGATCCCAAAGCAGAGAAGTGCATATTCATTGGTTATGAAAAAAACCAAAAAGGATATAGATTGTACAATCCAACTAATAAAGGATTTTCTGTGAGTAGAGATGTAATTTTTTATGAGAACAAATCATGGTTTGATGATGACAAGAAATTGAAGCTTCCTTATGACTTGGATGAATATTTTCCATCAATTCAACGAAAGGAGCCAAAGCAAATGGAAGAAAGTGATTCGAGCTGACCTAGAAGACTTGGAAAGACTAAAGCTATTGTTGGTGCAAATGCCAAGCCTGCACACTTGGCTAGGCATGAGAAGATCTTATGTGCAAATGATTCAAGTCCCATGAGAACCATTGCCTATGGATTTTTATCTTTAACCATTTGTAAAAGACAAATTGACTTGGAGAATTCTTGTAAATCCGTTAAACTCGTGGCATTAGATAGAATGAAAAGCTACAAATTCATTTTGGAGAGAATATCTCCTAGATTATGGAATCACTTTTCTAGAGAGAGCCAAATTTGAATTTAAATTCAAATTTTAAGTTAGCTTCTATAAAAACAAGTTGTAAAATCTCGCGGGGTACCTCTCCGAATCTGAGCCTTTAGTTGCTCACATTGTAGAGATTGTGTGGCTCACTTCATAGCCTACACTTCTCACTATCATTAGGCATTGATTAGCATGCCAATGATCATGTACAACATTGTCATATAATAAAATAGATCATTGCTTACATTTGTTGATCCTATCATTGTCACCTAGAACTGTGTTCTTCTCTTGCTCATATCTCACTCATTACTCCACCATTTTCAGTGTTCCAAGGCTTATTGAAATCAGCTCTAAGTCATCCACATGCTGACAAATTTTGAAGACATTGCATTGAGTGGATGGGGAGAAAAGTGCCTCGAAGTGGTCAGTAGTCGTTTTCTATAGAGGTCCTAAAAAATCGGGGGTAATGCTACACTTGCTAAATTGATTGCTCTGTGTATAGTCAATCATTTTACATGATTCCACTTGGAATCATTATCTCTTTAAGTTATTTTGATATCTCCAGAAGGAATTTTTCTTATTCCTACTTTGCTGGGAGCACTAAGCTTAACAAGGAGCAGGTGTGTGAAGCAAAATAGAAAGTTTTTGATGATTTGTGAATGTTGAGGTTATTTCTTTTAATCAATCATTACAAGGATCATGTCCAAAGTACATAGACACTTATTTAGTGTAATTGGAAAGCTAAAAGGGCCTACAACTCAACTATGAAGTGAAAGAGGGCTGGTAAAAAGCAGGGATTAGCAGTACCAACTCATTTCTTGGAGTATCCATCCATCTTTCCCAATAGTGGTATCAGACCAAAGCTAAGGCAAAATGGGAGATGGTTTTCCTTCTTTCATTGATAAATTGGATAGGAACAACTACCAAACATGGTCCTTGAGGATGAAGACATACTTGCAAGGAAGGAGTCTCTATGGATACATCTCAAGAGATGAGGAGATGCCCATTTTCAGAAGCAAAGGACAACCTACAAGAGAGGAGCATGAAAGACTCAATTCATGGTGTGCCAAAGATGCATTAGCAAGGTCACACTTATTTAACTCTATCTTTGACTTTCTTCTTCCACATATTAGGAACTGTAAGACATCCCAAGAGACTTGGGAGACATTTTCCTCATATTTTTCTTCCAACACAAGGGCTAGGAAGAACCAATTGTGGATTGAGTTTACCACCCAAAGAAAGCAACCCAAGCAAGGCATCTCAGAGTATGTGACCAAAGTCAAGGATGTGGCTAATCAATTAGGAAGCATAGGAGAGGGGATTGAAGAAGAGAAAATTGTGAGACAAGTAATCAATGGTATTAAGGCAAACGACAAATGGGAGAGCTTCACAACTACCATGGACTTGTACATGGGCATGCAGATTCCAGATCTTACCACACTCATGGGGCAACTCTTTATTCATGAAGCAAAGCTCAACAAGAATGGAGATTCATCAAGAGTTAACAACTCTTCTGCCCTATACACAGATAAAGGCAAGTCTAAAGAGAAAGGGAAAAGCAAGAAGATTGAGGATGAAGGTACTACTTCTCAAGCTAACTATGCAGAGAGAGGTAGAAACTCAAGAGGTAGAGGCAGAGGAGGTAAGCAAGGTAGGGGGAGACCCTTCAACTCTTCCCCATGTAATATTTGTGGTTTATCAAATCACACTATAGATGAGTGTTACATGAACTTCAAGAATCAGAGAGGCATAAGTTTCCAAAGAGGTGGCTACACACAATCAAGAGGAAGATTCAACCATCATCAAGGCTACAATAACAACTACAACAACAATTACAATAACAACTACCAAGGAGGCTACAAGTCAAGGAAAGACTACAACAATTATACAGAGGAACAAGAGGATTCCCTTCTGATTATGAATATGAATTCAAAGCAAGGATTGAATGATGACCATCTCTTCTACATTGATTGAGGATGTTCATGTTGGGTGTGTGTAGAAGTGCGAGAGACACACAAGAAGCACACACAAGGAGCACAAACGCAGCAAGGCACATGGAGAAGACGATGGCTGGAATAGCTCTCTCTATTGATCGATGAACTGAACTGAAGTAAGAGCTGAATAATATCCCTAAGTACAAAGTACCACCACATATGAGTGTATCAAGTATGTGGTAACATGGGGAAAAAACCTCTAGCCAGCACTAGAGTAAAAAGTGCCCATGTATAGGGAAAAGGTTCACATCAAAGCTACTCGAGGAACACATAAGTGTAACAAACCCCCCTGGAGCAAATGATGTGAATGCATACAGGGAGTGACAGATCAGCCCCCACAAGGTAATAAGCCTAAAGCTTTGCGAAAAGCTTCAAACTTTTCCCGTGGAAGAGCTTTGGTGAATATGTCTGCCACATTATCTTGTGTAGGCACATATACCAAATCAATATCTCCTGCATGAAGGCGCTCTCTCACATAGTGATAATGCACCTCAATATGTTTGGTCCGTGCATGGAACACTAGGTTTCGTGCAACAACGAAAGCACGTTGACTATCTGTGAGAATATGCGTAGCAGCATCAATCTCCATGCAAAGATCCATCAATAGGCGTCTCAGCCATATACACTCCACTGTCACTATGAAAACTGCCCTGTACTCAGCTTCACAACTCGATGTCACCACCGTAGGTTGCTTCTTACTCAACCAAGATATGCATGAGTCTCCAAGGAAAAAGCAATTACCACTAGTGGACACGAGAGTATCATAACAACCAGCCCAATCACTATCTGTAAAAGCATGCAAGCATGGTTGAACATCTCTGCCATAAAAGAGACCTAAGCTCAAAGTGCCTCGAAGATATCTAAACACACGTTTCACCGCTTGCCACTGCTTAGTGCTAGGGCTATGCATGAGTCGACTCAATTGGGAAACTGCATACTATATATCCGGCCTTGTGTTGCATGCATATATAAGACATCCCACAGCTTGCTGATAAAGAGAAGTGTCAAATGCATCATTGAAATCCTCAACTGAGAACCTGAATCCTGTCTCAAGTGGTGTGGAAACTGACTTACAATCCTCAAAGTCAAAACGCTGAAGTAGTTTTTCAACATACTTTGCTTGATGCGTAACAATTCCCCCCTCAACGGATACAAACTAGATGCCAAGATAGTAGCTCAAAAGACCAAGATAAGTGACATCAAAAGTATGCTGCAAATCAACCATAAGAATGTCAAGTTTTGCATCACATGACCCAATCAAGAGTATGTCATCGACATAAAGAACAAGCACTATAAGATCAGCCCCATTTTTGCGTACATAGAGTGTGCTTTCAATCGGACTACATGTGAAGCCAAGAGAAATCAAGTGCTTATGTATTTTGTCATAACATGCACGTGGAGCTTGCTTGAGACCATACAAAGCTTTATGCAAGCGACAAACCATATGCTCTTTCCCTTTCATAGAAAATCCAGGAGGTTGCTTCACATAGATCTCTTCTTGCAAATCTCCATTCAAGAAGGCTGTTTTTATGTCCAATTGATGCACTTTCCAACCTCGATGAGCAGCCAATGCAATCACGGTACGAATGGTGGTCATGCGTGAAGTAGGTGCAAAAGTTTCCTCATAGTCAATGCCATATTGATGTGCATATCCTTTGGCAACCAATCTACCTTTATAGCAATCAATGCTACCATCAGATTTTCTCTTAATCTTGTAAACCCACTTTGTACCAATGGAATTCTTTCCTTTTGGCAATTCACATAACTCCCAAGTACCATTCTTATGTATGGAATCCATTTCTGATTGCATAGCACTCATCCATTGTGGATCATGACATGCATCTTCAAAAGAAAGTGGCTCTTCATTACATGCTGTAGCAATAAGAGAATAATACACAAAATTACTTGATGCATGGTGAGAGCTTGATCTTGTTCTACCAAGTAAAGGTGCACTCAATTTGCTATCCTGCAAAGTTTGTTTCAACCACTTTGGCATAGATTATGCACTCTTGATAGACATGCGTTCATTATGTAAAACATCTTCAATATGTACATGCGTGGGCTGAATTTCATGCTCAATTTCAGCCATATTTTGATGCAAATGTTCAACCATATGTGGCTAGAAATTTCCAACAGTTTTGATATTTTTTGGCTGAATTTTTTCAGCCATGTTTGGCTGGAAATTCTCTGCATTTTCAGCCCTATCTGGCTAGAATTTTTCAGCCCTTTGAACCTCAGTTGGCTGGTCTACATGGCCATAGTCAAGCGCACCATTTTGGAACAAATGCATGAGTGTATTGAACACATCTTGTGAGCTAACTGTTGGCAGTTTTTTGCATTCAAGTAGAGGGAAAACTGAATTTTCAGCAAATACCACATCTCGACTCACAATAATTGTGTTCGTCAATGGATGGTACAACCAATATCCCTTACTTTCAGCACTATAACCAACAAATATACATTTCTTTGCCTTGTCATCAAGTTTGTGACGTTGTTGTGATGGCACAAGAGCATATGCCAAACAACCAAACACACGCATATGACTAACCATAGGCTTATGACCATTCCAAGCTTCATAAGGAGTGATGACTCTCAATGCTTTTGTAGGGCAGCGATTCAACACATAGTTTGCACACATGACTGCTTCCATCCAAAACTTATGAGGAAGATGCTTTCCTTTAACCATACATCGTGCCATTTCAAGTAAAGTTCTATTTTTACGCTCGGCAACACCATTTTTTTGAGGTTTATATGGCACCGTACATTGGTGTGAAATACCTCTTTCACAAAGAAAAGCATTAAACTCATGTGACATATACTCACCATCACGATCCGTGCATAGAGTCAAAAGCTTTTGTGAAGAAAAATTTTCAGCCATAGCTAAAAATGCTTTGAAGCAAGAAAATACCTCATTCTTTGCTTTCATAGGATACACCCATGTATGGCGAGTAGCATCATCAATGAAGGTAACAAAATATACATGCTTCCCAAAAGATGGGGTCTTGACGGGACCACATACATCACTATGAACAAGCTGTAATTTTCTTGTAGTGTGTGCATGACCATCTTTTGGAAAAGAAGCACGATGCATTTTTCCAAGAATGCAACCTTCACATGCATGCTTTTCAATGGACTCAAGTGTAGGCAAGCCAATAACCATGTCCTTCTTTTGCAACTAGAGCAAACTATTGAAGTTTAAATGACCAAAACGAGCATGCCAAAGCTCCATTTCAGCCATGGAAGAAGTATGAGCAACTAAGGCATTCGAGGCAGCCCTCTTGTATGTATCCATGCGATACAAACCATTACATAATGTACCGGACATCACAATAACATCGCCATTGTTGAAATCATGAACCATACACTAATCATCAACAAAGTGTACATGAAGTCTAGCTTTGGCAATCAACGGAACTGAAATTAAGTTCTTCTTTATACCGGGCACATACAATGCATTTTTCAAGAGAATCACACCTCCATTTGCAGTCGTAAGCTCAATTTCTCCTACTCCAATGATAGGATAAGAGGCATTGTTTGCACACACCACATGTCCTCCTTTAGGTGCATCTTTCAAAGAGGTAAAAAATCTTTTGCATGATGTTATGTGCTTTGAAGCACCACTTTCAAAGAACCAATCGAAATCAGCCTCACGCACAACCATACATTTAGAATGTAAAGAAGCATCATAATGACATGTAACAACACATGCCCAAAAATCTTGAGCCATGTTAGCTTCATCATTTTTTGTATTTGCTGAATTTTCAGCAGTAGACATGCCGGATTCCTTCTTCTGTTCATTGTGTTTAGCAAGCTTTCTACACTCATCAATAGTATGACCAGCCTTTCGGCAATATTTGCATCTCTTCTTCTTTTGCAAATCACTATCATTAGAGGAATGAGTGGAAGAGGAAGCTTGAGGCTTTGGTTTTGATGAACCCAAAGCTGAACCATACGTTCCCCTTTTGTGAGATAGCAAGTGCTTGCGTTCCCTCAATCAAACCACTCCTATTCACTCTAGATTGCTCTTCTTGCAAAAGAAGAGACACAACCTCATCAAATGCATACATATTAGGATTTCCTTTTGCAACCAAGCAAAGTGTAGTAGCAAAGCTTTGAAAAGATTTTGGTAATCCTTTCAACAATGTAGAAATGAGTGATGCATCCGGAATGATCTCATCTATGTTTGCCAATTGCTCTTTCAAGTCCTTGATGCGTATCACATACACATCCACTAACTCATTTTCAGCCATACATACATCCTCAAGTTGCTTCCTCAAGTATGAAACACATGCTTCATTACACACGGCATACAAAGAAGCAAGAGTGTCCCATGCATGTCTCGAAGTAGAACATGACCGAATGTGTGGAACTATATGACGCTTCACTGAAAGCGCAATCAAAGCATGAGATTGAGCATCTTTTCCATCCCATCTAAGCTGCTCTTGTGTAGGTGGAGAAGGAGAAACCACTGTACTCAAAGAAGAAGCTCCATCTGTGACAGTAGACTGTGAAGTAGAAGCACCTGTCGGTCTTCGATCTACATCTGCCACTATGTTCCAAAGTTGTTTTGCAACAAGAACATGCTTCATCATGTAAGACCACATTGGATAGTTGGTCCCATCAAGCTTATCTTCAGCTTGAAGCATGCCAAACAAGTCATTGCTGCCCGCCATTTCACTAAGGAACAAGAATGTGACAAAATGTTCACTTCGACGAAAGTTGAAATGAGTGCTGAAATTTCAGCTCACAAACCGTCACTCTGATGGCAATTCTAATTGCACGAATGGCTTCGAAATGGGGGTAAAACCCTAGCGCGCCTGATGGAAATGTTTTCGGGCTGCTGAAATTCACACTTCTATGCTCCGAAGTCGATTTGCACTGTTAAAGTGCGCGCGCACCACAACACGAAAAACCGAAACTTGAAAAGGAGTTGAACCTGCTCTGATACCATTGTTGGGTGTGTGTAGAAGTGCGAGAGACACACAAGAAGCACACACAAGGAGCACAAACGCAGCAAGACACACGGAGAAGACGATGGCCGTATTGATCCCTAAGTACAAAGTACCACAACATATGAGAGTATCAAGTATGTGGTAACATGGGGAAAAAACCTCTAGCCAGCACTAGAGCAAAAAGTGTCCATGTATAGTGAAAAGGTTCACATCAAAGCTACTCGAGGAACACATAAGTGCAACAGTTCAAACCATGTGGCAGGCAATGTAGCTCTTCTCTCTGACCTTGAGGAACCTAAGGGAAAGCATCACGTACAAATAGGTGATGACATCAAGCACTCATGGTCAAGGTAGGAAATGTTAAAACCTCTTATGGAAATAGAAATCTGTTGAGTAGGGTTCTATATGTACCTACAATCACCAAGAACTTGATGAGTATTAGGTAGATTGTGGAAAAAGGTTCGCAAGTTAGGGTCAACAAATATGGAGCATTTGTGGAGGATCCCCAACATGGATTCAAGAGAATTTCCAAGGGAGAAAAGACAGGTAGGTTATTTACATTTGAACTTGAAGACACAAAGAATATTGCACTTTATAGCTACAAACATCAAACATTGTCAGAGATTGAAATTTGACATAAGAGATTAGGACATATTGATGAGAGAACCTTAAAGCAAATATCTAGAGATCAATCTATGCTTGGGATACCTAAGGTATCTAAGGAACACATGATCTATAAATGTGGTGCTTGTTAGTTTGGAAAATCTCACAAGTTACCCTTCTCAAAGAAAGGCTATGTGCATGAGGACTACTTGGAGCTTGTCCATACAGATGTATGGGGACCAAGTAAGGATCCCTCAATTTTTGGATCAAGGTATTATGTATCTTTCATTGATGATTTCAATAGATGAACTATCTTATATTTTATGAAGCACAAAGATGAAGTATTCAATTCCTTTAAGAAGTATCTTGCACTTGTGGAAAATCAAACAGGAAGAAGCCTAAAGAGACTAAGGTCAGATGGAGGAGGTGAAACTTCTCAAATGACTTGGATGCATTCTTGCAGGATAGAGGAATCAAAAGGGAAATCACAACAAGGTATACCCCTGAGCAAAATGGGGTGGCAGAGAGGAGAAATAGGTTAATTGATGAAACAGCTAGGTCAATGCTAAACAAGAAAAAATTACCTAATTATTTGTGGGCAAAGAGTGTAACTACTACCACTTATCTTGTAAACAGGTTGCCATCTAAATCTCTTGATGGGATAACCACATATGAAGCATGGCATGGTAGAAAACCTTCACTTGATCATTGTAGGTGTTGCTTATGTGCATATCCCATCTCAAGTTAGAGGTAAGTTAGACCCTAATGCAGAGAAGTGCATCTTCATAGGGTATGACTTGAATAAAAAAGGATACAGGTTTTATAACCCATTCAACAAGGGATTCATAGTCAGTAGAGATGTTGTCTTTGATGAGAATGATTCTTGGTTTGAAAGTGAATGCAGGAAAATTAAGTTGCCATATGACTTAGAAGAGAGTTCCTAAGTGTCACCAAGGAGGAGCCAAATCAGATTGAAGACATCAAATCAAATGATGAGGACATCATCAACTTAGAAGAATTCAAGGCATGGAAATCCAAAGGCAAAGTCAAGATGAAGAAGTTGGACGACATACAACCAAGCTATCAGAAGATCACAAAGGGAGAGCAAGAAGCCAATCAGATATGGGTATTACACTTCTTTACTTACTAAGCATTCTATTTATCTTGCCAAAGACTTATCACTTGAAGAGCCATAATCATATGAAGAGGCAAAGACCAAGGCAGAATGGAAGGAAGCTATGGATGAAGAAATTGAAGCATCAAAGAGAATGATACTTGGGAGCTAGTGCCAAAGAAGGAGTCTATGAAGGTAATTGGTTCTAGATGTATTACAAGATCAAGAGAAATTCTGATGGATCAATAAGCAGGTAAAAAGCTAGACTTGTGGCTAAGGGTTTTGCACAAACCCAAGGAGTTGATTATGAAGAGACTTTCTCACCTATGGCCAAAATGCCAACCATCAGGGTATTGGTAAGTGTGGCTGCATCAAGGAATTGGAATATGTACCAATTGAATGTAAAAAATGCATTTCTTAAATTGTAGAGGAGGTTTACATGGCTCAACCTCCTGGCTATGAGGACCCAAACAAGATAAATCATGTGTGTAAACTGAACAAAGCTCTTTATGGATTGAAGCAGCCACCTAGGGCATGGAACCATAGGTTGACTACATACCTTCAAGATCAAGGATTCATCATGAGCAAAGCAGATACTTCTTTGTTTGTTAAGAGAATTAATTCAAAGGTGATATACCTATGTGTGTATGTTGATGATATCATACTTACAGGTAATGATGCTAATGACATCAAACAAATCAAGAATCAAATTATGCAGGAGTTCAAAATCAATGATCTAGCATCACTAAAGTATTTCCTTGGACTTGAGTTAGTGTATACTAATTTTGGAATCTATATTACTCAAAGAAAGTATGTGCAAGATACGTTGAAGAAGTTTCACTTGCATCATGCCAAGGCATGAAAGGAGTGGAGGAGATTACACATGCACTTGTAGACTCTAGTTACATTTGTGGTCCTCGTTGATTCAAGCAGCTATATATATAGGCATACGGTTGGGAGGAGAGTCATCTCTCAAGCACGTGGTGGTTGTAATTATCGTTCTCTTGCATTGGTATCAAAGCAAAATGAGACAGTGTTTTGAATGATTTGGGCAGGAATGCCACCACAGAGATGAGACATGTTCTTCTAATTTTAAGAACACGACCATGTTCTTCCAGTTTTAGAACATGAGGCTTGGGGGTTGCCTACAGTATGTATATAGCTCTATTTTCGAGGACGAAAATCTTTTCCAAGGGGGGAAGAATGTAATAAACTAAGTCTATGGTCTAGGGATCCGACTGCTTCAGAGAGATCTGAAATCGGATACCGTTTGGTCACTCATCTGTAGGACCAAAGAATAAAGATTAGACTCAAGCATAAGTCCATGTGCTCTCATATCCAAGTGATCCACTTAGCCTAGTGGTTAAGTCTCATGGTTGTGAAGGAGGAGGTCTTAGTTTCAATCCCCATGGGGAGAATGGGGAGAGAGTTTTGCCCAAAGAGCTCTAGAGCCTTCTAACTCAAGTTAACGTGAGTTAACTTGAGTCCAAGGAGACTTAACTCAAGAGGTGAGTACAACCACCACTAGTGGACTCTAGTGGAAGGATTAAAGCAGTGGATGAGATCACTCCAGCCACTAGTAGACTCTAGTGGTAGATATGAAAGGAGTGGAGGAGATTACACATGCACTTGTAGACTCTAGTTACATTTGTGGTCCTCGTTGATTCAAGCAGCTATATATACAGGCATAAGGTTGGGAGGAGAGTCATCTCTCAAGCACATGGTGCTCGTAATTATCGTTCTCTTGCAGTGATCTTGGACCACTCACTTATTTTCTTGGATTGGAGTTAATCTACACAGATTCATGTATATACATAAAACAAAGGAAGTATGTGCATGACATGCTCCTCAAGTTCAAGATGGAAAATATAAAGTGTGCAGGTACACCTATGGAGTAAAATCATAAGCTTAGTGCTTATGAAGGAGAGTGAATTGAAGACATCACAAGCTATCAAAGCTTGGTTGGAAGCTTGAACTATGCAACACTCACAAGGGTGGATATATGCTATAGTGTTAGCATATTGAGTCAGGTTATGCATAAGCCAAGAAGACCACATATGGAAGTGGCCAAGAGAGTCCTCAAGTACCTAAAGGGGACCATGAATGAAGGTTTGTTTTATCCATTTACTTCAGATATTGAGCTAAAGGCCTACTCAGATGCGGATTGGGCTGGATCTAGAGATGATAGAAGAAGCACATCTGGGTATGTATGATTTGTAGGCTCAAAAATCATTTCTTGGTCATCCAAGAAGCAACCAACCATAGAATTATCTTCCATTGAAGCCAAACATAGAGGTTTGGCTAATGCAACTCAAGAATTTAATTCTTTGTACACAGATCTTGGACTTCATTCTTCAACACCTCACATTTTTGGTGACAACACAAGCTCACTACATCTTGCAGCTAATCCCGTATACCATGCTAGAAGCAAGCATATTGAATTCCACTACCATTATGTAAGGGAGAAGCTAATAAGCAAGGATATTCAACTATCCTATGTCTCCATAGATATGCAATGTGCAAACATGTTGACTAAAGCTCTTGATGGTACAAAGTTAAGTAGATTGAAGTTGATGAATGGCTTGCAAGAAATGAAGGACAATTGAAGATATATTTGGAGGCCAAGCATGTTAGGCTTGAGGGGGAGCTGTTGGTGCACTTTACCCAATCCTACATGCTTGATATTATTTGATTTATGTTCATTTGCAGTCATGTGTAGTCATGTGAACACCTCTTGTAAAAGAGTATATTTTATCTCTTGTAATTGTGAAAAAGAAAAAAGAAAAAGAATGGCTTACATCATCCATGATGTAACAAGAAAATTCATGGCTCTAACTACCTAAAGCCACGAATTAGTGAGCTGAGGGAATATTTTCTAACTTTGGGGATCACTTCTAGGTGGAGGAGCCATTCCAATTCGAATGCAAAACTCCCTCCAAAAGTAGCTATAAAAAGAGCAAGAAGGAAGTGGTGATTAGCAAGCCTTGTACGTGACCATTTCCTATCATTTTGTAGAGATTGAAGAGCTTACTCCATAGCTCTATCATTCTACACCCATTGTGCAAATATTCATTGCCAATGTGGTTGTAATCATATGTGAATCTATACATTCACCATTCTCTACTTCTCTATTTTGTTCTCTGCTTTACTCACTCAGAGTAGTAACTTCAAAAGCTCATATCTAGAGCTCTACTCAACCTTTTTCAGACTTTTAAAGTGCGTTGAATTGATCTTTAAATTTGGATTTTGTATACAAGATTTCATGGTCATTGAATATATAATTAAGGAGAAATATGCATTTTTTTGGTCACTAGTCTATCTCTATAGAGCCCCCAAAATGGCGGGAGTGTTCTTGATGTTGATGAATCTTGTTCTCAGTGCTCAATTGATCATTTGAAGTGATTTAACTTGGATAAGCAAGATATTTATGTCTATTTTCTATGCCCAAAAGGAATGTATCTAATTCCTACCAACTTGAGAGCACTGCTCATTTTGTCCAACAGGTGTATGTTCAAAAATAGCAAGTTTTGGGAGTTAGTCATTTCGCAACTAGTCTGTCTTGACTTAAACTTTTGAGATACATGTTCCAAAGTACTTGGCTGATATTTTGGTGGATTTAGAAAGCTCAAAAGGTCTAATAGTCAACTCTGAAGTCTCAGTTGGCTGGTGTGAATCCGATTGTAGCAGCACCAACTCATCTTCAGATTGCATCCACCATCTCTCTTCAGAGGCCCAAGTTGGTTCTAAGTAAAAATTGCCCCAACCAAGGTAGATATAGCAATATGGGTCGATGCCCGTTTTGTAATGGGAGGCCTTGTTTCCACTACACGCACACCCTTTGGGTCCATTTGAGCTTTCCATAATTATCAAGGCACGACAAAGCCCAGACTACAAGCATAGACCAAGGTAATTCCCACCTAAGGAAAAGGGGCTTGTCAACAGACGACTATGTTACATTCCCAAAAAGGTACAGATATGCTACACATCAATGTGACTTATGAAACGTGATTTACGGCAATCAAATCGACTTACAACGCGATGAAGCAACTTATTGCATGAAACAATTTACACATGCGAGTCGAACTAAGCCCTTTGGACAAACCCCAATCACCAAGAAACCTATGGGCATCCCCCAACCTTAGGCACGAGTGATATGCCATTTGCCAACATAATACTCATGGAGATACAGTGTAATGGATTAGATACTCGTCCACCACCTAGAAATGTATCAGCAGCCCATATTGTGTTTACCTAAGGCACAGATGTGTGGTACATGGTGTGGCTTACATTCATGTCGACCGACTTAAATTGCAAATTTGCCCCGGCCACAAAGGGACCCGTAGGCCACAACCATCTAAGGCATGAACGAGAAATGCATGCTCTGTAGGCAACACCCACCTAAGGCATGGATGGGAGGTCAAGGCCACAAACCCATCAATCAACTTCACTTCACTTTGCCTCAGCCACAAATGGACCCACATGCAATAAAGTAAGTCTATGGTCTAAGGGTCCAGCTAGTTTAGATGGATTTGAAATCAAACATCATTTGGTCACCCATGTGTATGACCAAAGATCTCGATGAATATTACACCTTCAACTTATGATCTAATCATCTATTTTCTTGATATTGAGGAGGCAAAAACTATGCCAAAATGGCTGGTGCAGACTTTGCGTGACAACAAATTAGATGCACTTCTATCATATCGTACTCATTCAGGCTCTCACAGTGCCTCTTTTGCATCGATTGCTATGCTATGGCTACCTCTAGTCTCTGTGATGAGAATAAGCTTGTTTCATTTGATGAAGCACAAAATTCAGAAAATTGGATGGCTGCTATGCAATCTGAATATGATGCTATGATGAAGAATGGTACCTAGTCTTTATGTGACTTGCCTCTTGGCAAGAAGGCCATTGGCACTAAGTGGGTATACAAGATGAAGTGTCAGCCTCATGGAACAATTGACAGGTATAAGGCTAGGCTTGTTGCAAAGGGTTATGCGTAGGAAAGAGGCATTGATTTTGATGATACATTTGCTCCTACTTGTCGAATGACTACTCCTTGTAGCATTTGTGCACTTGCAACTCATGATGGTTGGAATGTACATTAGTTGGACATTAAAACTACATTTTTGAATGGTGATTTGCATTAAGAAGTGTATATTTTTTAGCCCTTTGGCTTTGTGTAGAAAGGACATGAAAATTAGGTTTGGAGGTTAAAGAAGACATTAGATGGTTTAAAGCAAGCACCACATGCTTGGTATGAAAAGATACATGCCTATCTGATTGCACATGGTTTTGAGAACAGTCCAACTGAGAGCACCTTATATGTTAAGCATGCAAATGATGTGCTTCTGATCATTGTTGTTTATAATGATGACATGTTGCTCATTGGTCCCCATGAGAAGCATATTGTTGATTTTAAGGCTGATTTGCATGCCTCATTTGAGATGTCTGATTTTCTGCATTTGCGTCATTATTTGGGCATCCAATATATGCAAGTTCATGGCAAAATAGGTATGTGTCAAATGAAATATATTGACACATTATTGTAGCATTTTGGCCTTGAAGACTTTAAACCTATTGCCACTCCTATGGAGATAGGTTTATGATTGAGTCTTCATGATGCTAGAGATGCATTTGATGTTTTTCTCTATCAGCAGGCTATTGGATTCTTGATTTACTAATGCATTACTCAACCATATATTCAATTTCTTGTCTCACACATGAGCATGTTTATGCATTGCCTAGGAGTGAAACATTGGTAGGCAGTTAAGCGCATCTTTTGCTACTTGAGTGGTACTCAGCTACTTGGATTGTTTTATTTCAAGGGGGGATCACTACCACCAAATTTACATGCTTTTTCTGACTCTAATTGGGCTAGTTGCTATGACACTCCTGTGTCCACTAGTGGTGTTTGCTTCATGCTTGGTAGCTCATGTATATCTTGGTTGAGCAAGAAGTAGTCTACTATGGCCACTTCTAGTTGTGATGCTGAGTATAGGGAAACTTTCACAATGATTGTCAAGTGTGTGTGGCTGAGATGCCTTATGCGTAATTTGGGTGTTGGTCAGTCTTCTACCACCACCATCTTTAGTGATAGTTAGAGCGCATTTGAAGTTTCTAGGAACCATGTGTTCCATGCTCCCACTAAGCACATTGAGGTGCATTATCATTATGTCAAGGAGAGTTTCTCTACTAGAAAGATCATCTTGGCATATGTTGCCATGCAAGAGAACATTGTAGAGCTTTTCACAAAGGCTCTACCTAGGAAGACGTTTGAAGCTTTCTACAAAGCTTATGGGCTTACTTCCTTTTGTAAATTTGTTTTATATGTGGTAAGCAGAATCATATTTCTTCAAATTGCTGGTTGAAGGATGAAAAGGGCAAGAACAAGAAGGAGCAAGGGAACTATGCTAACAACTCCAAGAAGGATGATGAGAAGGAGACCCTCCTAGCCATGAGACATGGCTACACTAGTGATCCCAAGGATACAAAGTGGTACATAGACTATGGATGATCTAATAACATGTAATGTATGCAGGAATGTTTTGCTCATATGGAGGTCCCAAGCTCAAAAGGTTGTGTGGAGATAGGAGATAACACTGAGCATCCCATTACGCATGTGGGAGATGTGAAGCTAGGTGAAGGTAAATCTATCAAGACTCTTAAAGATGTGCTTCATGTTCCATCTATTTCCAAGAACCTTATCTCTATAGGACAAGTGGTAGAGAGAGGTATGTAGGTTATATTTGATGCAAAAGGGTGCATAGTGGAGCAAGGAGGCAAGATCATTTCCAAGGGAAGGAAAGAAGGAAGATTGTTCAACCTAGATGTTGCTCCTAGACACAACAAGATATGTTATGTGATGATTGGTAACAAAAGGATTGTAGAGATTGATCTTTGGCACAAGATGATAGGACATATCAACATTCCCAACTTAAAAAGCATGTGCAAAGCAGGTTTAGTGTAGGGACTAACAAATCTTCAAGGCCAAGATCTACATGAGTTTTATGATGCTTATTAGCTAGATAAGCAAGCAAGGAATAGAAGACCTTGTGAGGATTAAGACTTTTACCTACAACTAAACCTTAAAATGAAAATTGGTATCAACTAAAGAATGCAATGAAGTTGAGACTTTGGTCTCTCAAACAATACACTAATAGATTTCAAATGAGCTACCAAACACTCAATTTTGAGTAGTTTTGGTTTGGCAACTCTTTGTCTCAAAACAGACTGAAAATCTTCCTCTATTCTTGAGTGTCCTCCATTGCCTCTTTTGTAGCCAAATGACCACGAGCTCTCATGATGAATTTGAGAGCTCTTCTCCATAACTTCTCCACTACTTTGGGCAGCCACTCCTCTTCCAGTTCAGTTTTTGGATTTGATTCTCTTTTGATTTATTCTCTTTTGGCCTCCACTACTTGCTGAAGTAAATGCTTCCATTTTTCATTTTTGTATTTTCCTTCTATTTTAAGAAAATTCCTTTTTGGAAAATATATACGACCTTGTTTCTTTAACTTCTCTCCATCATTTGAGCATAGCTTCACATTTGTGTCCATAGGTTGAGTGAGTGGTTTGCATTCACTCATTCCAAATCTAGAAAGAACATCCGACAGGTACTTTCTTTGCATCAAGTAGATGCCTTGTTTCCCATAGACTATCTCAATGCCTAAAAAGTATTTCAACTCACCAAGATCTAAGATTTTAAACTCCTTATCGAGTTTTCTTTTTATCTCTTGTATTCCTACAACATTACTTCCTGTTATGATGAGATCATCAACATATATGCAAATGTATACCTGCTTGCCTTCTTCTTTCTTCATGTAGAGAGAGGGATCTTCACTACTTGGTCTATACCCACACCTTGTGAGGTACTCAACCAATCTTTGGCTCCAAGCGTGTGGTGCTTGCTTCAGCCCATACAGAGCTTTCTTCAATCTACAAACAAAATCGCGATGCTTTTTATCTTCAAATCCAATCGGTTGGCTCACGTATACCTCTTCTTGAAGTTCACAATTGAGAAAAGCATTTTTTATGTCAAATTGGTACAATGGCCATCTCCTTGTTGCACTCATTGCAATCAAGGTTCTAATCAACTGGGCTGAAAGGCTCGTCATAGTCAATGTCGTGAGTTTGCTTGAATCCTTTTGCTACTAGTCGAGCTTTATACCTAGCTAGAGAACAAACAACATTTCTCTTTATTTTAAACACCCATTTATTTGGAACAATCTTCATACCTTCAGCCTTTGGAACTATCTCCCATGTGTGATTATCCTTGAGAGCTTTTATCTCTTCTTGCATAGTTTGCTGCCATTCTTTTTGTGTACATGCTTCTTCATATGCACTTTTTTTTGCAATAAAACTATCATAGCTCAGCCTTAGAATTGGATACCTTGCTCTCGAATACCTACTTTCATTTCCTTTTGAATATTGATTCTTCAACCGATTCAACTTTACCTTTGGCGTAATCACCTCTTTATACTCTTCTTCACTTACATTTGAATCACTATTTTGGGCAGCACTTTTAGTTTCAAATCTTTCATACACTGATGTTGGTGATGACAAATGACTCCTTAGTCTTCCCTTCCATGTTGCCCTTTCTCCATGTGATGTAGAAGCTTCTAGACCTAACATTTGAGTGCTTGTTTGCTAAAATTCTTCGTGGACAACACCTCCATCATCTTTGCAATCTTCTTCAAGAATTTCTCTTTCCTATTGTCTCCAAACCATGGTCTTAGCTCATCAAATACCACATCTTGTGAGACTTGTAGCTCCTTTGTCATCGGATTGTAGCACCTGTATCCTTTTTGCTTCGATGAATATCCAATGAAAATACATTTTTCTGACTTTGTGTCCATCTTTGTCCTTAGTTCTTGAGGGATGTGAACATAACATACACATCCAAAAACTTTGAGATGTGTAAGGTCAGGTTTCTCATTGGAATAAACCTCCTTGGGAGTTGAATTATGCACTCGAGCCATTGTGCATTTGTTCATCAAATAAACAGCCGAGCTGCTTCAACCCAATAGTTTAGTGGCACCTTCATCTCCTTGAGCATGCATCTTGCAAATTTTGTGATATGTCTATTTTTCCTTTCAGCTATTCCATTTTGTTGAGGCGTGTAGCTACAATTAAATTGTCATTTGATGCCATTTTCATAAAGAAAATATTAAAATTATTTGGATAAATATTCTTCTCCTCCATCAGACCTCAAGTTCTTTATGTAGCACCCTAATTCCTTTTCTACCTATGCTTTAAATCTCTTGAACATGGATAATTGTCACTCTAGCACAATGGTGAGTACCAACGTGAGAAGATTCACCTCATAATTGTCAATCCGTGGAAACGTGAGGACTAGTATGAAGACTATGAGCAAGTGAAGGCACAAGTGTGTGAGTGAGAAGCACACAAGCATGTACACACATACACACACACGCGCACACAAGGCAAGAACAAGGAGAGGAACAATGGAGTTCTTTGCATTAGTCAAAAAGTCTGTTACATAAGCTCAATTCACAAACAATCTAACCTCAAAAATGAGCTCTCTAGCTCTTTTTATAGTTTTCTAACTAGCTTTGGTCTTGTCTAGACCTAGTGTTCGGCCTAGTTAAAAATTAGGTTCTAGAGCCTATTTGAGGGCTCAAACAGAGTCTAAAAATTATGAAAATTGATATGTAGCTAGTTCTAATACTCCTCAAGCTCGAGGACTCCTCGCCTTGCACAAAATGGAGTCTATTCTACCAAAAACAGAATTTACAATGTTTGTGTAGTGATTAAAATCACTTGAGTTGTAAATGGTCCATGGAAAAAATGATTGGGCCTTGTTGCCATATTGTGCATGACTCCTCCGTTGTGCTAGTATGCTCTTCATCTGACTTGTATGCCAACACTCCCCCCTTCCTAGCATCTATCGCCCCTGACAGACCTCTGTTCTATCGGGTGGTCGATATAGTATTGGATGACATTGGTGGCAAGTTCGTGTTCTCCTATCCTTAAGCCTCTTGCTAGATCAGCTTCCAATGCATCCCAATTTATTGCGCCAGGGACCTCTGGTTGCGGTGTGGTGTAGTACTCAGAGTACATTGCTTGTTCACAAGCAAAGAGATGGAGCAGGTGTGTTGGCTTCGGTGCAAAGATCTCTGAGTGATACTCCCAGAAACCTGATCTGAACATTTCTTCGAAGGTCTGTTTGTAACATGCAGGGAGGTATTTGATGCGTGCATGCCAGGCGTAAGCCATACGAATACTGGGGATGGTGCTCATGTCATACACCAAATCATAATTTCCATTGGTAAACCCCGGTAGACGTACCTGTGGTGCGGCTGCATTTCTAAAGGTTTTCAGGACTACCTGCATCATATCTAAAATCTTAAGCATCATTTGAGCTACCACATCTGGCATGGGCTTCAATCGCGGCATCCAATGTCGAATTGTTCCCATCATGTATGCTACCGACGGTGGTCCCTGTGGTGGCGCAATGTACGGGTAGTTTAGCCATTCCTTGCATTGCACGTTGTTCTGCACTTTGATATTGAATGCCTTCCAAGACCTGCGACGTGGAACTGGACTGTAGCATGGATTGTATAGGAGATGTAAAGGCGCGTTGTTCCATGTGCGTAGCATTTCTGGATATGTCTCTAGAAGTTTTTGCCGCCAGGTGGGTTGACGAATTTTGCCTTTTTGCACCTCTGGAGGAAGGTCTTCGGGTTGAAATTGGGTAGCAAAGGTAGGAATCTTACCCGTGACTCTCTGTATTTCTGCATTATAATCAGCCAGGATAATATAATAAGGCCTGTATTGGAGTTCAGATGAGAGGATAAGGCGTCTCGATGACAGGTTCTTGAAGTAAGCAGATTGTAGCACAGTTTCCTCTATGACCCTCATGGCCTGATTTTGCACTACTGTGCGCTCTTCGTGAGAACTCCCGATTTCCTCCACTTGACGTAGCCATGGAGGCCGTGGTGCTTCGAATGTGTCCTAAGCTTCTTCCGTTTGTTGGCCTCCTGGGAAGGGTTGTGGGTCGTATTCTTCTTCAAATGTCTGTTCCACAGGAATTTGTACTACTTCTTCGTCGGTGGGAGCCTCTGGAGGGGAAGGTGGTCTCTCATATTGTAGTAGACGTGCTTGCAATTCGGTGACCTGTTTCTGGAGATCTTTTAAGGCCTCTGAGTCTGTGAGAAGTGAAGCCGCGGAGGAGGTGGTTTGAGAGGCTGCTGTTGTTTCTTTTTGGTGTTTCTGCTTCAGTTGACCCAGTTCCTCTGATAGCAGGTCATGTGCTTCAAGCAGCATGGCATAGTCTTCCAATATGATCTTGATATTGTCGGGGGTCACTGCTTGAAACTTTGATGGGCTGATGGGTGCCCCAGGTGTGCTTTCAATAGCTGCTTCTAGGTTTTCCTGATTTTGTAAGTGCAGGCGTCGATTCTCTTCATGAGCGGCAGCAAGATGTCGCTTGAGTAGGGCCATATTTCGCTGAAGCTTTGAATTGCGTTCCAGATGACCTTCTACCACTTGTATTGCTTCCTGATCTGTGTTCTGTAACTATACCTCCAATATGCTATGAGCCTCTTGGAGAGTTTGGAATTATGTGTGGAGGCGAGCAATTTCCTCCTCTAGTGCAGCAAGGCGGTGTTGTAGTGTCTCCGAGTGCTCTTGCAGGCATTCATTCTGTTGCTGGAGCTGATTGTAATCTGTCCTTAAGTTTGATATACAAGCTAGCATGGTGTCCAATGCATTTCCTATAGATGAGGGGGTGGTGTTTACAATGGAAGATGCATGGGAAGGGAATTGGGGAAGGGGAAGAGTGAATGATGTGTCTATTGAAGACGTGTGTGTGGGTGAAATTGGTGGAGGGGGAACGAGAGGAGGTGGAAGCGTGGGGGGAGGGGGAGGTGTCGTGGGTGGTGAAATGTCCATACTTTCAGGAGTGGGTGCGAGTGTGGGGTCTACCATATACATTGGAATGGTAGGTGGTGTGTGTGTGAAAGTGGTGAATAGATGAGAAGTGGGGTGGGAAGCTGAAAATAAAGGGAATGGTTGAGACCTGGGTTGAAAAGTTCTAGCAAGGAAGTTATGGAGGGATTGGAGAAGTGGAGAGATGGAGGTCGGGGGTTGAGGTTGTAGAGTTGAGGAGGGCATGAAGGGTTGCGTGGTAGCAGGGAAACCCATGAATATGGATCTAGGGTCAGGATGACCTATGGCTGAGGGCATGGGGGATGGTTGTCCTAGGGCAGGCTCTATGAGCGATTCGGTGGATTGTGTAGTGATGGGGGTTGCTTCATAGATTGGGTTATCAGAGGTGGAGAATAGGGTTGAGCTAGAGATGGGAGTACAGAAGATGAAGGTTGGTTCGGTGGGTTGAGTGGTCGAGGTGATTTCCACGGTTTCTGCTCTAGGAGGCGATGGTGGGGGTGTGGGTGGTAGTGGCTCGGTGGATTCCTCATGGGTGACTGGGTGCTCTTGGCTAGCAGTTTCTGTTGCTTGGGAGGTTGTCCTGATGGGTTCGGATGTAATAATTGGCCCTCCTGCCGTTGTAATGGGGATCTGGATATTCTTACCTGAGCGTGGTCGTGTCTGGAATCTTCATGGATCATATTGAACTGGAGACCTCCTAATGGCGGTCCGCACTGCTTCTACTACCCCATATGTTTCTGCCATCAATAAGAGACCTTCACTATATTCTGAGTCAACTCTTGCTTCTTCCAACAGCTGAGTCATGAGTACTCTACTGCTCTGTTCGGTGAGCAATTGTTGCGATCGCACTCGTTCCATAATTTGATACAACCTTCGGAGTTCTGCTGTATAGGCTGGGGCTTCAGTGGTCTCATCTTCATATGCTCCTTCTTCTTCTAGGTGTCCTTGTTGTTGACCTTGCTGAGCGTCACTCCAATGTACATGGCGGCTGTCTGTAGATTTTCTTCTTCTTTGTGAAGATGTGCCTTGTTCTTCTGCATCTGAATAAAATTCTACATCAGAGAGTTGTGTACTTTGTAAGAATGCTTCGAAGTCTTGGGGATCCATTCCTTCAGCATCTCCAGTTGTAGAAAATTCAAATTCAGATGGAGCAGGAGGAGCTGAAGGGGTAGCTTGTGTCGTAGTTTCAGATCCAGACCTGGGTATCCTAATGGTAAAGGGAGGTACAGTGGTCTCCCTCGTGGCGATACTTCAAGAGTAGTCAAAACTTCCCTTGTCTGGACACAAGGGATCGCACCCCTCATGCGCTTGGATTGATGTGTGGACGTCTTGAGCTTCTTAAACATTTGTAATTGTGCCCAAGTTAAGGCACGTTCAATGGGAACATCGTATGCTAGGCACCGGTAAATAATGCGTGTGATTGCACAGCAACCGTTCACCACTAATTTCCTAGAAGACCTTTTATTTGCTTCATACAATTGATCTATAATCCATACCGGCAGCTTAATTGGTAACGCACCTACCTCCGCTAAGTAGAGAGCGAACCAGATTCTTTTGTGTGGTTGTGTGAAGCGGTCTTGGCCGGGGAAAGCAAAATGTTGCATGCACATACGGAGAGGGATGGACACGTTTGGTGTGAGTGCTGCCATGTCTTTAAGCTTCAATAGTTTCCTATCCTTCATGTTAGTAGGAACAAGAGCATCCTTCTCAGAAGGTACATGTGTGCCGTGCATATTCAAAGCAGCGCTCACCAATTCCACAGTAAGTTCAAACCTCTTTAACTCGTTGTTGCCCAGCAAGGAAGGAAGAACAAATGATCTTGGTTTGTCCTTTTCTTCATTAGCTTGTAATGTGGAGACCAAATAATAGCATCGGAGGAGATCCGGTTTAGGTAGTGGTGCTTCAAAGTATTCTGCTAGCCCTGCACGTTGCCATATGGTCTGGAGATCCTCGGTGTTCTGTAGAGTCTCAAACTCCTTGGAGAAAAATTGGAATCCAACCCATGATCTGTCATACTCGCACTTAGACTCCCATATATAGTTGGCCTCTCCTAATGGACCTGGCATGCCATTGAACCAATGAGAATTGGCATGGACTCTTTCTGTGATCCCTATGGGTGGATCTGGTACCGGGATCTGCTGAAGGTGTTGCAGCTCCACAGGTCGTTCAGTTGGTGGCACATCCACAGGTAGACTATCCACATCGATTCCTGTAGTAAGTATTCCTACTTGTGAGCTCGGACCTGTCGCTTCTGCCATGTTACTTCTTGCCTCCTGATTCTGTGAGAATATAGAAACATGTGTTAACATTGTAAAGGACAAGTTAGAACCGTTTTTGTCCCCATTACAACATTATCATGAGGTTCGGGAGAGATTAGTAGGTTAATAAGTGCTCGGTGCTTGTGTGTGTAGTTAGGAATTGGTTGGACCTAAGAACTAAGTGGAATGATGTAATGTGAGAGTGATGTAGTTAGTAGGTGGGCATGGATTTACAACTAGGGTCCGGGGGTTTATTACAAGTTTTAGGTTGCCAAATGCAGTGGATGGGCTTTGATCTTGATTTTGTGGAGACTCTGAAGAGTTTGATAGGGGTATCTGCTTGAAGATGAGGCTTTTCAGGGACCCATTTACAAGTGATTCTACTAGTGCTCATGGAAGAATATGTGTCCGTGCGTGATGCATAAGACTAGGCCTCAGATGTTCGAGTGAGTGAAACATGTTGTACCGGTTGCGGCCTTGGTGTAGCTATTTGAGCCCGCAAGCAAGCCTTAGGCACCCAGATTTGATTGTGGGCTGGCCTTCATTGACTTCTTGGGCACCCAAATAGACTTCACCTTCGCAGAAGAATTAATGAAGGACTTCTCATTAGTGTCATGTTGTTGACTACTAATAAGAGGTTTTGGCCGTGGGGTCGGCCTAGTCTGAACAGGGTATTCGCCTTTTCGCCTCCATACTTGCTTCCATGGCTAAAACAATCTGCTTTGCTCCTTTTTTTGGCATCCAGTATCGGTAGTGTTCTGCTTCTTCTGTATTTGATCTGCCGTGGGTTGTTGCAACCTTCTGGTCTTTGGAAAAGAAGGGAGTTCCGTCCTCTCCCTGGCTCCATTGTTGAGATTAGCCTCTTTCTGCATCATACAGTTTTGGACAAAAATAGCATTGTCAACTTCATGTGCGCCCCTGGAAGGACCAGGAGTTTGTGCCTTGCCTAGTTCCTTGAGTGCCTCATTTTCCAATTCAACTGTAATTCGGCTATGATCTACCCATACCTGAAGAAGTCCACTTCTTAGGTTGAGGTTGACTACATGATCATAGATCGAGTCCTGACCCAAGACAAGAGGCTCCGTGAGGTCCTCATCTTGACACACTAATACTTTGACTATCATTACTTCGTCTTGAATGGAGATGGGAAGATCCACCTCGCCCATGCAAGGGGTTTCCACACCTCCCAATCCTATGAGATATGCTTCTATAGGATTGACAGTTAATCTCAATTCTTGACAATAAGACAATTTAACAGCACTAGTGGCTGCACCTGAGTCAATCAAGGCTCTTACAGTCCTTGCATCCTTTCTTTGTCCTATCTCTAAGGTTATAAAAGGACGTCGATCAATTATCCTTTGAGCGCTGATACCTAAAACTTCACACATAGCCACATGATATCCTTGATCTGCATAGGCATCCGTCCTAGGTTGCTCCTTAGTCTGTCTTCTCAACTTCATTCTCCGGATGCGTTCCAATGCTTATGCTTGGGCTTCTTCTCGAATTCGCTTTTCTTCTTCTTTGCGTTTCTTAGCAGTATTGAGTCGACTTAGCATTTCCTCTGTGAGAGGTTCCTGATACAACTTGACCCTGCATCCGCTAATGTAGCTCGGGAGAACGTCGCCTTCTAATGTGGCTAGTTGCATTGCTCCACTTGTTGAGATTCTGTTTATAATCATGGGTCCATAGCCTCTCTTCTCCAGTTTTCTCGCATGTTGCTTCAATGTGTAAACTAAAACTAAGTCGCCTGTCTTCAAACCTTTATCCTTAACGTGGGCATCAAAGTATGCCTTCTGTCGTTTCTTAGCTGCATATATCCCTGCAGCCGCTCTCAATCGTGTTTCGCCTAGACGTTCAAGATCAAAGATTCGAGAGGAGAGTTCATGGCCTGTCCAGTCATGCTCTTGTGCTACCTTCAATGTAGGTATCAAAAAGTCCAGAGGCAGCACAGCATTTTGGCCAAATACCATCTGAAAGGGGGTGGCTTGGAGTACCATTTTGTAGGCGACTCGGTATGCCCAAACAGCATGGTGTAGCTGTTTGTCCCAATCAGAGCATTTACTGTTCACTAATTTCGTCAGTACATTGAATAAGATCTTATTGGTGCTCTCAGCCTGGCCATTAGCTTGAGGGTGATAGGGGGCAGACTTCTTATGTACTACCAAAAATTCTTGGAGCATATTTTCAATAACTTCATTCAAGAAGTGAGTGCCTCTATCGCTAACTAGCTCTATGGGTAGCCCGTATCTAGTGAATACATTCTCAAATAAGAACTTAGCAGTAGTCTGAGCATCGTTCTTTGTCGTAGCTTTTACCTCCACCCACTTGGTGAGATAATCCGTGGCCACAATGATATATTCAGCATGTGAACCCTTGGCTGGGGGATTAATAGGGCCTACAAAGTCTATTCCCCACTTAGAGAATGCATGTCCACCCATCATAGGTTTCAGTGGCATCTCATCTTTGCGTATAGGATACTGAGTTCTCTGACACACATCACACCGTTTCACATAGGTATGTGCATCCATGTGAAAGGTTGGCCACCAGAAGCCCGCAAGTAGTATTGCCTTGATCACCCGATCTGGTCCAAAGTGTCCTCCTGCTACACCTTGGTGAGCAGTGTCCAAGATCTTGAGATATTCACTCTGATGGACATATAGTCTCAGGTAACCGTCTTTACCACGTTTGTATAGATTATCACCGATGAGTGAGTAATCCTGGGCTTCTTGTTCTAAACTCCTTTTCCTAGCGAGAGTCATGTGTGGAGGGAATGTTTTCGTCCTCAGGAAGTGTTGGAGCAAGTCTATGACAAGCCTAAGTATTGGATTGAGTCTCACAAAGTCATTAAAGAAGCTTCAAAATGAAGACTATGTAAAGTTCACTTGTGAACTACCTCTTGTAACTTTTGAAGAGTTTACTTAATGTAAAAGTAAGAGAATCTTAAGTGGTTGAGCCCACATGATCAAGAATGGAAAGAGGAGCCACGAATTCGTGATTTGTGGTAGGTAGAGAATCAAATCAATCATTGATTGATTGGAGAGTGATTGAGGGAAGTTAGCCTCCCAAACTCAACTATAAATAGATGGCAGTTTTAGTCGTGGTTAGAGAGACCTATGTGAAGACCTCCAAGAGCTGAGCTTTATGCCATATCAAGGTGTGATTACAAGGCACACATATGTATCAGTAAGTCATTGTATTGTACAAGCAATATACTTTCATTTTCATGATTATTTGAGTTCATCTTTCCATGTTCTTGTGAAGTGTACTACTCACTGCCATTACTCTCAGATTTCTCAGTCAGCTTGCAGAGAAGTTTTCTCTAAGCTTGGTGCATCATTTTCAGTGATTTAACTTGGTGAAGTTAGCTCTATAAGTCTACTATATGCTCACAAATTTTCATGTCATTTGGATGTTGGAATCTTCAGTTATGTTCATTTGAAGTCAACAGGGTATGTTCATTTTCTCTTCTCTGTCAGGTACCCGACTTTTTCAGTCATCTTGTCAGAGTCATTTCTCAGTGGTTATTCATTCAAATTCAGTGATTTAAAGCTTGTTGGATTCAGCTTACTGTCTAGTATAAGCATACAAATTTTCATAATCATTGGATTTCTACATTTTGAGTTATGTTGATTTTTCTGCTCACTGGTCTATTTCTATAGCAGCCCGTGAAAATCGGGATGATGTCATCACTTGTTAAAAGTCATTCTCAGTGTGTGGTTTGTTATTTTTGATGAGATTACTCTCTAAAGTTAGCTCTTTAAGCTACCTAGCCTTCCCCAAGAGGAATTAATCTAATTGCTGCTGTGCTTAGAGAATTATGTAAAACACTGGGCAGGTGTATCAACCAAGAATAGCAAGTTTTCACCTCTGAGCTAACTCCAACTTATCTGTTTTGATCTATCTTTTTGAGAGTGATCTTCCAAGGTACATAGGGTGTCTAATACATCCATTGGCAAGCTAAAAGGGCCCACCATATACTCCTGGAGTTCATTTGGCTGGTGTAGATCAAGGATTTTGCAACACCTCTTCATCTTCAAACACATACTTATCCATCTCTTCACAGTGGTATCAGAGCAAGGTTGGACAACATGGCAGATGGATTTCCTTCATCAATTGACAAATTGGACAGAGATAACTACTCAGCTTGGTCATTAAGAATGGAAGCTTATCTCCAAGGTAGAAGTTTATATGGTTATGTGGCTGGAGATGAAGTTATGCCAAGTTTCAGGAACAAAAGTCAACCAACACAAGAAGAGCAAGAAAGATTGAGCACATGGTGCTCCAAGGATGCACTTGCAAGGTCTTATCTCCTCAACTCTATCTCAGATTTTTTGTTGCCTCACATTAGAAGTTGTAAGACATCTCAGGAAGTGTGGGATGCACTTGAAGCTTTCTTTTCTTCAAGTACCAAAGCTAGGAAGCATCAACTATGGCTGGAGTTCACAACTCTCAAGAAGGCTCCCAAACAAAATGTGACTGATTTTGTCACAAAGCTCAAGGATATAGCGGATCAGTTGGGAAGCATTGGAGAGGTAATAGATGAAGAGCAAATTGTAAGGCAGGTCATCAATGGCTTGAAGGCAGATGATAAGTGGGAAGCATTCACCACAGCTATGGATTTGTACATGGACATGCATGTACCTGATTTCAACACACTCATTGGACAACTACTTACTCAAGAGGCAAAGCTTATCAAAAATGGAGAAAGCTCTAAAGGTAATCAATCTTCAGCTTTATACACGGATAAAAGCAAGTCTAAAGATAACAAAGGAAAGGCAAAGAAAGTGGATGATGAAGCAGGTACATATCAAGCTAACTATGCAGGTAGAGGAAGACATGGCAGAGGTAGAGGAAGAGGAGGTAGACAAGGCAGGGGGAGATCCCAAGACTCCAACTCATGTTCTATTTGTGGATTAACTAATCATACAACTGAAAATTGCTTTAGGAATTCCAGGAATCAAAGAGGCAGAGGATACAATAGAGGAAGTTATGGCTACTCAAGAGGAAGGTTCAACAACTACCATGGCAACTACAACAACTACAATCATTCAAACTATCAAGGAGGCTACAAAGGAAGGAGAGACTACAATAACTACACAGAAGACTCAAACAAAGAGGATTCATTATTGATCATGAACATGGCTATGCCACAAGGTAAATCTGATGAGCATGTTTTCTACATAGATTCAGGTTGTTCAAATCATGTGGCAGGAAATGTGGCACTCCTATCAGATTTAGAAGATCCAAGGAATAAGCATGAGGTACAAACAGGAGATGATACAAAACATCCTGTGGAGAAAATAGGCAATGTCAAAGCACCTGATGGAAACATCAACCTACTCAGTAAGGTACTCTATGTCCCTACCATTACAAAGAATTTGATAAGTGTTGGGCAGATAGTAGAGAAAGGGTTGCAAGTCAGGTTCACAAAGGCAGGAGCATTTGTTGAAGATCCAAGTCAAGGATTCAGAAGAATTGCAAAAGGTGAAAAGACAGGTAGATTGTTCACATTTGAATTACAGGACACTAGAAACATTGCTCTCTTTAATTATGGCAGTCAGACACTCACAGAATTGGAAGTATGGCACAAAAGGTTAGCACATATTGGTGAAAGGTCATTAAAGCAAATTTGCAGGGACCAAAGTGTACTTGGACTACCTAACTTGTCAAAACAACATATGATTTATAAGTGTAGTGCATGTCAATTTGGAAAGTCTCACAGGTTACCATTCATGAAGAAAGGTTATATGCATGGAGATCTCTTGGAGTTGGTTCATACAGATGTATGGGGACCAAGCAAGGAAGCTTCAATATCAGGATCAAGGTATTATGTTTCCTTTATTGATGATTGCAGCAGATGGACTATCCTATTCTTTATGAAACACAAAGATGAAGTTTTTTCATGTTTCAAAAGATATTTGGCTCTTGTGGAGAATCAAACAGGTAAATCACTAAAAAGGCTAAGGTCAGATGGAGGGGGAGAATACTTCTCCCATGAGTTTGATTCTTTTCTTCAAGAAAGAGGAATCAAAAGAGAGGTAACTACAAGGTACACTCCTGAGCAAAATGGAGTGGCAGAAAGGAGGAATAGGACAATTGTTGAAGCTGCAAGGTCTATGTTAAATGAAAAGCATTTACCTAATTACTTATGGGCTGAGGCTGTATCTACAACCACTTACTTGATTAACAGGTTGCCTTCAAAATCCCTTGATGGGATGACTCCATATGAGGCTTGGAATGGAAGAAGACCAAGTTTAGATCATTGTAAAATTTTTGGATGTATTGCTTTTGCTCATGTTCCTTCACAGGTTAGAGGCAAGATGGATCCAAAAGCAGAAAGGTGTGTATTTATTGGATATGACAACAATCAAAAGGGCTACAGGTTATACAACCCTACCAACAAAGGATTCTTGGTAAGCAGAGATGTAGTTTTTGATGAGAACAATTCATGGTATGAAGATTCATGCAGGAAGGTCAATTTACCATATGATCTTGAAGAATATTTTCCAAAGCTTGGTAGAGAACAATCAAAGATTGAAGAACAAGACACCTCAGAGGATGATGAAGAATCTCACATGGAAAAGATCAAAGCATGGAAGTCTAAAGGTAAAGCAAAATTGCAGGAACTCGGACATGAGGCAGAATCATCACATCATGGCCTAAGAAGATCTATGCGGGAAAAGAAAAAACCAGAAAGGTATGGGTTTGACACCTCATTAGTAACTAAACATTCTATCTACATAGCACAGGACATAAACCAAGAGGAGCCATCATCATTTGAAGAGGCCAAAGCAAAAACAGAATGGAAGCATGCAATGAAGGAAGAGATTGAAGCACTTGAGGAAAACAACACTTGGGATTTGGTGCCCAAGACTTCATCCATGAAGGTAATAGGCTCAAGATGGGTCTATAAACTCAAGAAGAATTCTGATGGTTCAATTAACAGGTATAAGGCAAGGCTTGTGGCAAAAGGCTTTGCACAAACTCAGGGAATTGATTATGAGGAGACTTTCTCTCCTGTGGCAAAGATGCCTACTATTAGGGTTTTGCTTAGTATTGCCTCTTCCAAGAATTGGAAGATACTTCAGCTAGATGTAAAGAATGCATTCTTGAATGGTTGGATAACAGAAGAGGTATATATGGCACAACCACCTGGTTTTGAGAATCAAGTTTATCCTGATTATGTGTGTAAACTTAACAAAGCATTGTATGGTCTCAAGCAAGCTCCAAGAGCTTGGAATTTCAGGCTTGTTTCATTCTTGCAGGACAAAGGCTTTCAACCAAGCAAGGCAGATCCTTCACTCTTTATTAAAAAGAGTAATTCCGAGGTCATCTATCTATGTGTATATGTAGATGATATTATATTGACAGGAAATGATGCAGATGGTATGAAGAAGATCAAAGATCAGATGAGAGAAGAGTTCAAGATAAGTGATTTGGGTTCACTTACTTACTTCCTAGGTTTGGAAGTTGTCTACAAAGATCATGGTTTGTTTCTCACTCAAAGGAAGTACATTAAGGACATGTTGGCAAAATTCAAGATGCAAGATTGTAAGATTGCAGGTACTCCAATGGAGGTCAATCACAAATTGAGCTCACATGAAGGTGAACTCATAGAGGACATCACATCATATCAAAGTCTAGTGGGTAGTCTCAACTATGCCACATTGACAAGAGTAGATATATGTTACAGTGTGAGTGTGCTAAGCCAATTTATGCACACACCAAGGAAACCACATATGGATGCTGCCAAAAGGATACTCAAATATCTCAAAGGAACCATAAATGAAGGACTTTACTATCCTTATGTATCTGATTTAGGTTTGAAGCTATTTTCTGATGCAGATTGGGCTGGCTCCAAGGAAGATAGAAGGAGCACTTCAGGTTATCTTACCTTTGCAGGTTCAAAGCTTATTTCATGGTCATCCAAGAAGCAACCCACAGTTGCTCTCTCTTCTACTGAAGCTGAATATAGAGGTCTTGCCATAGCTACACAAGAAGCTATGTGGATGAAGACATTATTCAAAGATCTTGGATTGGACTCTAACTATTTTTGGTGACAATATGAGTTCTATTCATTTGGCTGCTAATCCTATTTTTCATGCAAGGACTAAACATATTGAAGTTCATTATCACTATGTACGAGAGAAGGTTCTAAGCAAAGAGATTCAAATATCATATGTGTCCACTCATCAACAATGTGCAGATATTCTAACCAAAGCATTGGATGGTACAAAGCTTTGCAAATTCAAGCCTATGATTGGTTTGCAGGTAATCTTGGAAGATTGAAGACCTCAAGCATACTTGGCTTGAGGGGGAGCTGTTGGAGCAAGTCTATGACAAGCCTAAGTATTGGCTTGAGTCTCACAAAGTCATTAAAGAAGCTTCAAAATGAAGACTATGTAAAGTTCACTTGTGAACTACCTCTTGTAACTTTTGAAGAGTTTACTTAATGTAAAAGTAAGAGAATCTTAAGTGGTTGAGCCCACATGATCAAGAATGGAAAGAGGAGCCACGAATTCGTGATTTGTGGTAGGTAGAGAATGAAATCAATCATTGATTGATTGGAGAGTGATTGAGGGAAGTTAGCCTCCCAAACTCAACTATAAATAGATGGCAGTTTTAGTCGTGGTTAGAGAGACCTATGTGAAGACCTCCAAGAGCTGAGCTTTATGCCATATCAAGGTGTGATTACAAGGCACACATATGTATCAGTAAGTCATTGTATTGTACAAGCAATATACTTTCATTTTCATGATTATTTGAGTTCATCTTTCCATGTTCTTGTGAAGTGTACTACTCACTGCCATTACTCTCAGTTTTCTTAGTCAGCTTGCAGAGATGTTTTCTCTAAGCTTGGTGCATCATTTTCAGTGATTTAACTTGGTAAAGTTAGCTCTATAAGTCTACTATATGCTCACAAATTTTCATGTCATTTGGATGTTGGAATCTTCAGTTATGTTCATTTGAAGTCAACAGGGTATGTTCATTTTCTCTTCTCTGTTAGGTACCCGACTTTTTCAGTCATCTTGTCAGAGTCATTTCTCAGTGGTTATTCATCCAAATTCAGTGATTTAAAGCTTGTTGGATTCAACTTACTGTCTAGTATAAGCATACAAATTTTCATAATCATTGGATTTCTACAGTTTGAGTTATGTTGATTTTTCTGCTCACTGGTCTATTTCTGTAGCAGCCCGTGAAAATCGGGATGATGTCATCACTTGTTAAAAGTCATTCTTAGTGTGTGGTTTGTTATTTTTGATGAGATTACTCTCTAAAGTTAGCTCTTTAAGCTACCTAGCCTTCCCCAAGAGGAATTAATCTAATTGCTGCTGTGCTCAGAGAATTATGCAAAACACTGGACAGGTGTATCAACCAAGAATAGCAAGTTTTCACCTCTGAGCTAACTCCAACTTATCTGTTTTGATCTATCTTTTTGAGAGTGATCTTCCAAGGTACATAGGGTGTCTAATACATCCATTGGCAAGCTAAAAGGGCCCACCATATACTCCTGGAGTTCATTTGGCTGGTGTAGATCAAGGATTTTGCAACACCTCTTCATCTTCAAACACATACTTATCCATCTCTTCACAGGAAGGATACTAATGGTTCACTCCAATCCGGCACTATGGACACTTGATAAAGAGTGGCATGTTCCACAGGTGGTTTAGTGCAGCGGATTGGGCATTCCTTGCACAACTTTTGGACATCAGCCTCCATAGTCGGCCAATGCACTCCTAGTCTCCTCAGGGTCTGTAGGGTTCGTTGTTTTGAGTAGTGTTGCTCTAATGCACCTACATGTGCCAATTGCAACCACTTAGCGTACTCATCCTCTTCCACACAACAGGCCAAGATCCCTTGATCTGTGTGCTTGTACATACTACCTGCCATGATGTGATACTTTTGGGCTTTTACTACCTCTCTATCCTGTGTGGCTATTACTGGGTGGTTAGGTCTGTATGTCAACACTGGTACCAATGGCTTAGCCCACTGCGGCACCACTTCCAAATTAAACAAGTAAGCATCAGGAAGGTCATCTGACACTCCTTGTGGGGCTTCTCCCGATGTGAGCCTAGAAAGGTGATCTGCTCTCAAATGAGTCTTCCCTTTCCTTACCACAACCTCAAAATCATATTCCATTAGCAAGAGAAACCATCTTACTAATCTTCCTGTATTGCATGGCTTGTTTACGAGGTATAACAATGCTTGATGATCAGTAAAAAATTTAAACTTATTTGCAAGCAAATAGTGTCTAAATTTCTTAACTGCATATACCATGCCTAAGCCTTCTCTCTCAGTAGTGGTATAATTTCGTTCAGCTGCATTCAATTGTCTACTAGCATAGGCAATTGGAAGATCCATATTACCTTCACCAGTAGGTTGTGCAAGCACACATCCAATGGCATAATTGGATGCATCCACATGAACATGGAAAGGCTTATTCCAATCCGGTGTGGTTAAGATTGGTGCTGAACATAATCGCCGTTTAAGCTCATTGAAGGAATCTCACATTCCTCAGTCCACTCAAAGTTTGTCAGAAGTCCGTACAGAGGCTTTGCAATGATGGCATACATGTGTATAAATCATCGGTAATAACCACAATGCCCCATGAAAGCTTGTACTTCCTTGACATTCTTTGGCCTAGGTAATTCGGCTATAGCTCTTACTTTCTCTTCATCCGTAGATATTCCATTCTTTGACACTATGTGTCCTAGAATTTTGCCTTGCCTGACCATAAAAACACATTTTTCTTTAGGCAGACTTGATATTCTCTACATTTGTCAAAGATTTGTCTGAGTTCAGGAATATGGGTTTGTCTAATGTTGGAATGAGCACAAAGATCATAAACATAGACTTCTAAGTTCTTCCTCAGGAACTCCTTAAATACATGGCACATCAGCCTTTGGAAGGTTGCGGGAGCATTGGTCAGCCCGAATTGCATTACCCTAAAAGCGAATATACCCCACTCTGTGGCAAAAGCCGTTTTATGCTGATCTTCTGGTGCAATGGCCACTTGATTGTAGCTAGAGAACCCATCTAGGAAGCTGTACACTTCCTTGCCTGCCACCCTTTCTAATAGATGCTCAGTGATAGGAAGCGGGTAATTATCCCTGATCGTGGCTGCATTAACCTTCTTCAAGTTAATGCATACTCGTAATTTGCCGTTCTTCTTGGGCACCACCACAATGGGGGATACCCATTCAGTGTGCTCAATTTCATAGATAAATCCAGCTTCAATCAAGCGGTCTATCTCTTCTTTGATCTTGGCAGCATAGTTGTCATTGTATGTGTATGGCTTTTGTTTTGAGGGTCTGGCCTCTGTAGTCATGGGAATCGTATGTGAGCATATGTCCGGGTCCACTCCTTTCAAATCCTTGTAACTCCAAGCAAATACATCTCTGTATTCTCTTAGCAAGGCTATCAGCTCATGATCTTCTTCCTCATTGAGGTCATGTCCTATGTAAGTGCACCTCTCTTCTCCTTCTTCTATGGATACCACTATTTTCTTGGTGGTTTCTTTGTTATCATAGGCCTCTCCCGATTGTGCCTCTCGTTTAGGCATTCTAATCATGACTCTCCTGTCATCTATCTCATACTTCTTAAAATTTTCCGGGACCTCAAACAAAGATTCTTCCTCTTCTGGTGTGACTTCTCTCTTCTTTCTTTTCTTTCCTTCTTCCTTATGGGTTACATGTGTGGCTAGCCTTACATCCTTTCTAAGCTCTCCGTGCTTCTGGGGTTGAAATTCTACTTCATAGAAGTATTCTTCATCTGATGCAAAAGGTGGGTCCATAATGATTGACTCTAGATCGGAGTCACTCGCATCCTCAAATGCATCAGGGCTAGGTTCACACTCTTCTAAAACTGCCTCTCCCATGATCGGCTCTATGGAGAAGACTGAAATGTCATAGCCAACCTCATCACAGTGAGGTGTCCATTGTTCTTCATTGATGGCTACATCCATGGTTGCTAGAATTTATGCCCAGCCGTGAGGTTCGAATTCTTCGTCTGGAAAAACTACAGGTGCGTAGGCTGGGTCTTGGATTGATCTATGGGTTTCTTTTGCACCTATCTCCCTGGCTTTTTCTCTCTTCTCTTCTTCTACTGCTACCTTACACATCCATAAGTGAGTGTCTTCATGCATCCACGAGGATCCTGATCCTAGGGAATGCACCGATTCCGTATCATCTTTGGCTCTATGGATGGGGTTCCATTGGATAGGAGGGACATCTCTATGAGAGTAATCCTTGAGATTGACTTTGGTTGTAACACCTAAGTGCTGCAAATACAAGGAATTGGTTCCTCAATCCTGTACCATTTGCAACTGCCGCATAAATGGTCTTCCCAAAACCATCTCATAGGCTTGATTTTTGCTAAAGTCACAGCTAGCAAATGTGTGCTCAAACTCTACACCACAAGTAGTGAGAGTTATCCCCTCGAGTAGTCCTAAGGGTCTTTCTATGTGCCCGTTAGCCATCTGCAATTTCATTCTCGTTGGCCTGAGAGCTGGCTTGCCCCATCGTTTCCATAAGGAAGTGGTAACAATTGCAACTCCTGCACCTGAGTCCAAGATGGCCTTGGTTGTGTATCCTTGATGAGTGATGGGGAGATATGTGTTTCCCTCTTCGCCCTCACTCATGTCTCCTATCTTGTCTAAGGGTATTTCTGGCACTGTTCTCTGGGATCCTACCTGGGAACGAGGTTTTGCTATCTCGGGCAGTTGATTGGCTACATGTTTCCACACTTCTGGTCTAACCTTAAGCAGCTCTTCCAAAGTGAGATTGCATTGCACTTTGGTGTTCTTCACTACCTCTGTGTTCCTAGGTATGACTGAATCTTCGTTTCTTACCATGACTGTAGGTGCTCTCATACAGGTGGACTTGGATTCCCATGGGCCTGTGAAATGGGGTAATTCTTGTAAAGAATTAGACTCGAAGTCTAATCTTTCTTGAGATTGGGTACTCTCCTACTCTCCATAAATGGAAGGAAGGTCTTGTGGGAATTGATCGTGTGTGTCATCCACAAGTTCAATGGGAGGAGGAACTTCACTCTCTTTAGCCCATTTCTCTTCTTGAATCTCTCGCAAGAATTCTAGTGTGTATTGATTCATAGAAGAAGAGGTGTCTGGTTCAGTGGAGTTAGGCACATAAGCTTCAGGCACATAGGCTTTCTGGGTAGGAAGACCTGCTCTTTCACTAGCCTTGTCATGGTGTTGAGGGGCGGGTTCCTTTTGTGATTGTGCAATTAGATTCTCTATTCTTTCTAGGGAGGGGGGTTGTCTGGTTCAGTGGAATTGGGCACATAAGCTTTCGGTGGGGGATGGGTCATGTTTTTGCTTGCTTTATCTCTTTCTTGATTTTTTTCTTCCTTGGCAGATCTTGCAATTATGCCCTCTAACTTCTCTAGAAGTCCATCAAAGTGTAATTGCGTCTTGGCTGAGCCCGAGTAATTGAAAAGGTGACTGGCTTCAAACATAGTCTGAGCCAATGCGACCATTTTCGCGCAAAGCTTGGTTCTTTCTATCTCTAGGTCAGCTCTAGGGTAGCACTTGTCATGATCCGTTACATTTGGCCCTTCTTGGATTCTGGCCTGATATGCTTTAAGCATCATGTCTATGTCTTCAGGAGTGGGATCAGCTAATACTGATCCTGCTCGGGGTGGTGGGTGGGTTACGTGGGGTGTATTAGAGGGTGGAGGGATGGAGGGTGATGGGGATGGTAGCAGTGGGAATGTGTGAGAGTGCGGTTGAGATGTGATCTCTATGATTTTGGCCTTGGTTTCTCGTAGACTTTCCTCAAGTTCACTCATCTTCTTTGCCCATTGCCTTTTCATACGTTCACGGCTATCTCTCCAAGCTCTTGTTCTCTTCTTATTTTGGCTCTCAGTATCGCTAGCGGCTGGGCTCTTTTCCTGGCTTACCCCTTGGTTTTGCTGCAATGCTTGAGCTCTAGTGATTACCTGCACTGGTGCAGTGGAAGTGACACTTCCTGTGGAATTGACCACTAACCCAATAACATTAATCGGAGTGATTTTTGGCATATTGCTGGGATTCTTGGGACAATCTCGTAAGAGATGTTCCTTTCCGCACTCCTCGCAAAAGCCTTGGATCTTCACTGATTGGGGTTGTGTAGGTGCAGGCATGGGGCAATCACGTATGAGGTGATCACCCTGGCATCTGAAGCAAGGTCCTCTACGAAAAGGGGGTCGTATCTGCCTAGGTTGAGGTCTAGAGTTGGGGTTTGTGTACATGACATTAGCATATTCAGGCTCCCAAATAGGTTCACTCGGTTCCTCACTGTAGTAAGACTCACCATGTTCAGGAGACTGCATGTAGTAAGCCTGGGGACTATCAACAAGCTATGGTCACTGGGATCACTTTCTGAGATTAATGGTGTTACTGGGACTATCGCTCTCTTCAGGTTTTCTTCTGCAGCAGCATACTTGACCGGAATCACATTAGTAGGAGCAGGTGGTTGCTGTGCTAGCACTGGCTGGGGTCTCAGTTGGGCCTGATATTGCGGTTGGTAATTTTGCTGAGGCCTAATATACTGTTGTGGTGAATATTGACTCTGGTATCTGCCTTGTTGAGGGTATGGCTGAGGGTAGGTTTGCCTAACCGCTTGCTTATTGTATGGGCAATCCTGTGCTGAGTGATTTGTGTACCTTCGCTCTATGGCGCAATATTGGCTGCTAGGGTTCACTTGGGGTTGAGCCGTGATGGGACATGCGTTTGCCATATGGTCACCACCGCAAGTATAGCACCTCTTTACTAGGGCAAATCTAGGAATTTGTTTACTAGAGACACCTAGTTTTTGAGCTACTTTTTCCGCAAGTTCCTCAATTGATGTGGATTGTGAGGAAGAGAGGCTAGAGGTACTATCTGAATCTTTGTAGATTTTGGATAGCTCTAACTCCTCCCCTAGGTTATCCTCAATATCGATGCACATGCGTACACATTCTTCTATAGTCCGGGGGTCCTTCAAGTACACATATGATCTCAATTTGGTACTTAGCAATCCATCCAAGAATAAAGCCACTTGCTTAGCGGCTGTGGGTAACTCAAGACCAGGACATCGCTCAAGATATTGCCTAAATCTTCTTCCTGCAAGTCTCACAGTCTCTTGCGGGGTCTGCTTGAAGCTGTATATCAATGAGGAAGTATTATGCCTTATGCCACTTTTAGAGAATTCGATAATGAATGCCTCTAAAATTTGATCTATGCTTCTAAACTGCCTCTCGTTTAGTGGCTGGAACCATGTCAAGGCGGTGTTCCTAAGGGTTAAACCAAAGGCATTGTACTGCGTGAACAGGTCTTCAACTTATTCAGCTCTCAAGACTTGCTTAAACTCGGCTACATGATCGTAGGGGTCTCCAGTGCCATCAAAGTAGTTTTTCATGGACTTAACTAGCTGGGTCGGTCTCAAGGTCCTCGTGTGCTCTCTTGGTCTTGGCAAAGGGAAATCATCGGCATTTCTTCGGTTCCCTGGGGCTCTATGTCCCTCAGGTTCCCCTCTATTCGTTTCCATTCTCGTTCTTTCTCTTCCCCAAGAGTTGGCAAAGCTTACCTCAGGTCTCTCTCGACTCCTTTCTCTTTGAGTCCCCTGAGCTTGAGATGTTCCAGCTCCTTGCCGACCAAAGGACACATTCGATCTTGGTTGGGGGAAAATAAATTCTCCCTTCCAAGTGTAAGCATGCCTATCATTTTCTATAACCCCAAAGATCCTCTCTGAAGAGTGATCTAGTAGGTCACTCTTCCTGGAATATCAGGATCTTTGAACTCATATATCATGATTGTTCCTACCTCACTCGGTTGACTAGGTCTATATCTCCAAAAGGCTTCATCCGTCTCTCGGTTCAAGAGGAGATCTATGCTCTTATTATCTTGGGGAATCCACTCTGGTGTGATAATCCTCGTGAGAACAGATTTGCCTCGGGGGGTTCTAGGTTCTTTGCCCATGTTTCCTTGCTCTAGGTCACCTAAGTCCGTTTCCGGGACCACATTCCCAAATTCATCTGTCCTATCGGAATGACTGGTGACTACATATATTGTCCCCTCCTTGTCCAAGTATGCTCCATTTTCAAACTTGACAGCTGGGCGCTCTAGTCCAATGGATTGGTCAGGGTTTTTAATCTGGACCACCGCTCTTCCTAGGCCGTCCTCATAGATGCTAGCACCTAATCGGTTGGTCCTAAGGTACTCGAGTTGCATCTTGTAAGGGCCTTCCACCCTATGTAAATATGGCACCCCAGAACTTCCTGTAGGTCTCTCCATACCGTGGGACATCTCAGACTCGCTAGTCTCAGAACTAGGGTAATACGAATGATGGCTCAACTGCTGGGCCCAAGACCTCGCAGTATGATTGAAACTAGCCTCTGAAGATCTAAGACTTTGTCTGTCTCTCCCTAGGTGTCTACCTGACCTAAGGGTCATATGCCCTTTGTACGTTGCTGATTCTTTGGTACCAGTCACTTGTTCCTTTTAAGTTCCTTTGGATGTGTTTTCTTGTTTTTAGTTAAGCGTCATCAGGAGCACTTTCGTGGGTCATACTTGATGTTCTGCGTCCGCTTAGTTTGAGTTCTTTTCCTTTAAGTTATCCCTTGACTACAATTTAGCCTACCCTTGCACTTGAGAAATTAAGGGCTCTTCAAACTTGAGTGTTCCTATCGTACCCCTAGTCAATCAGAACAACTACTCGCACTTAGCCTATGCTAAGAATAGACTGAGGGGGTTAAGTGATGTTCCAACCTCAAGTCGCTCCTCCTGGCGATGCTGGTCTACCCAGGAAGCACGTTCCCGAGCTTGTTCGCCTTGGCACTTACTTTGCTTTCTCCAAGAGCTCTCGATGATCCTGTAAGAATCCCAAGTTTAGCTTCAAGTTGATCCTTCAATTGACAGACAATTTATTTCAGACACTTTTTTAATGACCCTTATTCCCCCTTTTGTATTGCTAAAAATTTCCTCTAGAGCTCCCTTGGTGTTCCTACCCTCACTGTGTCAACTTCCAAATATCCTATCTGATAATCAACGCATTATTCTTATAAAAAACAGTTGAGGGCGTGTAGGATATGCCACGAGCTTTCCGACAAGCCCTAGAGCTCAAAAAATGGATTTCGTATGAAAAAGGTATAACCATTCAGGGTTTAGGGGGTTAAACAGACAAACAGAACCTTTCAGGAGTTTTAATGCATTTTTCTAAGGCCTTTGCAAGTATGTGAGTATTTGAGAGTGCAAATATGCCCAAAATTTAGCCTAAATTTCCAAAAAATTTACCCCTTAATTTTTGCCGAAAATGTCTGTCTATCGCGATAGACGGTGTCTGTCGCGATAGACACAAACTATCGTGGGGGGCTGTCTGTCGCGATAGACGGTGTCTGTCGCGATAGATGGTGTCTGTCGCGATAGGGTGGTCTGTCGCGATAGACGGTGTCTGTTGCGATAGAGTGGTCTGTCGCGATAGACGGTGTCTGTCGCGATAGAGTGGTCTGTCGCGATAGACGGTGTCTGTCGCGATAGAGTGGTCTGTCGCGATAGACGGTGTCTGTTGCGATAGAGTGGTCTGTCGCGATAGATGGTGTCTGTCGCGATAGACGATGTCTATCGTGATAGAGTGGTCTGTCGCGATAGACGGTGTCTGTCGCGATAGACGATGTCTGTCGCGATAGAGTGGTCTATCGCGATAGACGGTGTTTGTCGCGATAGAGTGGTCTGTCGCGATAGACGGTGTCTGTCGCGATAGACGGTGTCTGTCGCGATAGACGCTGTCTGTCGTCTGTCGTGATTTGGTCTGTCGCGATAGACGGTGTCTGTCGCGATAGACTGGATCTGTCGTGGAATTTGGTCTGTCGCGATAGACGGGGTTTATCGTGGGTCTCTGTCTGTCGCGATAGACGGTGTCTATCGCGATAGACGGTGTCTGTCGCGATAGACTGAAAAAACGAAAATTTTTGAGAAACTTCTAGTGATTTGGAGTGCTCTAATGGTGTAGGTTACCGTGCCAAACACGCATTCACAAAATATTAAGTTTTTCTGTCTGTCGCGACAGATAGAGGTCGTCGTCCCGGGACCTGTGCAGAGTCTGTCGTACCTGCGCACACTGCTGGAGAAGGTGGTACAGCTAGTTCCCGCAACAAAAGCTCAAAAACACACCAAAAACAGATAGCATGCAAGCTCTCTCTCGCTCTCTCACACAATGAAATGAGGGAAATGAGGTGGGGAGTGTAATATGACCAAAAAATTGAAATTTTTTGTGGAGATGGAGATGGAGGTGGGAGATGGTGGGGATGATGATGGTGATAATGGTGATGCGAAAGTAAGGAAAAAATGAAGAAAAATAAAGAGAAGGAAGGATATTACCTATAACTCCAATGTCTCAACTCGACGTCTTACCATCACACGCTCGTCCTCGAAGCTCTCTCCCCGGCAACGGCGCCAAATTTGGTGTCACTCTAGCACAATGGTGAGTACCAACGTGAGAAGATTCACCTCATAATTGTCAATCCATGGAGACGTGAGGACTAGTATGAAGACTATGAGCAAGTGAAGGCACAAGTGTGTGAGTGAGAAGCACACAAGCATGTACACACATACACACACGCGCACACAAGGCAAGAACAAGGAGAGGAACAATGGAGTTCTTTGCATTAGTCAAAAAGTCTCTTACATAAGCTCAATTCACAAACAATCTAACCTCAAAAATGAGCGCTCTAGCTCTTTTTATAGTTTTCTAACTAGCTTTGGTCTTGTCCAGACCTAGTGTCCGGCCTAGTTAAAAATTAGGTTCTAGAGCCTATTTGAGGGCTCAAACAGAGTCTAAAAATTATGAAAATTGATATGTAGCTAGTTCTAATACTCAAGCTCGAGGACTCCTCGGCTTGCACAAAATGGAGTCTATTCTACCAAAAATGGAATTTACAATGTTTGTGTAGTGATTAAAATCACTTGAGTTGTAAATGGTCCATGGAAAAAATGATTGGGCCTTGTTGCCGTATTGTGCATGACTCCTCCGTTGTGCTAGTATGCTCTTCATCTGACTTGTATGCCAACAATAACACATCTGATTTTACTTTTATGCAAAACATCCATACTTTTCTTGAATGATCATCAATAAAAGTGACAAAGTATCTATTACCAGCCACTGATGGTTGTTGTGATGGTCCCCATACATCCGTGTGTATCAAGTCGAGGACATTCCTTGCCACATAGTTGGTCTTTTTGAATGGTTGTCGAGTTTGCTTTCCTAGTTAGCATGCTTCACAAAACTCATGTAGTCCAACATCATTGAATCTTGGAAGACCTCTTACCACTTCATGGTTGCTCATGTCCTTGAGCTTGGGAATGTTGATATGTCCAAAACTTTTGTGCCACAAATCGATTTCAACAATCCTCTTGTTTCCAAACTAAATATACATCAACTTTCCATGTGGTTGTTGAATGTCCAAAGTGAACATCCTACCTTCTTTCCTTCCTTGAGCAATGATCTTGAATCCTTCTTTTGGATTTTGTATAAAGCAACCTTTTTCATTGAAGATAACATGATATCCTTTCTCTACCATTTGTCCTGCTAAAATCAAATTCTTTGCAATAGTAGGAACGTGAAGAAAATCCATCAATACCTTCTTGTCTCCAAGCTTGATATCTCCAACATGCTCAATTGTGTGTTGAGTTTCATCATCGGTCTCCACACATCCTTTTCCACTTGCAGCTTGAAGCTTTGTGAATAAATCTCCTTGGCATGTCATATTGTTGTTGTAACCTGAATCTATAAACCATTTTTGATCATCACTTCTCGCGCTGTTGTAGTCATGCTTCATTGCAAGCATGGTTTGCTTGTCTCCTTCACTTGATGTACTCGCATAGTTATTTTGGCTCCGTTGGTTACCTCCATTCAGCCTTCCATTCTTTTGCCAACAATTATTTGCATAATGTCCTAGTTTATCATAATGATAACATGTTATACCTTTATGAGTACTGTATGAACCTCGACCTCTTCCTCTATTTCTTCCTCGACCTCTTCCATGTGTGTTGTCATTTGAGTTGTCCTTGTTGTCCTCTGAGTTGTGTTGGCTGGAATTTGTATTGTTGTAGCTTCTTCCTCTTCCTCTCGAGCCTCCTCTTGAGTTCCTTCTTCTACCTCAACCTACATATAACATTTGACTATGGCTACTCTATAAAGAATGTTTGTGATGAGGGACTTCCACTTCTCTTCACTCCTCAATCGATTGAGGGCTATTTGGACGATGTCTTCCTCTTCTATCTTGCATCCAACTGATGCTAGCATGTTGTTGAGCTTGTTCTTAAGTTGCATCCTCTGAGACCTTGTTGAGGTAGCATACAACTTCTCCAATGCTTCCCAAACTTCCTTGGTTGTCTCTAAGCTTTGCACATGACCAATCATAGTGTTAGAAATAACTTGCGAAATGAGGGACATCACCCTTCGATTCCTCTCTTCCCAATCAGCAAATTGTCTCCTTTGTGCTGGAGTAATGTTGGGATCTTGAAGGTCAACCGGTTGTAAATCATCTCCAATAACTAGACTCGATAAACCTTTACCTTTAAGGTAATTTGTCATTCTATACCTCCAAGACTGAAAATTATCTTTATCTAACTTATCAACTTGTTGTCCTAAATCAGCCATTGAAGAATTCCAAGTTTAAAGTTCACTTCAGTTATGTTCTAGCACTCTGTCTTGACTTTATGAAGCTCCCCCTTCATTTGTAGCTTCTCTTTTGCTTTGCTTCAAGTTCGATACTTTGCCTCTTCAAGCTCCAATGCTCTGATACCAATTTTAGGAGAATTCCTCTCCTATTCACAACAGAAAGTGTAGAAGACCTTCTGAGGATCAAGACTTTTACCTACAACTGAACGTTAAAATGAAAACTGGTATCAATTGAAGAATGCACTAAACTGGAGACTTTAATCTCTCTAATTAGACACTAATAGCTTTCAAATTAGCTATCAAAAACTCAATTTGGAATATTTTTGGTTTGGCAACACTTTGCCTCAAAATAGGCTAATTGTCCACTCATTTAGACTAAAAACTAGACTTCACTAAAACCTGAATAACTCATAGAGCATAACGAGTTTGATAAAACTATTCTAGAGAGAAGAATTAATCGAGATAATCTTTCAAATGAATATTTAAAATCTAAAAATGAATACACATATTGAGAGATATGATTCTCACAATTAGGCTACCTAGAAATCGGTATGGGGTTGGACATAGTCTATGAGTGAAGAGAACAAAATGGCTGAAACCAAATGAACTACCTACAAGGGGACTTCAATGCCTTCTTCCTCTATTCTTGAGTTTCCTCCCTTGCCTCTTTTGTAGCCAAATGACCACGAGCTCTCATGATGAATTTGAGAGCTCTTCTCCACAACTTCTCCACTACTTTGGGCAACCACTCCTCTTCTAGTTCAATTTTTGGATTTGATTCTCTTTTGGCCTCCACTACTTGCTGAAGTAAATGCTTTCATTTTTCATTTTTTTGTTTTCCTTCTATTTGAAGAAAAATCCTTTTTGCAAAATATATACAACCTTGCTTCTTTATTTTTAACAATGGAGTTGCATCTGTGAGGAGAAAGAAGTGTGGAAACCGCCAAGAATTGGGTAAAGTGATTGACAATCAATGTACTATTCCTTCATCCATTTTTCATTCAACCCCATTTCTTATAGTTATATTTGCATCCCTAATAGTTATAAATTACTATTTCTCTTATTCTGAGATGAGAAGAGCATTCTTTTAGATTCTTGTTTCAAAATATTTAAAAAATAACCATAGTATCAATGTTTATATCTCCAAGAGATCAAGAAAATCAAATTACATTAAACATCTTTATTATCTATATCTTTCCATGGAATCTAACCTTACTCTTTGCACACATGGCACCTACTCTTTGCCACCATGTTGCCGACTCTAACCATTACCATATTGACTCCATGTTATGCCATCAGACTTCATGTTCATGTTTCATGAGTGTCTAGTTCCAATGATTGAGCTTCTACTATGGAATGTCTAGTTCACGAATGGATGTAGCAAAAAATAAAAATTCTACTATGGAAGTGCTTCTAGCTAGAGAGGAAAACATTAGCTTTAAGTTTACGTGTCCTCACATTGCAGAACCCCTTATTAACCTCTATGTGTGTACCCTTTAAGTTTCTACGTGAGATTCAAGCTAGACTTGATCTTTTTATGTTTTTTTTCACTTAAATTCATTATATTTTGTAGATTTTTTGATAGAATAATGTGAGTATTATGTAACAAAGATAATGAACTTTGAGATAATATTATCATAGCCTAGAAGCACGATGTTTCATTCCTCGGATGAAGCATGATGGTTGCAACTCAAATCATTAATCAACATAGATTGATCAAAGCTATGGGAGGATAGACAAAGGGAAGAGCACAAACTGATAATTCTATTTCAAAAACTATGAGCCAAACCCCAACAATTTGTCAACCCTTCACTATTTATAATTTTTGGTTTGTATTTCCCACACAATATTATCTATCCTATCCTATTGTCAAGAAGCTTCCTATTAAACATTTAAAAAGTAATAAAATCCAAGAAGAATATATAAGGACTCCTAAGAAAAGATGAGAGAATATCTTAATTAATTCCATTTTAGGATTACCTAAAACTCAGATAGGGAATAACACAATTTAGGTAACTACGTTTACACCAACATGTTATCTAATGGAGACTATAGACTTGGTTAGATTGTTTGTCAAAAATATGTACTAATTACATGGCCTTCTCTTTGACATCAGGTGTGACCAATATAGGAACTTTACTATCCACTTTTGGAAAGTATTCTTTGAGATGTTGAAAGTAAAACTATGAGTAGGGAAAAAGATTTGTAGATGGATATGAAAACAAAATAGGTTAGTGACATCCTTGAGTTTAGGTTTCCTCCATGTGAATGAATGACAAACTAAATAAGATGCGTACTTAATAGAGTTTTCATATTATAATTATGCCGAATACTCTTTTGATGGAGATAGTAGAAGAATGCATCAGTTATAACCAACAAATGTTTTAGATCCCAAAGAACTTCTGACAGTATACGAAGGATATTGTTAGACTTGCATACGGCAACATTAGAAAAGCTCAAGATAAAGCTAGAGCCCATGATGACCTTCAAAGGAGAGAAACCAATTTTGAGGTAAACGAACAATTTTTTATTTGCAATTCATCTTGATGTGAGATCATGAAGACAAGGTCTCTTTTGTACTTGTCTTTTAAGTATTGTGGCGTATTCATGATAGTTAAAATTATAAGATAAACGGAATTCTAGGTCAACCTTCTAGAGGTTAGGTATGTTCATCTAGTTTCTTGTGCCTAGTCGCATCTCATTGCCTCATTCATGGTACTGAGGATTAAAGACTAATTTTGTTTAACCTCTTCCACATAAACTAGAGAGGATATTGTGTACATGGGAGAAATGTACTGGATGTCATTTATATATAGAGTGTGGCATTTAAAGACTAATTTTGTTTAACCTCTTCCACATAAACTAGAGAGGATATTATGTACATGGGAGAAATGGATTGGATGTCATTTATATATAGAGTGTGGCAGGATACTTTAGAGGATATTGCTATATTGGAGTAGGTAAGTAACATTCAGATATAGTGTCTCAATTTTTAGTTACTTTGCAACACATGGAGATGCAAAATACGCACGAAGGTGACCATGAAGATGATGTAGATGGAGCTCATTGAGAACACCCACATTTTATATCTTCTAGTACACCTTCTTGTACACCTTTTTGAGGTAAAAATTGGACTTAAGGGGAATTGAATATAAAAAAACAAAGCCGTGGTGAAGACCCAATTATGGATAGTAGGTCGTATCTTCTTAAAAAGATCAATGGGCAATTTAGTGGTTGCACAATCGATAAGAGCGAGCCTATGTGGTTACCCATTGTAATCTTATCTAACTCTTACTTTGTGGGGTGGGGGCCCCCCTGGGTACTATGCACATTCACTTATACAATTGTAATTTCAAAGTTAAAGTTGGGAGACTAGGCACTTGTGGAACCTCCTTAAAAAAGAGAGCCTGTGTGGTCATAGAGTGCGCCTAAGAGACATTTGTGTTTTCATGATCATGAGCAAAAGAGGTTTCAATCTTCACAAATACATACGTATAGACATACATGTAGAGACACACATACATGCACACACAGACACACATACATGCACACACACATGTACACACACATATGTATATTCAAACTTATCTCTAGGCAAAGCCTTTGTGAAAATGTCTACAAAATTGTATTGTGTAGGAATGTAAGTCAAATGCATCTCTCCAATAGAGAGTCTCTCCTTGACATAATGATAGTGCACCTCAATGTTCTTTATGCAAACATGGAACACTCATTCCTCCCAACTATCAGTGTGCTTTGACTATCAGTAAAGATGGTGGTGGCAAAAGATTGAGAAACATCCAAATTATCTAAGAGATGTCTCCACCACACACATTAAAGAGTTTTTTTTAGGTTTCCCTATATTTAGCATCACAACTAGAGAAAAACACTAAAAATGAAGCATGATGCTTCATTCACTCAGATCAAGCTTGATAACTCGCATTCAAAATATTAATCATCATATGAAAATCATCCAAGGTTGATTGAAGAAGAGAAAAGGGAGGGTAGACAAAGGTAAGAGCACAAGCAAAAACGTTTTGGAATCTTAGAGCAAAAACTATGAACCAAAACTCTAATAATTGCTAGTCCTTTGCTATTAAGACTTTTTGGTTGGTCATTTCCACACTAGTGTCAAGGAGGATCAAGAAACTTCCTATTTAAGATTTGAAAAATGCAATAAAATCCGAGAACAATATAGAATTCTTCCAAAGGCTTGTGGATTTGTAAGAAAAGATGAGGGACTATCTCAATAAATTTCGCTTTATGATTACTTAAAATGGAGTTTCATGCTAACCCTATGGCCTCTCTCTCTCTCTCTCTCTCTCTCCCTCCCTTGGTCTGACATGAAATAATTCTTGCATGGAGGCATGCATTCAAAGATCCCTCCTGTCCTTCTAGGATTTTAATAAATGTTGTCAAGCATACTCATATTCTATTTTAGAGAACTCAGAAAAAAATTCAGAATATTTGCAACTAGAACATTTAGTCTAACATGTTATACAGTGAAGACTTTCCAAAAAGGCTAGATTGTTTGTAGAGAATCTATACTAATTATATGGCCTTAGGGTCATGTAAGCTAATTTGTATATAGTTGGCTGTGAGGACTTTGTTTATGACAAATGTGTGCATTTTGTTACAATGATCATATGCCATACCATTGTTTTTCCGTTGTTCAAACTCACTTAAAAAAAAAAGGGTGAACAATTTGAACATTTCACCTAAATTCCTTTGCAAGGATCATTGAGAGCTTCATAAGGACACTAAGTTTGTATTGTTTGGTGAAGCACATAAGTGGTTGTGCTTTAGTTACTATCGATAAATTTTTCGAGGTGTACTATTGTCTATGAGACTATTCAAGGTGAATTGTATCAATCACTTTGAATATGAGGGTTTCATACATATTCTATTGAAGAAATCGTTGAGAGATTCTTTCAAAGACTATGAGCACACCTTATTTGGATGTGAAGGTTTTGGTTCTTTTATTGTCAATAGGTAACTAATTTCTCTATTTTGAGGTTTGTAGCTAATCTCTTTTAGTCCTCTTGATTCCTTTGCACCTTCCATCATGCCTGTCATTTTTCCTTTGAATACACTCTTTGGAGGCTTCTTGCAGACTGACTATTTGAGTGTTAATCCGTATAATACATGGGTAGAATAGAAGGTGACAAAATTCTATATGGACGGTCAATAAGAAATTCATGCATTAAGAAGGACCACTTTTGGTTGATGCCCCAAACAATATCATCACATAAATTCTTTGATGCAATCACCCATAATATTTTTGAAATCTCTTCTTTGTCAATCTTTTTTGTGAATGTGTTTAGAATGGTAGAGCCAATTATGGAGCTTCCACCTTTTTGGTTTTTGTATTTGCTCATCGAGTACTCAACCTTAAAGCTCACTTCATCATTGAACAAATTTGTGTCCTTGATCTTGCTATATCCCCAAGGGAGTCCAAGCAATTGATTTCTTTTCCCAACATGATAGTCTCCTTCTCATTATTCTTTTCATTCTCTTGAGCATATTTTGAGGGATTTCTTTTTTATTCTTTGCATAACAATGAGCCTTGTTGAGGTGTCATGCCATCAATAGGCTCCAACGAATGCTTTTTTCACTTGTTTTTGACTCTTTCTCAATGGAAAATGTTTCATCATATGATCTTAATTATCATAATGGAAGTTATTATTGGGAGGATTCTTGAAAATGACAACTTTCTTGAGTACTTTGGCATCACTTATATCTATTTAACCATTTTCGGTGACCTTTACCACCACATAGATTTGGAGGTGCCACTTCACATTGAAAACATATAAAACCCCTTTGTAAATGTGTCCCTAAATATCACTTTTCACAATCAAAAGATGCACAAAGGTGAAAAATATTTTTTCATGAAAGGTTAAAGGAAACATAGAAGCTATGGCAGATCAATCCACGAAGGGGGCTGTTTTGTTTTCAATTTGTTTGGGAAGAATTTTGGAAACAACTTGAAAAGACCAATAATGGTATGATGAATTTTCTAAGTGCTACTGTGAAAGGCTTGGAAATATATCCTCTTTAATTAAAAAAAGGGATATAATTAGCATGAAGAAATTGGTATTCATCAACAATAATTTGCATGGGAAGCCAATCCTTCTTGAGCCAAGCTTTGATAACACAAGTTCTAAGTGGGAGCCAAAACGTCAAATGATAAGGCACGTGCACCTCAATTTGTCTTGAATCTTGATTACTTATGTCTTCACTAGGGACACAATGGATAGTGAAACACGAAATCTTGCCATGGTGTTTGTGGCACCTACCTGCACTTTAGTGGGGCCCACAATGCTCACAATAAGGGAGGGGATAGCCATACCTCCCATCCAATGTGCAAACCTAGAAGTGAGTCTTAGAAAATTTCTTTATATTCAAGGATTTCCCCTGGGAGGTGACAGACATGGCTTCTTGGAGAATCGATTATTTACCCTACTTTTAACTCCAAATCCCTAGATTTGACAGTGATTTCTAGAAGTTATTTAAGGGAAATTCCAAGTGTAGATGAGAATGAATCCTTTTGTAGCCCTTGTTTGCTAAAACAAATAAGAAATACTCACCCAAAGAAAAGGATCTTTGCTAAAGCACCCCTTGAAAATATAATGGGATTGATAGATAATATGCCATTAGTCATGGGATTAGTGGTCCTTATTATTATTATTATTATTATTATTATTATTATTATCATCATCATCATCATCATCATCATCATCATCACCATCATCATCATCTTGAATTTCTTTTAAACATTATGTGGCACAAAAACTATTTGGTCGCATTTTTCAAGAAATGCATATATATCATGATCATCAAACCACAATTTTGTTGATCTATCTACACAAAACCACTAGGGTGCTTTTGCGTAGTTGCATTTTCACCAGTGATTATCACTTTACATTATTTGACATTGAATAGAAACATATGAACTGTCGAAAAGAAATCTTCATGATATCTTTGATTATAATACAATAGTCTAAATTAGAAGCTTTGAAATTACCAATCTTCTCCACATTGAGATTGGTGTCATCCCCTGTTTGTACTTCATGTCTATGCTTTGGACTTTCCAAGTTTCCTGCAACATGGTTTGAACATCGTGAATCTATGTAGAACAAATGGTCATTATTGTTGAAGTTGTGTCCATCTCTGCCTCTAGTGTTGCCAAATCCACCTCTTCCACCTTCTTTCCGAGTTCTTCCATTGAACCAAGAATTTTGAGTGGCGTGGTTGTTCTTATCATAGATGGCATAAGTTTGACCATTTTGAACTTTTGATTTGTCATGCTTTGTTCCTTTCTTCTTCCCTTTTCACTTGTTCTTGCCTGCATAGTTCGCTTGGGAAATCTCTTCTTCATCATCTTCCTTCTTCTTGCATTTTTGCTTCTTGTCTTTCTTCTCTACATTAAGAGCACTTGTTGTATTACCTTGACAAGAGTGTTTTTGGCCTCGTGGTTGAAGACTTGTCCAAGGAACATGTTGAAAACGTTTGTACATCCATGATGAGACCATATGTTGTGGTGAAGGATTGCCATTGATTATAACTTCTAATTCCATTTAGAATTTACTTCATGATGGCCTCTCCACACCAAAGTGTGAGTATATCTATCTCCTCTTGTGTAGCTCCTCCTTTGGACCTTGGAATAGGTATAACATCATCACTTGCTACAATTCCATAAAGATTCCTACCTTGCAAATAGGCATCCATTCTAATTTTCCAAACAGGATAGTTTTTTCTATCAAGCTTCTCAATCATTTAGGGAAAGCCAACAACCATCTTGATCTAGCTTTGACACCACTTAGAGAACTTGGAGAATCTTGTAGGAGGTAGAAGAGTGAGTTACCAAGTGATGAAGTTTGGTCTACCCAACTAGCACAAGGCCAAACCTTCAGATTTTGGAGAGTCAAATAGACCTTATAGGCCTTTTATTAGTGCAATAAAATCCACTATGTACTTTGGAGCATCAATGAGAAAGAGTTGGTACAAAACAAGTAAGTTTGCACTTTGACTGGCTCAAAAAACTTGTTATCTTTGGATGAAACACTCAACTTCAAATGCTCAGAGTAGCCAACATGATTAAAATTGGAAACATTCCTTTTGGAGGAATGTTATACATAGGGTTTAGTGTTTAAAATGCACAAGAGTAGAATAAATAAGCAAGATATGCACCTGGAAGAAACTTAACACTAAACACAGATGCCCTAAATTTTACATGGCTATGCAGAGATAGACCTCAAGACCTAAATTGTTGATTGCTCAAATTATACTAAACCAAATGCTCTCACATAGGTACACATAAACAAGATAGGGATATTGTTCCAATGAATTCTCACCCATGCAATTCGGAGCTATGTAAAGAGAGAATGAGCTCTTGCAAGATAACTGTTGTTCAAGCTGATGGTGCAAAGAAATGAGGGAGCAACACAATGATGATCAAAAGTGTATGTATACTACTTCAATGTAATGTACAAGTGATTGAAAGTCTTTACATATACTATTGAAGCATTCCACGAATTTTCATAGTGGTTTTGAATTCAAATCAAAGTGGGATAGGTTTTTGGAATGAAGAGAATCAATCTCCTACAATCTAGTAAAAGTAAAATCAAGTTTGATAACTTGCTTGATTGATAAATCATCAAGTTCAACTACCTAAAATTTGTGGAATTTGAGTCTATTCTTTTATCCTTTTACCAAAATAAATTTCTAGGCTTTTACATAAATAATTAATCATTAAAGATCTTTATAAAATTCCAAAAATATGAGCATAAATGATCCAACTCACACACATTCAAAGCTTTTGAGGTCGAATGAAAGGTTCCCATGCACTCAATGATCTCTCAAGGATTGAGTATAGTTTAAATATTTAAAGACATTTATGCAAGAGTTTATGTCAATATATAGACATTCTCTTAACAAAAACAATGTATCATGTTCATCTTATTGAGGGCGACTCTTGATATCATTACTATGTGCCTATTGTTTCTTTGTACTAATCTATCCCCTAGTTTTTTTTAAGCAACTCCAAATGTATTAACAAATGAGAAAATACAAGAGTAAAGAGGTAGGAGGCCAAAGACCTTGGTGCCCAGTGAAGGGATGATCTACTCGAAAAGACTGTGGAGCTTTATGATGGCTTGATCTCCTTCATGAAAGAGCAATTTACTTATAAGCTTGTTATTCTCTATTACAAAGACTTTTTCATGATTAAAAGGGGGGACTCTTAGTGTTTTTGATCCTTCTAGCTAGTAGTTCTAGGGAGGAATCAATAAACTATTCTTGATGTGGGTTGTCAAAGTTTGGAGAGCAACATTCTCTCCACGTTTTCTAGAGCATCTCACTTTTGATAGCATTCCACAAGGAAGTAGAGGAACCAACCACCTTGCCAAGCAAGCCTTGTTTTGAATCAAGTGGTTGAACAAATGTAAACCACTATTTGACTTTCCTCTAGACATTGTCACTTCTTGGCTTGAAACAAAAAGTGTGCAGTGCCTTCATGGCACCAATGGAACCTTTGAAACCAAGGCATGGCACCAAAAACTTTGCTCCCTGATGGAGGATTTTCCATACGAGAGTTTCTTTTTTGTGTTTCGCTAAAGGATTCCAAAGATCATTGAATTTGAGATTCCACTGGATCCAAGAACAATTCAAGCACTAATTCCTATTGAGATCTTGGATGAACACTGGTGGATCATTCTTGGGACATCTTCAATTTTATTACCATTTTTCCATTTAATACTTTTCATTTATTAGGAACACCTTGAACAATAAGGAGGCGACTCTCCAAGTTATGCCAAGGTTTTATCCTTTGTCTTAAAAGGAACCAATATTCCTCTTAGTCAACTCTTTCACCAATTTTTTTAGCTCTTTGGAGGCTGACCTTTTTTAGCTCCTTGAATGCTTGAGATAAAAAACCAAATGGAGTCATTTTGTCTGATTCCAAATTCCTAGTTCCAATCATTGCTAACCATGTCGTGCTCTTTCATCTTATTCCAATTCAACCAAAGGGAGGACACCAAAGTAGATCCCTTTGGGGTAGTTGAGATTGTGGAAAAGAGAAGCGTAATCAGCTTAAGGCCATGGCATAAGGGCATCCGATAGAATAATGGAAGAAACATTTTTGAAGATCAACTCAAGCCATGATTCCCTTTTGTTAATCCAAGCTTTTATCAAACATTTGGAAGCCATCTTGTTGGCCATAGCCTCCACATCCAAATTACCAAGGCCACCTCCCTCTTTTGGCCAAGTACCCATCTCCCATTTTATTTTACTCATACCTCTCTAGTTGGGGTCAATGTTCCAAAGACAATTTCTACAAATTCTTTTCATTTTCATCAACTCAAATTTTTTTGATCTCTCGCACATAAGGAAATAGATAATCGAACAAAAAAAGAAAGTCATGATCATCATCACACGGTTAGGATGTATGAGATTTTTTTTCCAATATCATTGACCTTAAAAAAATCAAAGAATTCAAGGGAAAATTACTTTACCACTCCATTTGACCTAAAAGTTTTGATGAAATTGCTCAAGTCCTCAAATTGTGCTTAGAATTTCTTGAATATGATTTACTCATAATGCAATATAACCAGAGTTTGCTTGCATAGTTATGAAACAAAAGTAAAAAAGCACTTACCTATAGTAAATTATAATTCCCACTTTGGACCTTAAACATCTATGCAAATGGAACAAACTAATTTCACTCACATATTTACTTTCTGTGAAAGGAACCTTGATTGTTCCTAAAGAAATATAAACCTAGGAAATTTCTATTTCTGGTAGAGGTGTCAAACCTATCATTTTTCTTGTACTACTTTCGTAACAATATCATTGCTCTCCTCCACACATTGTTGGAAAGAAAAGGTGATGTTGGGGGTCTGATTTATGAAGGGGCTTCACACTCCTAAAGCTTAATAGCCCACAAAAATCTATTTGGAGGTAGACCTTAACATTCACCTTAAGTCCTTTATTACTACTCACATTAGGGAAGAATATATCCAAGAGCAAGAAGTTGTTTATAAGAATTTTCTAGAATGCTTGCTGTGACTATGATTCTTAGGGTCATAAAATTAGAGAGTTGCCTTTCAAGAAAGTGGATTAAAAAATTAAAGCCAAAGAAGTGGAAACAACTACCCAATTGATGGTATAAACCATAGCGTTGACCCAAAACATTGCTAAGCTAGTCATGGAAAAGCAAACAATTAAAACAAAATTAATGATGATAATGCAACCTATGGAGACAGAATCCAAATTCTTTTTATAAGTCCAAAGGAAGAAGAAATGAGCCCCAAAAAGTAGCAAGAAGAGGGTAGCACTAAGGAGGTGGAGGGCATCCTACTTTGGAGAAAGAGTTCAATTGCATCAGCTACCCAAGAGGGTTTAGCCACGTGGAAGAATTAGAGCTTCTTGAAGATAGTAACTCACTATAAGGTTATGCCACCAACAAAGAAGACAACCCGAATTATCAAAGCTCCATCATTGGCTCAACCATTCCAAACACCTATGAAATCTCCATCCTTAGAAGATAACCATTAAAAGGAAAATTCCCTACCTATGTGGTATAGGTCCAAAGAAAAAGGAAGAATGAGGCAAGCATATGGTAAAATACATCCGATTGGAAATGATCATCCTCTCCTTCAATGTTCTAACTTAGGGGAATTGAGTCATAATCATACACATGGTACTTTGCACCACTCGCTTTTTGGCCAAGAACAACGAAAAATTAAGTGAATCAACGATTGCTCTCATACTAAGTTGACTGAGAGCCTCATGGGACCCTCAATCATGAGGATCACAAGTGAGTTGTCGAAAGGAAAAAGTATGAATCTAGATTTTATCTACATGTAAGAAGTAAAGATTGACAATGATAACCCATTTTAGAAGGTAGGCCGATCTTAGAACCCATTTTGGATATTTGGGGAGGCCTAGTCTATGCCAAAGATTCATATAAAAACCTTTTCTATTTTAAGTTTGAGTTTGACAAAGCATCTAACATATTGGAGGGGGAATTCATCCTATAATCCCTTAAATATTTGGTTCTTGGATCTAATTTTATCAAGATGGTCTCCATGATTTTGGGGAATTCCTCAACTTGGATCAATATCAATAGTAGGATTTCCTCTCCAATGAATCTTAAGAGATCCATTAGGTAGGGTTGTTTGGTTGTTTCTGTAGTTAGTGACTCTAGGGATTGATGGGCTTATTTTCTTACTGAATAATCAAGTTCAAATGGGTCAAAATAATGTTCTTTCTCTACATCATGGATAGAAAGATGGTGTTAAAGTTGTTTGTTGACAACACTAATGTGTCTCTTCACAATGAAATTGATTGCACCCCACAATTCTAGTGCTACTTATGAGCCTTCTACATTTCTTCCCACCCCGCAACATTTCCTCCATGAACAAGGATGCAAGGAGGGGCTTTTGGGAATTCTTTCATTTTCAAGGCAACCCTTGGGCTTCAAGGTTTGAGTGAACCAGATATGGTTATCTAGATAGAACAAACTCGCAACCAATCTTCAATATTGGAAGGGTATGCAACTTAACATGAATGGGAAAGTGATGGTGATCAACATGTTTTTGAGTTTTCATATCATATATTTCCTCACTCGCTAGAGAGTGAATAATGAGGAGTTTCTTAAAATGAAAAGAGTGTGTAGAATTTTTTTGTGGATGGGCCCTAATTGAAGAGGAATGCCTAAGATCAATTGTGAGGAGCTTAAGTAAGGTTTTTATATTGTACATGTTTTAGACTTAGAAAAAAAACTTGCGGTCAAATGGAGGATCAAGGCATGGATCAATAATGGTGCTTGCAAGTGCCCCTACATGGAATGACCTATATCTCACCACGCTTCTATTTACCCCCATTCTTATCATCCCAAAAGATTTGGGTCTCACGTCCTCTCTAAGGAAAGCATGGAATGCTATGAAACTCCATCACTCAATTAGTAGAAGTGTGCAATAAGAATTAGAAAAGGATAATCCATTTGGTTCCTATCTCTAGCATTAGGGAACTTGAGAAAAAGAATATACAAAGAGCCAAGAAGCTTTGTTCGGAGGAGTTTCGTAAGTGGAGACACTTGTGAATTTTTTCTCGGAGTTCATTCATGGTTGGGTTATTTATCTTTGAGCAACCTCTCACATAGAAAATCTCTACAAAAACAAAAATGTTACTCATCCATTCAAGTTAAATGGAGAGCACTCGTTTCCAAATTAGAAGTAGAAAATAATAATAAATAAATAATAATAATTAAAAAAAGACATTTTGATACCAAAAAAATGTGTCCTTGAGACAATTAACAAAAAAATCATAGCTTTAGGATCTTAATTGGAATAGAAGTTTGGACCACTATTCCAACCTTTTCAATATCTTAGCTTCATCTATTGTCAAATGATAGCCAACATCAATTTTAACTAAAGAAATAAGTTTTATTATCGACCTCTATTTTGAGCCTGCAAGGTGGGGCCCACAAAAAAACTAGGTCAATTTGCAAATCTGTAACTTGCATCTTCTATGACACTCATAAATTCTAGATCCAAAATTTCAAGTGATTTTTTGTATTATTGATACACAAAAACTATGTTTTTCTGATATTGAACTCTCACATCATAGTGCGACAGTGTTCAAGCAGAAGTGTTGCTTGTAGTGTTTTGTAGTGTCATGAATTGTGATAAGCTGGACAAGAACAACTTCCATGCTTGGAGATTTAGAATGATGAATTTCCTGATGGGAAAAGGCTATTGGAAGTACATTGAAGGAGAGAATGAAAATGCTCTACAGCTACTAGAGAGGAATCAAACTGCACACCAGTTAAGAGTATATGAGGAATGGAATCAAGGAGCACGAAAGGCAATGTATTGGCTATCTGTTATAATATAGGATAGCATGGTTGGCAACATACAGGATGCCAAGATTCTGAAAGAGGCTTGGAACAGTTTGGTCACTTTGTATGAGATGAATACAAAGGCATGGAAATTGCAACACACTTTGGAGAAAAAGGGCATGTCGGTAAGTGACTACACCCTAAAAATCAAAACCATATGTGAGTCACTTGCATCTATTGGCATGAAGTTAGATGATGATTATAAGGTGGAAATGTGCCTTCATGGTTTATGAGTTGCATATAAGCAGTTCAGAACATCTATTCAGACCAAGGAAAATATTTGAAATTTTGTTGATCTGGTATCCATGTTGATTATTGAAGTTAGAGGCTTTGGAAGTGGAAGAGGAAATAGTAACCAAGATCGATCAACATCAGAATCATGCAGGAGGTAGAGGACAATTTTGAGGCAAGACGATCCAAAGAGGCCAAAACAAATTCCAAAGAAATGATTCATGTAAAGATAGTAAAGGATGTTGGAACTATGGTAAACCTAGACACTTTGAACCTGATTGCAGGTTGAAGAATCAAAATAATAGAAGGCAACAAAACAACTATGCATTCACAAGTGCAAATGATTCTGAGAAGTTGTTCATGGTTCAACATCACATGATGAATATGATGTCTTTTGATGTTCCGAAATCTAATGGAAATGTCTAGTACATTGATTCAGGTGCTTCAAATCACATGACCAGTCATGTGGAATGGTTTAGTAGTTTGCAAAAATTGCTAGTTCCTGGATATGTTGAAATAGGTGATGATACATGGCACCCTATCGAGCATACAAGAAACATAGCACTGTCTATGGAGGATGGAAATGTAAAACATCTTGCTGATGTGTTCCATGTTCCAAATATAACAAAGAATCTAGTTTCTGTTGGAAAAATGGTTGACCAAGGATTACAACTCAGGTTCAATGTTGATGGGTTATATGTAGAAGAGTATAAACAAGATGGATGATTGATTGCCAAAGGAAACAAAGTGGGTAGGTTGTTTACCTTAAATGTGAAAATTCCTCAAATGAATGTAGCCATGTTTGCAAAAGGTGCAAGAGTTATTGTTGATATAGAGATTTGGCATAAATGAATTGGACATGCAAACTTGCAAAGGCTGAAATTGATGCAGTCCAAGGAGATTGTCAATGGACTAATAAATTTCAAAGTTGCAAAAATGCAAAAGGTATGTGTAGCATGTCAATTTGGTAAACAATCAAGAGAATCATCTTCGCATGACAAGCATGTTAGTGAGAATGTACTAGAAATAGTACATACAAATGTTTGGGGTCCTGCATGTTGGAGATAGACGTCTGTGGAAGCACGCGAACAGCACAAGGAAGAAGAAGAAGCTTGGAGCACAAACACACAATACTGATTGTATTACTAGAGAATGTACAAAGATAAGTAGCCCATTAGGGCAATAGGCGTATATACAAGCCGGGGGAAAAAAACCTCCTAAAGAGGGAAAAAAGTGCCCCAGCGGTCCTAGAGTGTTCACACACATCACTACCTAAATATATCAACAAATCCCCCCTAGGAGTGATGCGGTGAACAAGGAGCTGGCACTCATGTATAAGGAAGTGCCAAGCTATGTGGAAATCACTCCACAAAAGGAAGTAAGCCCAAAGCTTTGCGGAAAGCTTCAAACTTCTCCCTAGGCAGAGCCTTTGTGAAAAGGTCTGCAATGTTCTCCTGCGTGGGCACATATGCCAAGCTGGTCTCCCCAGCAGAGAACCTCTTCCTGACATAGTGATAATGCACCTCAATGTGCTTAGTGCAAGCATGGAACACAGGGTTCCTCGCAACTGCCAATGCGCTCTGACTGTCAGTGAAGATGGTGGTGGCAGAAGACTGGCCAACACCCAAATCAACCATAAGGCGTCTGAGCCACACACACTCAACAGTCGCTGTGAAAGGTGCCCTATACTCAGCCTCACAACTAGAAGTGGCCACAGTAGGCTGCTTCTTGCTCAACCAAGATATACATGAGGTACCAAGCATGAAGCAAAAACCATTGGTGGACACACGAGTGTCATAGCAACCAGCCCAATCTGAGTCAGCAAAAGCATGCAAATCTGGCGGTAGTGATCCCCCCTTGGGATAAAACAACCCAAGTAGCCTAGTACCACTCAAGTAGCGAAATATGCGCTTAACCGCTTTCCAATGCGTGACTCCTGGGCAATGCATAAACCTGCTCATCTGTGAGACAGCAAAATGAATATCTGGCCGCGTAATGCATAAGTAAATCAAGCATCCAACAGCCTGCTGATAGAGAACAACATCAAATGCATCTCCAGCATCATGAAGACTCAATCGTAAACCTGTCTCCATAGGAGTGGCAATAGGCTTACAGTCTTCAAGGCCAAAACGCTGCAATAATGTGTCAATATATTTCGTTTGACACAAAGCCATTCCACCATCAATGTGCATAAACTGAATGCCCAAATAGTGATGCAAATGCCCCAAATCAGACATCTCAAATGAGGCATGCAAATCAGCCTTAAAATCAGCAATATGTGTCTCAATAGGACCAGTGAGCAGCATGTCATCAACATAGACAAGAATGATCAGAAGCACATCATTAGCACGTTTAACATATAAGGTGCTTTCAGTTGGACTGTTCTCAATACCATGTGCAATCAGATAGGCATGTATCTTCTCATACCAAGCACGTGGTGCTTGCTTTAAACCATATAATGCCTTCTTTAACCTGCAAACCTGGTTTTCATGCCCTTTCTGCACAAAGCCACGGAGCTGAAAAACATACACTTCTTCATGCAAGTCACCATTCAGAAATGGTGTTTTAATGTCCAACTGATGTACATTCCAACCATGATGGGCTGCAAGTGCACAAATGCTCCGAACAGTAGTCATACGGCATGTAGGTGCAAAGGTCTCATCAAAATCAATGCCTCTTTCCTGTGCATAACCCTTTGCAACAAGCCTAGCCTTATACCTGTCAACTGTACCATCAGGTTTACACTTCAGCTTATATACCCACTTAGTGCCAATGGCCTTCTTGTCAGGAGGCAAGTCACATAAAGACCATGTACCATTCTTCATTATAGCATCATATTCAGATTGCATAGCAGCCATCCAATTTTCTGAATTTTGTGCTTCATCAAAAGAAAGAGGCTCATTCTCATCACAAAGACTAGATGCAGCCATAGCATAGCAATCTGATGCAAAGGAGGCACTATGAGAGCCTAAACGAGTACGATATGACAAAGGTGCATCTAATTTGCTGTCACGCAAAGTCTGCACCAGCCATTTTGGCATATTTTTGCCTGCTCAATATCAGCTCTCTCATCAACAAGTGCATCATGTAAATCTGCATCAGAAATGGAATGATCTACATCATCATATGAAACCTGCAAAGGCTAAGAAGTTTCCTCATTAGGACCAGCACTAGCCTGTCCACCTGTAAAAAGAGGCATCAAAGTATCATACATGTCTTTGGAGCTAACAGATGTCTCCTTAGTACATGAAAGCAATGGCTGAATAGCATCTTCCACAAAGACAACATCACGGCTAACCGAAATGCGTTTAGTGTGTGGATGATACAGACGATAGCCTTTACTTTTAGAACTATACCCAACAAAAATACATTTTACTGCCTTATCATCCAATTTTCTGCGATGTTGTTCAGGCACTAATGCATATGCCAAACAACAAAAACCATGCAGATGAGCAACAGATGGCTTGCGGTCATGCCAAGCCTCATATGGAGTGATAGACTACAACGCTTTAGTGGGACACCTATTCAGTACATATGTTGCACACATAACAGCTTCAAGCTAGAAACTATGTGGTAAAGCCTGACTTTTGACCATGCACCTCGCCATTTCCATGAGTGACCTGTTCTTTCGTTCAACAACTCCATTCTGTTGAGGTGTATACGGCACTGTACATTGGTGTTTTATCCCACGTTCAACCAGAAATGCATTAAAATCTGAAGACATATATTCCCCCCCTCGATCAGAACGGAGGGTGCCCATTTTACATGCTGACAGATTTTCAGCCAAAACCAAAAATTGTTTGAAGCACACGAACACTTCGGACTTTGCTTTGAGTGGATATACCCATGCATGCCTGGAAAAATCATCAATGAAAGTCATGAAGTAAAGGTAATTTCCAAAAGAGGGTGTCTGCATAGGACCGCAGACATCACTATGTACAAGCTGCAATTTCTGCGTAGCCCGAACTGAACCATCTTTTGGAAAGGAAGAACGCTGCATTTTGCCCAAAATACAGCCTTCACAAACATGTTTTCCAGGAGCCTCAAGTTTGGGCAAAGAGGACACCATTTCATATTTCTGCAGGCGTAGCAAACTAGTAAAATTCAGATGACCAAAGCGTGCATGCCAAAGCTTTGCATCTGACATAGCATGAGAATCATGAACTGCACATGCCGAATCATTCACAGATCTTTCATAGTCTATGAGCTTATACAGCCCACGACATAAGATGCCAGAAGCAATAATCACATCACCATTTGAGAGATCATGGATTGTACACCTGTCATCAACGAATTTCACAACCAAGCCAATCTTGGCTAATGCAGAAATTGATAATAAGTTCTTTTTGATCCCTGGCACAAATAAAGCATCTGACAAAGTGAAAGAACTACCATCAGCAGTAGTCAGAATGATCTTACCAACTCCCATAACAGGATAAGAGGAGTTATTAGCGCATGTGACAGTATTCCCTGTAGGGGCAGGCTCGAGTGAAGAGAAGAAACTGCACTGCGAGGTAATATGTTTGGTCGCCCCACTGTCAAAGTACCAAACATCTGAGTCTACTGCAGACATGCACTGATCATGAGAAGATGGGTCAAAACTGCAAACAGTAGTAAACGCCCATTCTTCTTCCTGCACAAGATTTGCAGACTCTGTTTTTGGTGTAGAGGCCTCTGCAACAACCATTCCAGCCTCTTTCTTCTTTGCCTCTTTAGCAGCCAGTTTTGGACAGTTCTTTATAATATGTTCATTTCCTTTACAGTACTTGTAGAACAATTTCTGCTATTCTGATTTCTTCTCATCTTTATCCTGGTTCTTCGATTGTGCAGCATTTGCAGATTTTTGCTTACTAGTAGAAGAGCTCCATTTTCCTTTGCCCTTCTGACTAGCCAGGAAAGCTTGATCTGCAACACGCATAATGGACCTGTTCTGCGTGGACTGATCTTCCTGCAACAGAACAGAGACTAATTCCTCAAATGACAAGGCATTCAGATTGCCTTTAATCACCAACCGAAGAGTAGAGGCAAAACTCTGATATGAATCAGGAAGACCATTCAGAACGGTCTGCACAAGTGAGCTATCTGGTATAAGCTCATCAGCAAAAATCAATTGTTCCTTCAGGTCTTTGATCTTTGTAAGAAAACTGTCCATAGAATCACCTTCATTCATGTGCTCACTCTCCAACTGTTTTCGGAGGTAAGCAACACGAGCCTCATTCCTAGCTTGGTACAAAGTGGTAAGTGTATCCCAAGCATCCTTTGCTGTTCTGCAAGAGCGAATGTGAGGAATAATGGCACGTTTGATGGCCAAAGCTATCAATGCATGTGCCTGGGCATCTCTGCCATCCCGACGAATCTGCTCTGCAGTAGGTGCAACAGAAACAGCAGCACGAACAGGAATCTGTGGAATATCATCTTCGACACCATCTTCATCAGCTCCAGCACCTCCAGCACCTGTATTTGTAGTACCTGTAGTCGCAGGTGTAACAGGACGTCTTTCAACACCCTGCACAATGTTCCACAGTCCTTTTGCAACCAGTACATGTCGCATCATATAAGCCCATAATGGGTAGTTGGTACCATCCAACTTATCCTCAACAGCCAACATACGGAATACATCACTGCTTTCAGCCATGGCCAATGATAAAATACCTTGATGCAGAAAATTGACTATATCTCAAAAAGTTGAACGGAACTGCCCAGACGAGTTCTGCTAGACCTGTAGCAGACTTCGAGACGCTTAAACTGGCGAATAGAAACTGGTATATACCTTTGGCACAAAAGGATGAAATAGCCTACACAAGCGCTGTGATAGTGCGTTCGAAGGCCGAAACGAGCTCAGATCGCAATTTCGGCACCACATAGCAAAGCTATTTTGATCTCGGAAACACCCTGAGTATGCTCACCAAATTTCGTGCGAATCTGAGACTGCAAACGGAGGAGTGTCGACGGCACCCTAGAAGAAGTGACGACCTGCTCTGATACCAAATGTTGGAGATGGACGTCTGCGGAAGCACGTGAACAACACAAGGAAGAAGAAGAAGCTTGGAGCACAAACACACAATACTGATTGTATTACTAGAGAATGTACAAAGATAAGTAGCCCATTAGGGCAATAGGTGTATATACAAGCCGGGGGAAAAAAACCTCCTAAAGAGGGAAAAAAGTGCCCCGACGGTCCTAGAGTGTTCACACACATCACTACCTAAATATATCAACACTGCAAAGACCACATCTATGGGCAGTTGCAAGTTTTATGTTACTTTCATTGATGACCATACATGGAAAGTATGGATATATTTCATGAAAGAGAAGAGTGAGGTGTTCACTCACTTCCAAAATTTAAGGCTATGGTGGGAAAGCAGACAAGAAAGTGTATTCAAATATTAAGTTCTGATGGAGGAGGTAGAATTCGACTCAGTTTTCATGCAGATATAGACCACAATAGAATGGCATTGCTGAATGCAAAAACAAACATGTTGCAAAAATAGCAAGACCTTTGATGGTTGAGAAGAATATGCCTCATTGTTATTGGGTAGAAGCTGTGCATATGAACAGAACTTTGACTACTGCGATACATCAAGTTACACTTGAAGTGAAGTTTATAGGTAAAAACCCAAACTTATCACATACGAAAGTATTTGGTTGTATTGCATGTGTACATATTCCAGATGAGTTGAGGACAAAGCTTGACCCAAAAGCAGAAAAACGTATCTTCATTGGATACTCCCTTGAGCAAAAGGGGTATAAATGTTATAACCCACTCACATGACAGGTGAAGGTAAGCAGAGATGTGGTGTTTGATGAAATGTCAAGCTTCTATGCAGATGCCAATGATGGATTTGATCTTGAACCAAATGACAAAGAAAATGTTGAAAAATCAAGTGCAAAATCTCAAGCTTTGAGTGGACTAGATGTGTCACCAAGCAATAGTTTCAACTCAAATCCGTGTAGTGAAATATTGCTTGGAAATCTTAGTCTAGCAAATTCATCAACTACATCAAAGCAAGGTAAAGAAAAGCTTTTTGTTGGTAGTAAAATATCGGATTTCAAGCGGTTCAAAGAAGAGCATTGATGAGGAACTTGGATTGCCCTCTATGTAGACTCTAGGATTTAGAAAGGCACATGCAGATGATACAAGGAGAAGTGACCCAAGAGCAAGAAGATCTGGGAGGATGCGGAATTTTGTGCAACGATTGACGTACGGCAGTTATATGGCTCATCATTGTGCCTACATGACCAAGGTAGTACAAGATGCTGAACCTTCTTGTTTTGAAGATGCAATTGGAAATGCAGATTGGGAAAAAGCTATGGATAAGGAGATGGTTGCTCTTTATGGAAACAATACATGGAAGCTGGTTCCATTGCCACAAGGAAAGAAATTGATAGGCTGTAAGTGGGATTACAAGGTAAAGCACAATGTTGATGGTAGGATAAGCAGGTACAAAGCACGGTTGGTAGCAAAAGGCTAAGCACAAACATATGGCATTGATTATGAGAAATGTTCAGCCCTATAGCCAAAATGTCTATTGTAGAACATTTGTTGCATTAGCTACAACAAAAGGATGGACTTTGCATCAGATGGATGTAAAGAATGCTTTCCTACATGGTGAATTACAGGGAGAAGTATACATGGCTAGGTTTCATTATTTGTTATTCGATAATTCATTTATTCATGAATAATTATGGAATTTTATGATAAGCCTTTATTATTCAACCAAATTATTTGGTGCCACATCAACTTATTCGGACATGCTTGAATACCTTTTTCACTATCATTTGATGATTTTTTATCGAACATGCTTTTGATAAAAAACATTTTTGATCCAAAATATTTTCGATCGAAATATTCTTGATCGAATACTCCTTTGATTGAAATAAATTCAGTCGAATAATATTTTATAAAAGAATACAACTGTGCTCATTTTTCATAAGAGCTAATTTGTATTTTACAAACTTACAGTGTCACAAAAAGAACAAGGTATAAACTCTTGCTATAAATATTAAGTATTTTAATATTAAAATCATAAAGAAAAATATTTTTGTTTGTGGGCTAAAAACTATTGTGATTGTTTGACTCAACATCGATTCTTACTTCACAATAGTATATGTATGTGTGTATGATTGTGAGTAAAAATATATTGTGATTGTTTGGATTAATATTGATTCTTACTTCACAATAGTATATGTATGTGTATTTGAGTGTATAACTCTGAATGAAATCTATTGTGATTGTTTGATTCAACATTGATTCTTACTTCACAATAGTATATGTATGTGTGTGTATGATTGTGAGTAAAAATGTATTGTGATTGTTTGAATCAATATTGATTCTTACTTCACAATAGTATGTGTATGTGTATGTGTGTGTGTATGTTATATGATCGTAAGTGAAAATCTAATATAATTGTGCATATGTATGTGTGTGTATGATTGTGAATTAAAAACTATTGTATTTTTTGAAAAATGTATTATGTTCTTTTTTATAATTCAAGGGTTGAGAAAGTATTAATAAGTGAAAAATAGGACTTTGTAGGTCTCTAGAATGGATTTTTCTTGTAGATGTATTAATACCTTCTCATATCCTTGAATTGTAATGGGATCCAACAAAGTTTCATCCGATAGTATGTGTATGCATTCCAGTGTATAATTGTGAATGAAAATCTATTGTGATTGTCTGACTCAATGTTGATTCTTACTTCACAATAGTATGTGTAAGTGTATGTGCATATGATTGAGAGTTTAGAATCTATTGTGATTGTTTGAATCAACATTGATTCTTACTTCACAATAGTATGTGTAAGTGTATGTGCACATGATTGGGAATTTAAAATCTATTTTGATTGTTTGACTCAACATTGATTCTTACTTCACAATAGTATGTGTAAGTGTATGTGCATATGATTACTCAACATTGATTCTTACTTCACAATAGTATGTGCAAGTGTATGTGCATATGATTAGGAATTTAAAATCTATTGTGATTGTTTGACTCAACAATGATTTTTACTTCACAATAGTAGGTGTAATTGTATATGGGTGTATGATTGAGAATTAAAGTCTATCGTGATTGTTTGATTCAATATTGATTCTTATTTGATAATAGTATGTGTAATTGTATGTGTGTGTATAAGATATGATTGAGAATTAAATCTATTTTAATTGTATATGTAATTGTATATGTGTGCATAATTCAGAATTAAAATCTATTGATTGTTTGAGGCAATATTGATCCATATTTCACAATGTTATGTGTAATTGTATGTGTGTGTATGATTGAGAAATAAAATCTAGTGTGAGTTTTGACTCCACATTGATTCTATATCTTATTTGATGTTGTTTTATGTTGTCTTTTTTCAGATATAGTCTTCATAAAGAAATTTGCAAGCACTATGGGAAAGGGAAAAGAATGATCATATGTGGTTGTTCAAGAGTGTAAAACAATGTCCACAATACAATGCAAATGTTGTGGACATCAGTATGTAGGAAATGCAACTTGGATCAAACAACATCTTTTTAGTAAAGGTAATAATGTGGTAGGATGCTCTAATCAAGATAGTGATATATGGGCACATTTTGCAAGTTATGCCAATAAATGTACATCAAAACGATTCAAAAGGGGACGTTTGGGAGCAAGACATCAATTACAAAAACCTTCCCAACGCGTGCTTTCAGTGTGGCCAACAAGGTCATAGGATTAAAGATTGCCCATTGAGACAAAAAAGCAAGAAAAATCAAGAAGCACCCATAAATGCTGAAGACAACAAAGGGACATTGAATCACCCGGCAAAGGAAGAGGAAGTTAAGGGTCCCCTTAATACAGAAGTTGATGCAGAAGGGTTCATAGAAGTTAGAAGAAAAAGGAAAAGAAGCCCTAGGGCGACTTCTGAGCAAAACAACTTGCCAGTTACCCCCTCCAGCAACTTGTTTTGCAATTTGGAAAAGGAGATCAATGAGCTTGACTACCCATGTAGGAACCAACTTGAGGTGGACACCAACATCAAAGCCCTAGAGATCCCTGATAATAAATAAAACTTCGAGGAGGGTTATACTACAAGCAAAGAAGACGACTTTACTACTAGTAACGAACATAACATGGATAGTGAAAGTTCCATCATCGGATCGACCATTCCGGAAATGGCTTCCAGTTCTTCCCAACATGAGGCATCCCGCAAAGGAAAACAACCTATGGAGCTACCTTGGAACAGCCCCCACAAGAACTTATTGCTAAGTCGGGATCCCCTCCCAGCAAAAAAGAAAGATGAATCCCGCAAAGGAAAATAACCTATGGAGCTACCCTGGAAAAGCCCCCACAAGAACTTATTGCTAAGTCGGAAAAAGAAAGATGAACCCAAGAAGAGAAAGGATAAAGCTCCCTCCCGCAAAGAGGGTTCACTACATCAATGATCATCATCTCATTAAATGCTAGAGCGCTAATCAACCCCTCAAGAGTGACCATCATTGGTCAATGGCTCCACGACATTAGCCTAAACCCAGAATTTATATGTATTCAAGAGACTAAAATTGATGGAGGAGACCTCCAGAAACGGCTCAAATATGTCTCCTCGACCCATGTTTGGATTTCAACGTCGCACCAGCGGGGGTCCGGTGGGACGATAATCGGTATTAACCGATTCTAGTTTGAAAAGCTTGAGAACTCCATTGAAGATGAGTGCCATTGATGGATTGCTGTTTCTTTTGGTGCTCCCTTTTGTTTTACTTTAGTTTCTATGTATGCCCCTAATGGGGAGTTGGAGAGACTCAACACTTGGGCCTCCTTGGACTCGCTCCCCCACAACATGCTTATTTGTGGTGATTTCAGCATGATGGAGGGCCCTATGGATAGATGGAAGGGCAAGGGCAAGATCATCGATAGTCCGGAGAAAGAAACGTGGGACAAAAACAGACTACACTTGGATTTGGTCGAATTCAAAAATTTGAATGGATTTTCCTAGTCAAATCTCCAAGCGGGAGAGGACCTGAGGAAAGCCAGACTCGATAGATGCTACATTTCTCAAAGCTTTACTCATCAGTGGAGCCACCCTTCCCTCTCGCAACGCACTAACCTCACCATCTCTGATCACTACCCGATTGTTATCTCTTTCCAACCTTTCACTACGATCTGTAAGGCTCCTTGGTTCCACGCCAACGCGACCTCCTTCTCTCTTCCCTCTGTCCATCAAGAAATTGCGGATGTGTGGAAGGAGGTGTTCGCCTCCGGCTCATCCCCAGCCAAGTGCTGGAGACATGCAATCGACAAGTCATGATAGATCATGATTAGATCCAGAAAGATGCTTGAGATTCTGCGGCGGGCTCGTAGAGAAGCTCTATATCATAGACTCTGGAGACTCGAGGAGGAAGTGAACAAAGGAAAATCTCAATCCCAGAAAGGTCTACGAAAAATCAGAGCGCCACTAAGATACGAGGAAGAAATACAAAGGAAAAATTTGCAAATTTTCTTCAAGGAGTGGTGGGCTAGCAAAGCCGACAAACCCACCAAAGAGATGTGCCACATCCTTAAAAGGAAACATAATAGAGAATCAATCCCCTAATTGCTAGATTCAAATGGCAATGTATGCAATATGGAAGAAGATAATTTTGGGATCATTGAAGGGCACTTCATGAGACTCCTGAGGACCTCGAACCAACTCTCCCACCATAGACGAGATTGCATGGTAGCCATATCTAGGGTTTCCCCCCCACACGATTCCAATCAACCTTCGTTCCATGCTTGATGCCCCAATCTCAGAAGCAAAAATCATTGAAGTCATTGATGCCCTCCCTAGTGGTAAAAGCCCAGGCCCTGACGGGCTCACTAATGAGTTCTTTAAATCCTTCAAGTTGGTGGTCACCACCCCTCTTCGTCTGGTTTGGCAAGAGGCACTCAAGTTTGGCGTGCTTCCGACTTGTCTCAACAATGGCATTATCAAGTTAATACACAAAAAAGGGGAAAAGAACAGAATAGAGAATTGGTGTGCTATTAGGATGCTCCAAACGGGATATAATATCATTGCCAAAGTCATAGCCAACAGAATCTCTAGCCATTTGAGAGCGTGGTTAAGCGAGGACCAAAAAGGTTTCATCAAAGGTAGGACAATTTTGGAAACCATTATAGATATCTGGGAAGGTCTTGACTTTGCAAATGAGTCAAATCAAGATGTGGTCTTCCTCAAGATTGACTTTGATAAAGCCTATGATAGGCTGGAATGGGACTATATTCTGGAGTCGCTTAAAGATCTTGGATGTAGTCAGAAATTCACCAAGATGATCGCGACCCTTCTAGGAAACGCATCGACCCAAATTAACGTTAATCGCAAACTTTTGAAGGTGATCAAACTTAGAAGAGCAATCAAACAAGGGTGCCCACTAGCTCCCCTTCTCTTTGCCATTGCTAGGGAAGGGCTTAGTAGGTTGGTGGAGCATCAGGTGGAAGCTGGTAATATCAAAGGCCTCTTTTTGCCTCATGACCACGGCCAGATCACCATGAGACTTTTTGCCGATGATATGAACGCGTTTGTCCACAATGATAGTACCAGCCTGGAGACATTGTGGAGGTGTCTGGATACTTTTTGCAAAGCCTCTGGATCCATAATCAACCACTCTAAGACCGCATTCAAAGCTATTGTTGGGTCCCAGCCCGAGCTTCTCATTGATCATGGCTGTCAAGTCATTCCGTAGGGCCAAATTTTTCGGCTTCTTGGATTCCCTTGGGGTTTGGTGTCTATATGGAGCAACGGTGGAACTGATGCTGTCCAAACTCGAAGACAAGCTAAACTATTGGAGAGGTATGCAAATCAATCTCGCTGGTCGTGCTATGGTTATCAACACATTCCTCTTATCATCAACCATTTACTTCCTTTCTTGTTGGAGACCGAAAGAGCAAGATCTGTCCAAACTAGATAGTATATGTAGAAACTTCCTTTGGACGGGCGACCACAATAGGAGGTGGGTGCCTAAAATCAAGTGGTCCATCTGCACCAGCCAAAGAGATAGTGAGGGCCTCGGAATTTTGGACATTGGGTGCATGGCTAAAAACCTTGCGGCAAAATGGATGATTAAGGCTTGGTGCAACGGTGAAGTTGATCTTTAGAAATAAGAATGAGTTGGCTCTCATGGGATTCCCAAATCGGAAGAATCTTGACATCTTGACCTTGCTGTTTTCCCCGATCCCCATCTTCCCGAAAGGTTTGAATCTTATGTGCTCCCTATGGAAGAGTTGGAATAAAGTCAAAAGCTACACAAGAATAAGTGAAGACTGAAAGTGGGTGCCCGGTATCACACAAAATGACTCTATCTGGTTTCCGATACATGGCATCCGGAGCGTGGGACCTTAGAACATTCAAAACACCAAGAAGTTATGAAACAAAGGCTTCAAAAAATGGAAACATCTTTGGAAACAGGACACCAACCTGTGGATCAACTTTGAGGATATTGACCCTAGCGTCAACATTTCGTATGACGAATGGAACACTTTGCAAAGCAGATATCTCGCCTAGGACCGCTATAAAGTACACTTTCTCATGGGGCATGACACGTTGAGCTCGATTGGTCTCAAATGGCATAACGGGAATAGCCTATCAAAAATCACAAACATCAAAGAAACAATTGATTATCAGGTTAACCTTAACAAGAAGTGGTGCCTATCATGGAGGCGGTTTTGATGGGACATGAAGTTCATGGCTATCTGGCACGCCCCATAGAAATAAAAAATTCTTTCCTATTATGGAAAATTCTTCATCGTGGAATCTTGACCAACCTTAAGGCTAGCAAATTTTGTGGGATACCTCCCTGGTGCAAACACTGCTACCGGTCTATCGAAAATATTTCTCACATCTTCTTTACCTGTCCCAATTCCAACAGACTCTGGTAGATGGTGGGAAAGAAAATTAGTCTCGAGAAACATCTCAGTTGGAAGCAAGCTCTGCTAGGAGAAGCGATCGGCTGCTCCGCGACTCTCTGGAACGCCATCAGAGGGGAGGTCCTATGGAAAATCTGGCAGGAAAGATGTTCTTTTAACTTTGGAGACTCCCCCAAAGAGTGGTCGATTGAGAAATCGTTGTTCCTCCTTGGCAAAAGGATCATTAACTGTAAGAAATCCCCCCTCCCTTCAGGCATCATCAAGTGCTCCTTTTGATCAATAACAAGCTTAAACCCAAGTGGGCCCCACATGAGGGTGATGAGAGGGTGATTAACCTTCTTTGTAATGCCATATAAACTCTGTAAAAGCTTCCCCTGCTTTGTGGGATTTGGGGGGTCCCGTGGGCACTAGTCCCCTTCTCTTGTACTTTTCTTTAATTAATTCAAGTCCGGGAGAGTAGGCCAATGCCAGACTTCCTTTATTAAAAAAAAAAGATTCAAAAGCATGAGTTGTTTATACCTTTCAAAGTAGCCCAAGTGTAGAGCAAGATGCATCGATGATAGTAGAGGATCCTCCTGATATTTCTACTCAAGTCTCTCAAACTATTTTTGAGAATAACCAAGATACATGTAGTCCATTTTCTCCAACCGTATCAAAAAAGAGTGGACTTGGTGAATGTAATAAAAATGGTGGATCTAATACTATGTCACCTTGCTTTGTCCGTACTAAATCACAAAATACTATACCTGTAGCTTTTGAAAAGCAAGATAGTCTTGAGATTCATCTTAAATGGATTCAAGCATTCTTATCATGTCGGATTCCTTTCAATGTTACTTGTAATTCCATTTCCAAAGATGCTTTCATGTCAAGTGCATGGAAAGGATGGACCATGATAGATTATAATAAAATGTGAATAGAGTATGTATATAAAGTGAAAAAAAGTACTCAAACTATTTTAAAGCGAACAGTACTTGATTATGTACCCATGTATGGATGTAAAATAGCATTGGATGGTTGGAAAAGTTATCAAAAGAAACCATTGATTAATGTCATGGTTGTATGTCCAAAAGGAACCATGTTTTTAGAAGTTGTTGATACTTCAGAAAAGTTCAACTTTTCTTGTAAAGGTATATGAACATGCTATATTGTGTGTGGGTGGTCCGAAGAATGTGATTGTGATAGTGATGAATAATGCCTCTAATTTTTGAATTGCTAGAATTACAATTCAGAACAAGTATGAAGGCATTACTTGGGTTCCATGTGTAGCTCATACATTAAATTTATTATTGAAAGACATAGAGAAATAGGTATATGGATGTCGCAAAGGCAATATCCCTTGAATATGCTACAAAATTATGGTATGGCTGATTGTAAGCCAATTTCTATGCCATTAGATCATACTTTGAAGTTGGATACTACATCTGGTGAAGCATTGGAAAATACCACTATGTAGAGGAAAATTATGGGAAGTTTGATATATCTCACAATTACAAGGCTTGATCTAAGCTACACTATTGGGCTTGAAAGTCAATTTATGCAAGTTCCCAAGAAGCCACATTTAGATGATCTAAGGCACACTCTACGTTATGTGAGTGTGATTATGCATTGTTTTATGAAGTTGGTGTAGATTTGCAGGTTCATGGATACACGGATGCAGATTGGGCTAGTAGCATTCCACATAGAAGATCTACTAGTGGCTTTCTAATCACTTGGGAGTGAAGCTATTACATGGAGCAGTAAGAAGCAACCCACTATTACTTTGTCGAGTACAGAGGCTAAGTATAGAGGTGTTGTAATGGCAACATGCAAGGCATCATGGCTAAAGATCCTACTTGTAGATTTAGGTGTGGAAGTGCAAAATCCTATCAACATCTATTGCGATAATTTTAGCAGCATATAGTTAGCAAGGAATCTTGTTTTTCATGCTAGAACAAAGCATATCAAGATACATTATCACTTGATCAGAGAGAAGGTATTAGCAGGTGATATTGATCTTGTTTCTGTGAGAACTGATGAGCAAGTTGTTGATATTTTCACAAAAGCACTTGGAGCAAAAAAGATGAAGAAGTTTTGAAAGATGCTTGGATTACAAGACATGACGTTTGGCTTGAGGGGGAGTATTGAGATATCAAGCTCAACATGTGATGATCCATGATGACACATATCATCTGTGAGACAACAAACTGAATATATGGCCCGAGTAATGCATAAGTAAATCCAGCATCTAACAGCCTGCTGATAGAGAACAACATCAAATGCATCTCCAACATCATGAAGACTCAATCCTAAACCTGTCTCCATAGGAGTGGCAATAGGCTTATAGTCTTCAAGGCCAAAATGATGCAATAATGTGTCAATATATCTCGTTTGACACAAAGCCATTCCACCATCAACTTGCATAAGCTGAATGCCCATATAGTGATGCAAATGCCCCAAATCGGACATCTCAAATGAGGCATGCAAATCCGTTAAAATCAGCAATATGCATGTCATGAGGATCAGTGAGTAGCATATCATCAACATACACCACAATAATCAGAAGCACATCATTAGCACGCTTAACATATAACATGCTTTAAGTTGGACCATTCTCAAAACCATGTGCAATGAGATAGGGATGTATCTTTTCATACCAAGAACGTGGTGGTTGCTTTAAACCATATAATGCCCTCTTTAACCTGCATGCCTGGTTTTCATGCCCGTTTTTGCACAAAGCCAAGGGGCTGAAAAACATACACTTCTTCATGCAAGTCACCATTCAAAAATGTTGTTTTAATTTTGAACTGATGTACATTCCAACCATGATGAGTCGCAAGTGCATAGATGTTATGAACAGTAACCATTCGACAAGTAGGAGCAAAGGTTTCATCAAAATCAATGCCTCTTTCCTACACATAACCCTTTACAACAAGCCTAGCCTTATACCTATCAACTGTTCCATCAGGTTTACGCTTTAGCTTGTATACCCACTTAGTGCCAATGGCCTTCTTGCCAAGCGGCAAGTCACATAAAGACCAGGTACCATTTTTCATAATAGCATCATATTTAGATTGCATTGCAGCCATCCAATGTTTAGAATTTTATGCTTCATCAAATGAAACAAGTTTAGCCTCATCACAGAGATTGGAGGTAGCCATAGCATAGAAATCTAATGCAAAAGAGACACTATAGAGCCTGAATGAGTACAATATAACACAGGTGCATTTAATTTGCTATCACACAAAGTTTGCACCAACCATTTTGGCATAGTTTTTGCCTGCTCAATATCAGCTCTCTCATCAACAAGTGCATCATGTAAATCTGCATAAAAAATGGAATGATCTGCATCATCACATGAAACCTTCAAAGGCTAAGAAGTTGCCTCATTAGGACGAGCACTAGACTGTCCACCCGTAAAAAGAGGTAGCAAAGTATCATACATGTCTTTAGAGCTAACAGATGTCTCCTTTGTACATGAAAGTAAAGGCTGAATAGCACCTTCCACAAAAACAACATCACGACTAACCAAAATGCATTTGGTCTGTGGATGATATAGATGATAGCCTTTGCTCTCAGAACTGTACCCAACAAAAATACATTTTGCTGCTTTATCATCCAATTTCCTATGATGTTGTTCACGCACTAATGCATATGCCAAACAATCAAGAACACGTAGATGAGTGACTGATGGCTTGCGACCATGCCAAGCCTCATATGGAGTGATGGACTATAGCTCTTTATTGGGACACATGTTAAGTACATATGTTGCACACATGATAGCCTCAAGTTAGAAACTATGTGGTAAACCTTAACTCTTGACCATACATTTTGCCATCTCCATGAGTGACCTATTCTTCCATTCAACAACTCCATTCTGTTGAGGTGTATACGGCATTGTACACTAATTTTTTATCCCACATTCAACTAGAAATGCATTAAATTCAAAAGACATATATCCCCCCCTCGATTAGAATGGAGGGTGTCCATTTTACATGCTGACAGATTTTCAACAAAAACCAGAAATTGTTTCAAGCACATAAACACTTCGGACTTTGCTTTCAATGGATATACCCATGCATGCTTGGAAAAATCATCAATGAATGTCACAAAGTAAAGATAATTTGCAAAAGAGGGTGTCTGCATAGGACCAGAGACATCACTCTAAACAAGATGCAATTTCTGAGTAGCTCCAACTAAATCATCTTTTGGAAAGGAAGAACGTTGCATTTTTTCCAAAATACAGCCTTCACATACATGTTTATCGGGTCCCTCAAGTTTGGGCAAAGAGGACACCGTTTCAGATTTGTACAGGTGTAGAAAACTAGCAAAGTTCACATGATCAAAGTGTGCATGCCAAAGCTTTGCATCTGACATATCCTGAGAATCATGTAATGCACACGCTGAATCATTTACATATCTTTCATAGTGTATGATCTTATACAGCCCATGACATAAAATGCTAGAAGCAATAATGACCACACCATTTGACACATCATGAATTGTACATCTGTCATCAACAAATTTCACAACCAAGCCAATCTTGGTTAATGCAAAAACTGATAACAATTTTTTCTTAATCCCTGGCACAAACAAAGCATCTGACAAAGTGAAAAAACTACCATCAACAATAGTCAAAATGATCTTACCAAATCCCATAATAGGATAAGACGAGTTGTTGGTGCATGTAAGAGCATTCCCTGTAGGGGTAGGCTTGTGTTAGAGGGCCGCCGAACCAGGACAAATGAACCCGGACAGGTGCCTTAAATGTAAAAGTGCTGGACGGCCGCCGAACAAGGACAAAAGTACGAGGACAGGGAGCTTAAATGAAAAAAAAAGAATCTTTCAGGGAACGCGCAGGTAACTGCAGAAGTGCGCATCCTTGTAAAAAATCCTCTATTTAAGGCAATGTAGAAAAAAGCGGAGAGACCCCATTTGTTGTGGGAATTGCAGCGTGTTGTTTGATGAAGTCTCGTTTGAAAGTGCTGTAACGCATTGTGTGCGCGTATATGCTGTTGAAAGGATAAGTTCTGCTATGTTAGGTTCCGTCTGTACTCCGGCTAGTCGATTATTCTCTCCTTAGTACAGAATGAGGAATCAGTTGTAGTGTGTGGCGAATCTGTTCGGTGATAGTTGAGTATGACTCTGAGTGTGAACAAGTGTGGTATGTTTTTTGGCAGTTCTTCGGCGAAGTAGGTAGCGCGAAGAGTAATCTCGAACGAATTGTCTGTAAAGTTTCTGTAAACGGCCGAATTCGTTACTGTATCTTATATTTGCTGTTTACTCCAACTACGGGAAGATTAGTAACTGTAATGGTCTGAATGTGAGTAGAACATCGTCGGTTTATGGTTAGCTGTTTATTACGAAGAGAGTGATTGTTCGAGTCCGCGTAACTTTAAGATATAATGTCTAGTTGGTATACCTACCTGCCCTGACGAAGTACGGATTAGGTGACTTTGTTATTGAAGTATCTTTTGCGCGTAAATTACGTAACCGGATTGCTACCTTCAGTCCTGAAGTTCTAATTCCAATACACTGAACAGTCTTCCGTTGTTCAGGGATGGATACTGAGCTAAGGACGGGATGACATTAAGATTGTGTGTTAAAATGGGAAAATAGTACAGGGCCTCTGTCTAACAGACCCCTACCACTCCCAAGGACCCACGTGGCTAAGAGAACGATTGCGGTTAGTAAGATTTGGAACCGGTTGAACTTGAAGTGTTTGAGTCGGAAGTAGAGTAACGATTAAACCATAACCAGTTTAACATTTGGCGCCGTCTGTGGGAAGGTGGCATCAGGTTGCCAGTTATCTGTGAACAGTAGCAGTAGCGTGGTGGCTGTTTGTTCAGAATCAAACACCACGTTTATCGTTCGATTGACTGACGGTAGCAACAGAGCCAGATTGTTGCCAACTGCTCAGATAGTACTACTAAAGCAATGATACATGCCGGTTACTCGGTCTGGCGAAACGTATCCTAGGAACCATACGACTGGAACAAGAAAAGTACTAAAGACAACCCTAGGAGAAGAAGGTATAACGCGGCCTGACCCAGTGGTCAAGCAAGTTAAGGACGTTAGAATTAATTCCGGTCATATTCCGGTGGAACGATCAACGCCTTTGGTACATTCTGGTGTCATTTCGACCCAGCCTAACCAAAGTACAGTAATTCCAGAATCTACCAAGACGCCGCTAGAGACCAGTTTAACAATCTTGGATAAAGATTCACAGTTATCCACGATTAGACAAACTCTAGGAAAAGAAATCGGTAAAAGCGGAAAAACACTACAGTCTGGTACACTGTCAGTTCATTCCGGTGATATTCCGGTAATAGAAACACCAACTGGCGGCCAAGGATTAGCATTTTTTGCGGAGTCCTCAGCCCGACCCGCGTGCTTAGAAGAAAGATTTCGGATACTGGATATCCAGAAGGAAGGAGAGCTATTCGAAGCAGAGATCCGAAGTATCCTAAGCAAAAATAGCACACCGGAAGGCACGCCATCCGGCGATCCAGATTCTGATAGTTCAACTAATCAACCTCAAGATACAAAAGAAGGATCGGAGACACTCACGATGAACGGACAACAACAGCAACAACAGTTAGGCCAACCAAGGCCGCCTCCAACAGGAGTAACATACACGAAATGTGGTGGATTCCCAGGAGATGACCCGGATGCTCACGTACGCACTTTCGAGATCAGTTATGCAGTCCTCAACCATCCACCGGATCAGGCATACAAAGCCATTGTTTTTCAATCTACACTGGTCAATGAAGCGGCTAGATGGCTTACGGAATACGACATTAATCATTTCGGCACCTATGATGCAGTACGAGATGCTTTTCTGCAACGATTTAGGCTAAAGAAGAATCCCGCCGAAATCTTTGATTATTTACAGAACAACCGACAGAAGGCGACTCAGACTGTCCAAGAATATGCTACACTTTTTAGAACACACTTGCGACAGCTACCACAAGCCCACGCCAACTTACCGGATGACGTCATCACTCAGTGGTTTATCAATGGTTTAAACCCGCATTTGAAGCAGATCATGATTATCAGATGTGTCGGAGCAATGACATTGGATGCAGTCATCGCCATGGCTCTGCAACTGGAATCCAAAGTCGGTGGATTTACAGAAGATCTAGAGTGGTTAAAAGCGAACAAAACTATGACTGAAGATATAACTAAACAAGTGTACTGTATCACATGCAAAAATTCAGGTCATACTAGTGCTAACTGTGCGCTAAATCAAACATTCTGCGCTATCTGCAACACTGCCGGACACTCCACCGGAAATTGTGTCTACAAGGCCAGAATACAGGGAACAGCAACAGTCAATGCTGTTATTCAAGAACATGGACAGGCAGCAAATCATTATGTAGCTCCGCAACTGAGAAACAATCAACCGCAAGGATATCGAAACTACAGGGGACAGAGAAACAATAACTATAATGCAAACCGCTGGCAGAACGAACCACCACCGGAAAATCCCAATTTACCACTGCCACGCTGTCATTTTTGTGGTGAATTCGGACACATTAGAAGATATTGCAAGGATGCAGCTGAGTATGATGAAAGGAAGAAGGAGTGACAAAACCCAATGACCAACATGGTACAAATTACACCGGTCGAAACGCAAACTGCTACAGTCCAGACCCGATCAGGTAAACAGCTGCAGTCAGCAGCAGAAGTATTCGAACCAGGGATACGAGAACAACATAGGATGTATAACAAGGCTAGCCACTGGACCGCCACAGAAACACCAGTGTTCCCAGAACCCATTCCGGTGACTCAGACCTCGTCGACAAAGGAAGCAACGCAACAAAAGGAAACGGCAGCAGAACAACCACCAGCAGTAGACATAACAGCAGATACTTCGGCAACAACAGAGACCTCAAGTTCAAAAGAGCAGGATAACCAATCTCAGCAGGCCTGGGAAATTTTATCCAAGGCATCTATCACTCTGCCTCTCGGCCAACTACTGGCATTAGTACCTGGCGTTTGGCAACAGTTCCAGCAACAGTTCAATCCGGTACCTTCTTGTATTCCGGCGATAGCAGCAGTTCAACCAGAACCTGATTCTACGGTTGATCATTCAGTCCCCTTGATTACAGTATGGTATAAGAATCATAAAATTACACAGGTATTGATTGATGGAGGCTCTGGTGTCAACATTGCAACTACAGCTTTATGCAATAGGTTAGGATGGACCGACATCGAACCAGTTCAGTTTTTTGTCAGAATGGCAGATCAATCTAGAGTCCATCCTGTAGGACTTGTGCGAAATGTACCCATTACTTTACAAGGTACGACCTTCAAAATGAATTTTGTCATACTAGATCTGTCGGAATCCACTTTGGATTACAATCTTCTTTTTGGTCGACCTTGGCTGAAGCATGCGAAGGTAATACAAGACTGGTCTGCACAAGAGCTTACGTTCAAAGATGCAAGCCGTAGATATGTAGTAAAATTAGATGCTATACAACCTTGCGAGCTGCACGCCAGACCATATTTTGCTGAACCTGTCCACATGTTAGATGGACTATCAGATGATGAAGAAGAGGAATTTTTGAAGAGTAACGCCGACTTAATAACCTTAGGGACTGTTGATCTACAGTCCGTAATAGATAATTCGAGTACTTCAGTGTGTACAGTTACACCAATCACCCAAGAGATCAAGCAGGAAGATAGGGTGCCAACACATGACAATGAATTACATTCACTATTTCGGTCGACAGACGATACAGAGAAACCTCAACAGTTTTATGTCTCCAAAGAATAGTTGACCTCGTACAATCTAGGAGACGAAGATCATCCACGACCTGTAAAGATAAGGCAAAACTTACCGGAATTATTTAAAGCTGACCTGATTCGACTACTTCGCGAATTCTCAGACGTCTTTGCCTGGGATTACAAAGATATGAAAGGATTAGATCCGCGCATACATCAGCACCGAGTCATGCTGAAGCCTGAAGCTAAACCGAATAGGCAACCCAGCTATCGGATGAATCCCAATTATGCATCTCAGGTAAAAGCCGAACTTGACAGATTATTAAAGGTTGGATTCATCGTACCAGTAGAACATGCTGAATGGATTTCACCAATTGTGATCGTGCCAAAGAAAAATAAGCAATTACGAATCTGTGTAGACTACCGGAAATTGAACGCAGCAACAGTACCAGATCCTTTCCCGATCCCCTTTTTGGATACCATGCTTGATAGGGTAGCAGGCCACGAAATGTATTCATTCTTAGACAGATACAGCGGTTACAATCAGGTTAGAATGGCTGAAGCAGATATCCCAAAAACCGCCTTCATTACCAATTGGGGTGTCTTTGCTTGTACGGTAATGTGGTTTGGATTGAGAAATGCACCAAGCACCTTTCAGCGATGTATGCAGGAGATTTTCTCTCCTTATCTCAATTCGTTTATGCAAGTATATCTCGATGACTTCTCAATTTTTGGAAAGATGATGGCACATTTGCTTCATCTACGATGCTGCTTCCAAAAGTGTCGAGATTACAGACTCTGCCTTAACCCAAGCAAATCTGTGTTTGCCGTTTCATGTGGCAAACTACTTGGTCATATTGTATCTGCCCAAGGTATCCGAGTAGACCCAGATAAGATTTCGGCAATTCTAAAAGCCCCAGTACCCGCCACTCCGAAAGAAGTAATGCGTTTTATGGGTCAAGTACGGTGGCACGGCAGACACTTACGGTGGCTTGCTCATCTGGCTGTACCTCTGAATAAACTAATCACCAAAACTCCACGACAGTTCGAATGGACTCAAGAATGCCAAACTACATTTGATCGACTCAAGTATCTATTGACGCAGGCACCAATCCTACAACCACCGGACTGGGACAATCCGTTCCATGTTTTTGTCGACGCCTCAGATATTGCGATCGGCAGTATTCTGATGCAGCAAACACATAAGTGGTTTCGCCCTGTCTATTACGCCAGCAGAAGGCTTGCACCGGCAGAAAAGAACTATTCTACCACTGAAAGAGAATGTCTAGGATTAATTTACTCCATCAAAAAGTTCAAACATTATTTATTAGGCCGGAAATTCACCTTTCATGTGGATCATGCTGCCCTTGTCTATCTAGTGAGACAACAACATCTAGGCGGACGATTAGCCCGATGGGTGCTACTCTTGCAGGAATTTGATTATGAAGTCATTCACCGACCCGGAAATGCACATGCCCTAGCAGATTTCTTATCTCGCCTAGATTCTGGTGAAGCTCCGACAAGTATAGATGACACGACCCCAGCAATTTATAGTTCTGAGCCACTAACCGATGAAACTGCCGAATTTCAAGCAACACCTACCTATTATGATCAGATTTTAACTTTTCTCACCGAAGGATGCTTTCCATCTGACACTGCCAAGGCAGTTCGAAGGAAATTGGCAGTCGTTAGCCGCCGATTCCGGTTAGTTGCAGGAGAACTGTATCATGGAGATCACACCGGAATCTTACTTCGATGTGTTCCTCCACACAAAATTAACTCAGTCATCACGATGGCTCATTCAACCCCTACTGGTGGTCATTTTGCCACAGAGCTAACTCACCGGAAAATTCTGCAAGGAGGTCTCTGGTGGCCTACTATGTACCGAGATGTGGCCCAATTCGTCAAAAACTGTGATAACTGTCAAAGGTCTGGACAACCACTGCAACGACACTTCTTTCCCTTGTAGCCTATTATGCCACTCGAACCATTTCAGAAATGGGGATTGGATTTTATCGGTCCAATCACACCCCCAGCAGTCTTCAGTAACAACAGATACATACTAACTTGTACAGACTATACAACGAGATGGGTAGAAGCCTGGGCTTTACGGTCTGCTACAGCAGTTGTAGTAGCGAAATGTCTGTTAAATGATGTCTTCCCACGATTTGGCTTACCACTCGAATTAGTGACAGATCAAGGTACTCACTTCGTAAATCAAGTAATGAAGGTACTAACCCAATCATTCTAGGTGACACATAAACTCAGCTCTCCATATTACCCTCGCACCAATGGTCTGGCTGAAAGCACAAACAAATCACTATTGAATATCCTCCGGAAACTGATCATGGAAGCACCGGAAAGATGGGATCAACTACTACCGGCAGTATTATGGGCATACCGAACTACATATAAGGTAACCACAGGTTTGACACCTTTCAAACTAGCTTATGGTTTAGAAGCAATAGCACCCATGGAAATAGTTATCCCAAGCCTGCGTGTAGCAATCACCCAGAAAATGCTACCAGAAGAGTCGCTGACAGCACGAATGGACGCACTCAGGGAACTTGATGAGCACCGATGGCTCAGTTTTTTAACCATGTGTGAAGTACAACTAAGGCAAGCCAAGACACACGATCGATATTTGAAGACCCCAATCTTTTCGGTAGGTCAGCTTGTCCTTTTCTATAACGCAAAATCCGATAGAGCAGCAGGAAAGTTCAAACTACGCTGGTTCGGTCCCTTTAAGATCTCAGAACAAGTCGGTCCGGCAACTTTCCGGTTGACTACGTTGACTGGGAATCCACTCCCCAAGGTAATTAATGGGTCGAAGTTACGACCATATCATCACACCACTAGCCCGCATTAAGTTTTCGACGATGAACCGCGTTTTGTTTAAACTTTTCCTTCTTTTTGCTTTTTATAAATAGCCGCGTTTTGTACGATCTTGATATAACCAGCCGCCCTCTTAACAGTCACTCGAGTACGCACACCTGCATGAAAACTAGTACTAGTCCCGCATCGCACAATGATATTCCACCTCCACCGTAGTGTTTCTATTTAAACTCTGACGACCACGCCGAAATAAGCTATTGTGTTGCATGCTAGTCTTCTGAGCCCTCGTGCATTCTGCATCCGTGCTCATCATCTACCTCAGTAACCGCCATGGAAGCAATAGCCAACTATGCAGCCTTCCGCGATGGTATCCCTACCGAGGTAGGCGAATACCTGCGTTGCAGAGGGTTGGCTAACTTCGCTGAGTTGCCCTGGCACTCGGTGGAAGCCCATCCTTTCTTCACACAGATCATCACCGCCATTGCTCAGTCCCCCACCACCGAACGCCAATGGGTTTTTCTCTCACTCCCTTCGCGAACAGTCATCACCTTCCAAGCCTTCGCTGAAGCCTATCGCCTCAACCCGCAAGGCCGTGAAAATGGCCCGAGTATTCCCATTGCCCGCATGAATGAACTATTCCCCCGCTCCTCGTCCAACGAATACGCCATTCTCTGCCGCCCCGAACCCGAACGATCCGCTCTGCAATTCTTAGTCGCCATACTTAACCTACAGAAACGCACTTACGGCATCTCACGACCATTCTATTCCGCTTTAGAATTAGCTGTCCAGGAACCCGTAAACTTTGCATCGTACTTCTTCCTCAGAATCCATAAAGAATGCGTAGCCATCGTGAAGCAACTCCAAAAGGGTACCACCCCGCGCTCCCGCCTTCCCCACATCATCTCATTCCTTTTCCCAGCCATCCTTGCCGCACAACCACCACCCCAAGGTCCCATTCTTAGGCACGAAGAATCAGTTCAACCTCTCGACGAAGAAGAAGAAGAAGATGAGGAGATCAACCAACTTTTCCGCAATAAGAGAATTCGGATCAGCTCTTATCTTTAGAATAATTGTTGTAGTCCCTTTTGTTATGCCCTCTATTGTTTTTGAAGTTGTCTCCACCTGTGCCCCTATGTTGCCATATCCACCTCTTCCACTTCCTTTCTCGGTCTTCCCATTAAACCAACAATTTTGAGTGGTGTGATTGGTCTTATCATACATGGCCCAAGGTTGAACATTGTGGCCTTTGGTCTTATCATGCTTTGGTCCTTTCTTCTTCCCTTTCCACTTGCTCTTGCCTACAAAGTTGGCTTGGGAAGTCTCCTCTTCATCTTCTTCGTTTTTCTTGCCTTTTAGCTTCTTGTCCTTCTTATTTGCATATAAAGCACTATTTCAATTACCATGATAGGAGTTACCTTCCTTTATGCTATTTTTGGCCTCTTGATTGAATAGTTGTCCAAGAAAGATGTTGAAGTCTAGAGTTTGCAAATCCATGATGAGATCATAGGCTATGGTGAAAGATTGCCATTGCTTGTCACCTCTAATCCCATTGAGAATTTTCCTCATGATGAACTCTTCTTCAATCAACTCTCTAATGGATTTCCATTGATCAAGAACCTCCTTGATCTTTGTAACAAACTCAGTGATGGTTTGATCTAGAATCTTCTTCATCTGATTGAACTCATTCATGCTAAAATACGTGGTAATAGAAAATTAGAGATAGATTTGAGTATGTATGACCTTTTGTGATTATCCCTTGCACACCAAAGTATTAGGTTATCTATTTTTTCTTTAGTAGGTCCTCCTTTGGACCTTGGAAGAGGCATTGCTTCATCATCTGATATAATCCCATATATATTTCTTCCTTGCAAATAAACCCCCATTTTTATTTTCCAAGGAGCATAATTTTTTCTATCAAACTTCTCAATCATTGATTCAAAGCCAAAAGTTGAGTTGTCAAGTGCTGAAGTTGATCCAACAAACAAGCATAGGACCAGCCCTAGCTCTTTGGATATCAAAGTAGACCTTGTAGGCTTGTGGTTAGTGAAATAAAATGCAATAGATAATTTAGAACATCAACAAGAACAAGTTGATGCAAAATAGATAACTTGCACCTTGACTAGCTCACAAAAACCTTCTAAAAATCGATGAAAGTTATGACTTCAAACACAGAGCAACGAACACAGTTACAATTGGAAAAATTCCTCTTACGGGAGTTTCATACATAGGGTTGGCTTGCTAAAATGCATAAAATCCCTAATTTATATCAATCAATGAAGGAGCAACCACCTTAACATTGATTGTATGTCATCCTGAGTTTTTAGGGATGTGCAAACTATAACCCCTAGACTATAGAACTCTAATTTCTTAGAAATTATTGAGCCAAATGACTTGCAACTTTGTAGAAATAACGTAGAACTTTATACCTTGCAATGAAGGCTTAAAACCATGATTTGGAGCTTTGTAGAGAGCAACAATATCTGCAAGTTGACTGAGTATGAGGAAGAAGGAACAAAGAATAGAAGTGGCACCAAGCAATGATCAAAGAATATATGTAGTGGGCACCTCCCTCACCATATTATGAGCCATAGATATGTAGAAACTAGTTTATGGTGGCTTTATTGAAACATGCAAAGGAAAGGGCTCATGCATGTGATGCCCATTAGAAATTTGGTACCAAACCAACAAAGAAGAGACAACATCCATTGGTTATCTCCATGGCATGTCAACCATTTGAGAAAGTGGGGGTTAGATTTTATAGGCCCTATCTATCCTACCTCCTTTCCAAGACACGATAAGTATATGCTAGTTTCCACTCACTATGTAGCAATGTGGGCCAAAGCTATGTCTTCTCCACATCACAAAGCTCAAATAGTTGTTGATTTCATGTATAGCAACATTTTTTACAGGTAAGGTTTTCCATTAGAAATCTACACTCATGAAGGAACACACTTTGTTAATGAAGTTTTGTATGAAGTTTTAAGCAAGTACAAGGTTCTTCATCGTACTTCCTCTGCATATTACCCAAGGGCTAATGAATAGGAAAAGTCCACAAATAGAGTATTGAGATATATTTTGAGGAAAGAATGCATGTTAAAGCCTACTACTTGGGGCAGTGCTTATTTTAGGCACACTATGGGCCTACAGGTTGGCATGAAAGAAAGCCACATGCCACTACCCCTTTCAATTGGTCTATAGAGTAATCCCTATAGAGGCCTTTGAATTTTAACAAGGCTCTCCCCGGATATAATCTTTGCATGAAGGAAAGGATCCTTTGATCTCTACTAAACTATCAAAACTCAATCAAGTTGGAGAAAATTCGATTAGATGCAATAAAACCATTGGAGGAGACACAAAACAAAAGGATCAAAGCTCATAAAAGAATTTTAATGAAAAAAAACATAGATAGGTATGCTTGTTCTCTTACATAGATCCCAATTACAAACACAATTGTGAGGTGAGTGGCTTCCTCATTGGGAAGGACCACACAAAATTAGACAAATGATATAGTGGGGTGCGATACAATTAGAGACTTTGACTAGCAAGGGTCTACCACTACTCAACATCTCTAGGCTCAAGGCCTTACATAATTTGGAGCACCTAGCACTTTGCATAATCCATCTAGGTTGTACATAACTCTTGATGTGCTATTTTGCATTATGTTTTTCCATTAGCATAAGATTTGATGCCTTTCTTTTGAAGTCATTTTGTAATTTGGATGTCATTCCATAGCCCAATTCATGAAAAACTTGCTTGAATTTTTTGGATTGTTTTTTATTTTTTTGAATTTGTTTTAGATTTTTTAAGGATGTTTTGGGATTTTTTTCCTTTTCTAATGCACTTTTTCTTGTTAATTCAAAGGAGATGAGGAATGTTCTCAATTGTTTTGCATGGAAAAGTTATGTTGAAAATGTGTTCTTAATTGTAAGATTTTTGAAATCTTTCTTTATTTTTTGGCTTTTTTTGTTATTTTTTCTTAATTTTTCTTCTTTTTTAAGTACTATTAAAAAAAGAGGGTCCCCTTTTTTGTTTAAACAAAAAGGAAAACCTTCACAATCTTTATGTCTCTCTCTACCTATCTCTCTCTCCTTCCCTCGCCCCCTCTCTCTCTCTCTCTCTCTCTCTCTCTCTTTCTATCCCCCCTACTCCTTGCATGCCTCTGGATGGGAGACCGGTTAGGAATGCCCAAAGCATCCAAGCAAAAAAGCACCAAGGGTGTAAGTGTTGAGCCTTTCCTTCCTCACTTTTCATGGGAATGTCATATGTCCCTTGCATTGTGGGTAGATGCCTAGTAATGGGAGCGCCCCCCATAAATCCTTGGCAGGTCTTATACCTTAACGGACGGACAAGTCGACACCGGGCTTGCCTATACTTCATCTTGCCTACTCACTCAAAGGGGCTTTGGACATGTGTGGCAATAGCGAGCTATTGGAGCAAGAAAATCATCAATTAATGATCACATGAATCTTAGGTGTGAAGAAATGAAGAAAACGATGAAGCTTGAAGAATGAAGTGAAGTGGAGATTCAAGAAGAGATGATTTTTATACACATGTACATTAATCTTGTAAAAACTTCACATATACTTGAAGTAGTGTCAAATCCACACTCATATCTATATATACACTTATACATGGACATGATACATATGAGAGATGAAGACTAGATGGAAAATAGATGATTAGATCATAAGTTGAAGGTGTAATATTCATCAGATGTACTATAGAAGAAGTTTTTCAAGAAGCTGTGCCTCCATGTTTCTTTTCCTTCTCCTTCTGTGCTTAATCAATTTAGAAAATCCTTTTGTGTGTCTCTAAGCCTATAGTTGATGCATCTATTGTCAAGTTTTGAGAGTCTAATTATAATCAAGTTGAGAGAATTTTGTGTAGGAACATTCATATGTGTAAGAGGTGATAAGTGACTTTTGAAATAGCTGCAATCTCCATGGTCAAAAACTTGATCAGATCTCAGTCTACAGTGTAAATTTTTGCACAAATAAGTATTAAAAATTGGAAGGTAAGCAATCTATGTCCAAAAGCATTTGATCAAAGGGGGTCTAGATTGTGAGAACTATGCCTTTAAAGTTGCATATGTGAAAGTCACTTGTAGAGAAAGCCTCTTTCAGACATAGGTTTACTTGTTGAAGTAAATCTGAAGTTTTGAAAGGTCTTTTGAAGAAAAATTTGATCATTTCATGAGTCAATGAGTGAGTTTTGTGAAGCAGACTTTCCTCAGTAAAGCTAAAGTTCACAAAAGTGTTGGTTGTTCATAATTTGGTAAAGATTTCCAAAATTGAAGGAGCTTTTGAGTTATACTTGATATAGGGTTGTTCCAAATTCAAGTATAACTTGTCTTTTTGAGATTAATCATCTCCATCAATGGTATCAAAGCAGGTTCTTTCAAAGTTGAAGGAAAGGAAGACCCCTACTATTGCACACATACAAAATTCAACATTTGAAGATTCAAAAGGACAAAGTGTGAAAGAAAAATGAAAGGGAGACACACGAGAGCAATCAAAAGGATTAGAAGGAGCAAATTTCAAAGCAAAGGTTTATTCATTACTCATAAGGTTGAAGATTTGTTAGTACAAGTGAACAAAGAAAGGAGGTAGTCTCCAAATTGAGAAATTGGATAGAGAGAACTATCTAGCTTGTTCTATGAGGATGGAAGCTCATCTTATGAGCAAAGATCTGATGGGATACATCATACGAGAAGAAGAGAAGCCAAAATTTAAAGTTCCTAGTGTTCCAACTACGGAGGAGCTTGTAGATTTGAAGGTTTGGATGAAGAAGGATGCTCAAGCTAGGAGCATTATCTACATGGCAGTGAATGATTACTTGCTTCCTCACATTAGAGGACTTGAAAGTGAAAGTGAGATATGGAATGATTTGGAGGAGCATTCTTAGAATACAATGAAATCAAGAAAGGCATCACTATGGGCTAAATTTACCACATTCAAGAAGAAAGCCTCAAAATCAATATCTGATTATGTGACAAAGATGAAAGACATTGTTGATTCTTTAGGTGTAGTTCATGAAGACATTGAAGAAGATAAATTGGTAAGACAAATTCTCACAGGTCTGAGAGGAGATGAGAAGTGGAAGCCTTTCATACTATCAACTGAACTTTCAATAGATCATTTGACTCTTGATTTGAATCAATTGCTAGGACATATGTTAACCTTTGAGCATGATATCAAAGGGGATACTCATAAGAGTGAAGGTCAAGCAATGTGTTCCAAGGATAAGAAAAAGATTAGCAAAGGAAAGCAACAATCAGTTGAAGATGAAGTCACTCCAAGCCAAGCAAACTTCCTAAGAGGAAGAGGAAGTGGCAGAAGTAGAGTAAGAGGCAGAAACAACAAGAATGATGTCAAAGCCTGTTGGATATGTGGTAAGACTAATTATCTAGTTCATGAATGTTGGCATAATAATCAAAGTGTTAGCAGGTTTAATCAGAATTATAATCAAAGAGGAAGAGGTGGAAGAAATCAGAGAGGAAGCTTCAAAGATAGAGGTAGTAGAGGCTTCTTTGGAAGGAATGGTGGAAGAAACTATCAAGATCAAACTTACAACAATACCTACTACAATTATGCATCAAATCAGAAGGAAGATTCAACCCTAATCATGAATGCAACATGTGAAGTCCCAAGTGAAGACCAAAGAGTGTTTTATATTGATTAAGGATGTAGCAATCATTTGAGTGGCGACATTGCTTTAATGACTGATTTGGAGAATAAATTAATTAATCATAGAGTTCAAACAGGTGATAATACAAAGCACAAGGTGAAGTCTATTGGATCAATGAAGGCCAAAGATGGAAGTACTCTTTTGAGTAAGGTTCTGTATGTTCCTATAATTCCAAAGAATTTGATCAATGTAGGACAAATTGTAGAAAAATGATATGAGGTGAGGTTCACTAATGATGGAGTTTATGTTGAAGACCGTAATGAAGGGTATAAGCAAATTGTTACAGGAAAGAAAGAAGGAAGGCTTTTCACATTGAAGGTACAAGGTAATGTTGGACATGCCTTGTTCACATATGGAGAGCAAAAGATATATGAGTTGGATCTTTGGCACAAAAGGCTTGGAAATTTCAATGAAAGAGGTATTAAAGAGATGATTAATAATGGTTCAGTACTTGGATTACCTAATGTTGTAGGTCAACACATGACATACACATCTGAAGCATGTCAATTAGGTAAGGCTCATAAGCAATCATATAACAAACAAGGTTTCATGTATTCAAAAAGACTTGAATTGGTGCATATAGATGTGTGGGGTCCTTCAAAGGAATTTAGCACAGATGTTTCAAGATATTATGTCATTTATGTTGATGATGCTACAAATAATGCTTATGCAATACCTGAAGAAGTATTGAATCAAAAGAAGGGTAAATCAAAGGTTCAAATTTCTGATGACGAAGAGAATTTTGAAGTTCCAATTGATGGTGAAGAATTTCCAAAGTTTGATCCATAATATGATGAATGAGAAACTTCAAGGAGTGGAGAACGCAGAAGGTCATCAAGGAACAAAAGGCAACCCATAAGGTATAGATATGATACTTCATTCTTCACTACTAAAAACTATGTTTACATGATAAAAACATATGAAGATCCTTCTACATATGATGAGGCAAAGGAAAAGAGAATTGGGAGAAAACTATGAAGGAAGAGTATGCACTCAATGAGAATGATACTTGGGACTTAGTACCGAAACCAAGTAATCAAAAAGTGATAGGATGCAAATGGGTCTACAAAACAAAGAGGTATGCAGATGGAAGTGTGTCTAGGTACAAAGCTAGACTTGTTGTAAAAGGATATGCACAGACATATGGTGTGGACTATGATGAAACCTATAATCCTATTGCAAAGATGACAGCCATAAGAATTCTCATAGCTATTTCTACATGCAAAGGTTGGAAATTGTCTCAATTAGATGTGAAGAATGCATTTTTAAATGGTTATATCTCAGATGAAGCTTACATGGAACAACTAGATGGTTTTAAAGATCAATTTTATCCAGATCATGTGTGCAAGATCAAGAGAGTTTTGTATGGCTTGAACCAGGCCCCAAGGGCATGGAATTACAGGCTTGTAAAGTTCTTGAAGGAACTTGGTTTCCAAGCATCAAAGGTAGATAGAAGCTTGCTAATCAAAGCAAGTGAAGATGGATTTATCTATGTTTGTATTTATGTTGATGAAATAATACTTACAGGTATAGATGATAAAGGTGTACAAATGCTTAAGAAGCAAGTAGAGAAAGAATTCAAGATCAATGAATTTGGAGATTTTTCATATTTCTTGGGAATGGAGATTTCATATACTCAACATGGAGTATATGTGACTCAAGAAAGGTATTTGAAGAATTTGTTAATCAAATTTAAAATGGAAGATTGTAGGATAGCATCAACTCCAATGGAAGTGAATGAAAAATTGAGTAGATATGGAGGAGAAGAATTCAAAGACATTAAGATTTATCATATTTTGGTGGGTATCTTGATTTATGCTACATTGACAAGGCCTGATATATCATATGAAGTTGGAGTTCTATCTCAATTCATGCATTGTCCTAGAAAGAAACATTGGATTGTAGGTCAAAGGGTGCTAAGATATATCAAGGGCACGCTTAATGTAGGTTTGTATTATGGGTTCACTTCAGATACAAGAGTCAAAATATATAGTGATGTAGATTGGGCAGGTAACTCTGATGATAGAAGATCAACACATGGGTATTTGTGTTTCATGGTGTTCTAAGAAGCAACATACAATTGCTTTTTCATCTATAGAAGCAGAGTACAAAGGTATGGTAGAAGCTACAAAAGAAGTCATATGGCTAAAAACTCTCATGAAGAGTTTTGATATCAATATGAGTACTCCCATCATTTGTGGAGATAACATGAGTTCTTTGTATTTGGCAAGTAACCCTGTGTTTCATGCTAGGACTAAACATATTGAGATTCAATATCATTTTATAAGAGAGAAGGTTATTGATAAAGAGATAGAAATCATGCATACTCCTACAAAAGATCAACTTGCAAATATGTTAATAAATAGCTTGGATGGACCTAAGTTGTAGAAATTTAAAGATATGGCAGGGATAAAGAAGATGTAGGTAATCACAATTGATCGTTGAGGGGGAGCTATTGGAGCAAGACAATCATCAATTAATGATTACATGAAGCTTAGGAGTGAAGAAATGAAGAAAAGGTTGAAGCTTGAAGAATGAAGTGAAGAGATTCAGGAAGAGATGATTTTTATACACATGTATATTAATCTAGTAAATACTTAACATATAGTTTGAAGTAGTGTCAAATCCACACTCATATGTATATATACACTTGTATATGGACATGATACATATGAGAGATGAAGATGAGAACAAGTGCATCATGTAAATTTTCATCAGAAATGGAATGATTTGCATCATCACATGAAACCTATAAAGGTGGAGAAGTTGCCTCATTAGGACCAGCACTAGACTGTCCACTTGTAAAAAGAGGCAGCAAAGTATCATACATGTCTTTAGAGCTAACATATGTCTCCTTAGTACATGAAAGTAACGGTTGAATAGAATCTTCCACAAAAACAACATCATGGCTAACCAGAATGTGTTTAGTCTGTGGATGATACAAATGATAGCCTTTGTTTTCATAATTGTACCCAACAAAAGTACATTTCATCGCTTTATCATCCGATTTCTTGCGTTGTTGTTCAGGCACTAATGCATATGCTAAACAACCAAAAACACATAGGTGAGCAATAGATGGCTTATGTCCATGCCAAACCTCATATGGAGTGATAGATTGCAATGCTTTAGTGGGACAAGTGTTAAGTACATATGTTGCACATAACAACCTCAAGCCAGAACTATGTGGTAAAGCCTGACTTTTGATCATACATCTCACCATCTCCTTGAGTGACCTATTCTTCTGTTCAGCAACTCCATTCTATTGAAGTGTATATGGCACTGTACATTGATGTTTTATCCCATGTTCAGCCAAAAATGCATTAAAGTCAGAAGACATGTATTCCCCCCCTCAATCTAAATGGAGGGTGCTCATTTTACATGCTGATAGATTTTTCAGCCAAAAACAAAAGATATTTGAAGCACATAAACACTTTGGACTTTTCTTTCAATGGATATACCTATGCATGCCTCGAAAAATCATCCATGAAGGTCATGAAGTAAAGATAGTTTCCAAAAGAACATGTCCATAGGACCACAGACATCACTATATACAAGCTGAATTTTTTGAGTAGCTCAAACTGAACCATCTTTTGGGAAGGATGAATGCTTCATTTTTTCCAAAATATAACCTTCACAAACATGTTTACCAAGTGCCTCAAGTTTAGGAAAAGAGGAAACCATTTTAGATTTATATAGGTGTAACAAACTAGCAAAATTCAGATGACCAAAAGGTGCATGCCAAAGATCTCACGTAGCCTGAGAATCATGTACTGCACATGTTGAATCATTCACAGATTTTTCATAGTTTATGAGTGTATACAGCCCACGACATCAAATGCCAGAAGCAATAATCATGTCACCATTTGGCAGATCATGATCTGTACATCTGTCATCAAAAAATTTTAGAAACAAGCCAATCTTGGCTAAAGTTATAATTGATAATAGATTCTTCTTAATCTCTGGCACAAATAGAGCATCTAAAAATGTGAAAGAACTACCATCAGTAGTAGTCAAAATGGTCTAACCAACTCCTATGACAGGTAAGAGGAGTTGTTGGCGCATGTGATAGTATTCACTGTAGGGGTAGGCTAGAGCGAAGTGAAGAAACTACGCTGCACGGTAATATGTTTGGTTGCCCCACTATCAAAGTACAAAACATCTGAGTCTACTACATAAATGCATTGTTCAGGAGAGGATGGGTTAAAACTGCAAACAGTAGCAAACACCCATTCTTCATTCTTCACTAGATTAGCAAACTCTGTTTTCAGTGTAGAGGTCTTTGCAACAATCATTCCAGCCTCTTTTTTCTTTGCCTCTTTTAGAGTTAGTTTTGGATAATTCTTTATGGCATGATCATTTGCTTTACAATACTTGCAAAACAATTTTTGCTTTTTTGTTTTCTTCTCTTCTCTGTCTTCCTTCTTCGATTGTGAAGAATCAACAGTTTTTGCTTACTAATAGAAGAGCTCCATTTACCTTGGCCCTTCTAACTAGCCAAGAAAGCTTGATCTACAACATGCATAATGGACCTATTCTGCCTAGACTAGTCTTCTTGCAATAGAACAAAGACTAATTCCTCAAATGTTAAGGCATTTAGATTGCCTTTCATCATCAAACAAAGAGTAGAAGCAAAGCTTTGATATGAATCAAGAAGACCATTTAGAACAGTCTGCACAAGAGAATTGCCAGGCAAGACTTCATCAGGAAAAATCAATTATTCTTTCAAATCTTTGATCTTTGTTAGAAAATTGTCCATTGAATCATTCATGTGCTCACTCTCCAAATGTTTTCGGAGGTAAGCAACATGAGCCACATTCCTTGCCTAGTATAAAGTGGTAAGTGTATCCAAGCATCCTTAGCTGTTCTGCAAGAGCAAAATATCAAGAATAATGGCACATTTGATAGACAAGGATTTCAATGACTATGCCTGAGCATCTCTGCCATCCCAACAAATTTGTTGTGTAGTAGGTGCAATAGGAACTGCAGCACGAACAGGAACATGAAGAATATCATCATCTTAAGCATCGTCTTCATCAAGTTTAGTACCTGCATTTGCGGGTGTAATAGGACATTTTTCAACGCCCTAGACAATATCTTCCATAGTCCTTTTGCAACCAATACATGAAACATCATATAAGCCCACAATGGATAATTGGTACTATCCAACTTATCATCAATAGACATCATATGGAATACATCACTGCTTTCAACCATGGCCATCGACTAAAATACCTTGATGCAAAAAATTGACTATATCTCAAAAGGTTGAACAGAATTACCCTATCGAGTTCTGCTAAAGGTGCTTATACTAGAAAACCAAAATTTTCATATATCTTTGGCACAAAAAAACGAAATAGCTTGCACAAGCATTGTGGTAGTGCATTCGAAGGCCAAAACGAGCTCAGATCGCGATTTTAGCATGACAATGCGAAGTGGTTTTGATCTCTTAAATCAACCTAAGTATGGTCACCAAATTTTGTGCGATTATGAGACTATGACCGAAGAGGTGTTGATGATGCCCTAGATGAAGCAACACCCTGCTCTGATACCAATTGCTGGAGTTTGAGGTTTATGGAAGCATGCAAACAACACAAGGAAGAAGAAGAGGCTTGGAGCACAACACACAATACTAAATGTATTACCACTAGAATGTACAAAGATAAGTAACCTGTTATCAATAGGTGTATATACAAGCTAGGGGGAAAAACATCCTAATGAGGGAAAAAAGTGCCCCGACGGTCCTAGTGTGTTCACAGACACCACTACCTAAATATTTCAACATGTTCTTCCCTTTGCCATTCTTGCCCTTCCTTGAAGATGATGTCTTGCTATCTCCTCTAAATCTGAATCTTCTTCCTTGGACTGCTTCCACTTGCTTTTTCTTTTTTTCCCCTTCTTGCCACTCTTGTCTTTTCCTTTGCTAGTTATAGGACTTGTGAGTGGCCATCCTTCTTTGATGTGTCTCCTATGGCAACCTCTTTTGCCACTAGGTGTGCGATCAACTCCTCAAGAGTTGGTAGAGGATCTCTATACAATATGGTAGTAATGAAGGGTTTCCACTTGTCTTCCCCTCTCAGCCCATTGAGAGTAATCTGCACAAGGTCTTCCTTATCTACTTTACAGCCAATGGATGTCAAATGCTCCCTCAACTCCTTCACCCTCAAGGTGTAGCCAAAAATAGATTGACCACTACCCTTCTTCAAAGAATGGAGTTCATTCTTGAGTTGCATCTTTTTGCTTCTTGTGGAACTGGCATATATCTTCCCTAAAGCCTCCCACACATCTCTAGCATGATCAAACTATGATATATGACCAATCATAGTGTTAGAGATTACATGTGATATGTAGAAGATAGCTTTCCTATTCCTTTCCTCCAAATCCTTCAACATCTTTAATTCTTGATTGGTTACCTTTCGAACTTTGGGATCCACATCAGGCTTATCTTCATCTCCACACATAATAGGCAATAAGCCTTTACTCATGATGTAGTTCATGACTCTGACCCTCCATGGTTGATAGTTGTCTTTGTCAAGAAGCTCCACTTTTTGACCTAGATCTGTCATAATGAATGGGAAATTAGGGTTACACTGAAATGTACCTCTTAGCCTTGATGTCCAAGCTTTTGTGTCCTCCTCTTAGATTCTTCAAAGGATATTTCTTGCTCTGATACCAATTGATGGAATTTAATCTCTCATATTTGCACACTGGAAGTGAAATGAACCCAATACCTAGGTCCCTTCATACACCTTTTCTGCTACCCTACAGAAAAATGTTAATTCACCTACCTTACACTAATCCAAGTCAATTGAGATTTTGGCCACACTTATTATGGTTCATAATATTTCCAACAAGCAATAGATCACCTCAAGATCTATGTAGGTCAGTCAACAACTTTGTACAAGATAGACTATGCAGAGATGTAGGATATGCAGAACTTAGGGTTGCAAAGATACAATGATTTCTCTGCACATAAAGCGGATTTCAAGAAGCCCTCTTATGGAAAGTAACATACATACATACATAAACTATTGACTGCATTTTAAATCTCTTGAATCAGATATGTACACAAAGAGTTTCAACTCTTACAAGTAGACTTTGTATATACCTACAAGAGACTAGAGACGATGTGGGATTGATAGCTCCTGCTTACTCCTATGTCTATATAATTCCCTCCTCTACATTTTCCTATCTTGGGCAGTTGTGCTTTAGCTCCTTGAGCTTTGGATAACTCTCTCCTTGAGCCTCCTTGAGTATATGACTCTTGGTCTTCAAGGACCTGCTAGATTTCCATGACTTCCATTGGGAGGGGACCATCCTTATAAGGTCCTCCAAGCCTAAGTCAGCCTACCTATGTTCTAGGGTCATGGTAGCTTGATCCATTCCCAATATAATCTCCACCATTGATCTATGGGGTAAATCCAATGGTAGAAAGGTAGGATCAACAATCATTTGTTTGTAACCCTTGATCTTGCTTAATCCACACTAAGAATCAAGTCTAGATCCAATGGCCCACATCAAATATACCCTTCCCCAAATTATGAAAGCTACTTTTTTTTTCTAACCCTTGATTTAGGTTGATCCTCATAGAGGATCAATCTCGAATCCAACAGCTTAGAAGTAACCATCCTAACTATCCATCTACAATCTACTCTAGACCCCATCTGACCTCAAAGTCAGGAACCTACCAATGTCCAACACTCTCACATGCCTTCTCCTCATAATGGAGGCCTTACAAAATAGAGTGTTATGGAACAATGGTGTTATTACATAAAGGTGAGGCATTGAGCATATTTAACACCCCCCTCAATGTCCACCTTGAGCTTGCATAATTCACACTTTTAGCAGTTGTTACAGGGACAAATCAAGTGAAAGCAAACTTTTCTACGTGAAGCAATTGGATGTTCCTTAGCATTGTTGAATGTTGTAAGAGGGGAGCCTCTATGGAAAATATGGAAAGAGAGGCGTGCATCCAACTTTGGAAGCCCTCTTTGGGAATGGTCGATCAAAAAATCTATTTTCCTTTTAGGGAAAAGAATTTTCAATTGTAAGAAGCCCCTACCCTTTAGACATCATAGAGTGTTCTTCCTACAGAGCAACGAGATCAAAACCAACTGGGCCCCACATGAGGGGAACGAGAGGGTTATCAACCTTCTTTGTAAAATTCTCTAGTAATCTATAAGCAACCCTCACGTTGTGGGATATGGGGAGTCCATGGGTGCTAGGCCCCTTCACTTGTACAATTGTAATTTCTATTAATTAAAGTTTGGAAGAGCAGGCTATGTCGAACTTCCTTTAAAAAAAAACTATAAGAAATGGTCCCAACAGAAAACCTAAAAACATGCATAAACTTATCCTAAAAGCCTTCAAATTCGGATCCTGATTCAAAGCCCGATGAAATGTTAGTTTTTTTTTTCTTTATATAGAAAAAGAATATGGATGATATCATATGTCTACCTGACTAAAAGTATGACTTCAAATCAATCATGCTTTTACAACCAAAACTTATTGATAATTTATCAATTGTAATTGTTTTCCATAGGTTGTAGCTATTCTGTCGTTTTCTTTTTGCGTGATAGAAACTAAAATATGTAGAAAAATGTATAGAGAGACATGTCATTGCAATAACGTATTAGATAGCCTTAAGATATGTCTGACCAATAAATGGCTGCAGATGAGAAAAATATATACATGTTTACGTAACTATGAACTCTAAGCACAATGTGTGCGCATATATACACACACATTCACACATAGAAAAAAACGAAAAATAATAAATAAATAGATAAATGTATACATACACATACATCCATGCTTACATACATAAATACATACACATGCATACATACATACATGCATTCATACATACACACATATATGCATACATACATACATATGTGTCTTTTGAATCAATCTAGGTTGTTTGATTTTTTTTGAAGGGATTTCGATCTTAATACATACATGACTTTTGAATCAAGATAGGTTGTCTGATTGTTTTTTTTGTAATTAAGTTTGATCATTGAGAGTCACTCTTTAGTCACTGAGAGTCACTAAGTTTGATACACTCTTTAGTATCAGTTGGAAATAATTGTAAATGCAATGAAAGATAGGCATAGCACCCATGGGACCCCATGAATCCCACAAAGTAGGGGTTAGATGCTTGGAAACTATTAGGATAAAGAGATCAATGGCTTGCTAAGGTAGCAATAGGGAAGGAACAACTTTAAGACTAAACAAAGTGACTGATTTGGACTACCGGAAGACACAAGAACTAGTTTGGATTGCCTAAAGACCTAAAAATTACCCAGAACATCCATCTCAACACACATGTGTTGAGGGGTGTCTTGCTATAGCCTATAGGGGTTGAGCCCCCACCCCCAAACCTAAGAGGCAAAGGCACCAATCACTCAATCCAGCACATATGGACATGCCATTTGATTGTTAAAAAAAAAAAGGGCCAGCTACAATAAAAGGACCAGCTACAATAATATTAAGAAAGAAGAAAGTACAAGAGAAAAAAGAAGGCCAATGGCCTTATTGCCCTTTGAAAAGGGAAACTACCGAGAAGAACAAAGAAGCTTGATGATGTCTCGATCACCTTAATATAGGAGCCATTTAGATTTGTTGTTCTTTATAACAAAGACTCTATTGTGCTTAAGGGAGGGGGGAAATCTTAGTGTTTTTTATTCTTCTAGCCAAAAAGTCAATAGACCATATGATTCAACAAGTGCCATCCTTGACATGCCATTTGATTGTTGTATCAAAAGCTTACTAGGATTTCATGATTCAACCTTTTATTCCAAACATATTAGAGTTGGAAATGGTCCACATGTTCATGCATTTATGATAAAAAGCTTCATCATGCGATCATGGCAGTGTTGCCTAATAGCATATGCTCATCACATGGCTTGCACGTTTTTCATATACTGTTGGTGCATTTTGCCCAAGCCTACATGCTTGATATACTTGATATTATCCTCATTTGTAAGTCACATGAGTAGTCATGTGAACACCTCTCGTAAAAGAGTACATTTTATCTCTTGTAAATGGAAAAAGAAAAAAGGAAAAGGATGGCTTACCTCATCCATGATGTAAAAGCAAATTCGTGGTTCTAACTACCTAAAACCATGAAATTTAGAGCTGAGGTAATCTCTCCTAACTTTGGGGATCACTTTTAGGTGGAGCCATTCGAATTCGAATTCAAAATTCCCTCCAAGAATAGCTATAAAAGGAGCAAGAAGGAAGACGCGATTAGCAAGCCTTGTACGTGACCACTTGATGTCATTTTGTAGATATTGAAGAGCTTACTCCATAGCTCTATCATTCTACTCCCATTGTGCAAAGATTCATTGCCAATGTGGTTGTAATCATATGTGAATCTATACATTTATCATCATCTACTTCTCTGTTTTGTTCTCTGCTATACTCACTCAGAGCAGCAACTTCAGAAGCTCATATCTCGAGTTCTACTGAACCTTTTTCAGTGATTTAACTTGCGTTGCATAGCTTGTACTGTCTATTTTGTGCATGTAAATTTTCAAGGTCATTGGAATAATACTTTTGGCGATATCTGCATTTTACTGCTTACTGGTCTATCTCTGCAGAGCCCCGAGAATTGTGGGAATGTTCCAGAAATTGATGAAACTTTTTCTCAGTGCTCAGTCCATCATTTGAAGTGTTTCAACTTGGATTGAGAAGCTTGCTAAGTCTATTTGCTATTCCCAAAAGGAATTTTTCTAATTCCTACCAGGTTGAGAGCACTGTTTATTTTGTCCAGCAGGTGTATGTCCAAAAATAGAAAGTTTTGGGAGCTAGCCATTTCGCAACTAGTCTGTCTTGACTTAAACTTTTGGGATACATGTTCCAAAGTACTTGGCTGATATTTTGGTGGATTTAGGAAGCTCAAAGGGTCTACTAATCAACTCTGAAGTCTTAGTTGGCTGGTGTGAAGCTGGTTGTAGCAGCACCTACTCATCTTTGGATTGCATCCACCATCTCTCTTCACATATACGAAGTCCCAAAACTCAAAATATATACATAATAATTCAAGAAATATAAGAAATTAAGCTTTTTCTCTTTCTTGGCAATGGATAGAGAACAGGTCACTCATGGAGATGGCAAGGTGTATGGTCAAGAGTCAGGCTTTACCACATAGTTTCTGGCTTGAGGCTGTGATGTGTGTAGCATATGTACTGAACATGTGTCCCACTAAAGCGCTGCAGTCTATCACTCCATATGAGGCTTGGCATGACCGCAAGCCATCTCTTGCTCATCTGTGTGTTTTTGGTTGTTTGGCATATGCATTAATGCCTGAACAACATCATAAAAAATTGGATGATAAAGCAGTAAAATGTATTTTTGTTGGGTACAGTTCTGAAAGTAAAGGCTATCGTCTCTATCATCCACAGACTAAACACATTCTGTTTAGCCTTGATGTTGTTTTTGTGGAAGATGCTATTCAGCCATTGCTTTCATGTACTAAGGAGACATCTATTAGCTCCAAAGACATGTATGATACTTTGCTGCCTCTTTTTACAGGTGGACAGTCTAGTGCTGGTCCTAATGAAGCAACTTCTCAGCCTTTGCAGGTTTCATGTGATGATGTAGATAATTCTATTTCTGATGTAGATGTACATGATGCACTTATTGATCAGAGAGCTGATATTGAGCAGGCAAGAACTATGCCAAAATGGCTGGTGCACACCTTACGTGACAGCAAATTAGATGCACCTCTTTCATATCGTACTCGTTCAGGCTCTCATAGTGCCTCTTTTGCATCAGATTGCTATGCTATGGCTGCATCTAGTCTCTGTGATGAGAATGAGCCTGTTTCGTTTGATGAAGCACAAAATTCAGAAAATTGGATGGTTGTTATGTAATCTGAATATGATGCTATAATGAAGAATGGTACTTGGTCTTTATGTGACTTGCCTCCTGGCAAGAAGGCCATTGGCACTAAGTGGGTATACAAGCTGAAGCATAAACCGGATGGTAACAGGTATAAGGCTAGGCTTGTTGCAAAGGGTTATGCACATGAAAGAGGCATTGATTTTGATGAGACATTTGCACCTACATGTCGTATGACTACTTTTCACAGCATTTGTGCACTTGCAGCTCATCATGGTTGGAATGTACATCAGTTGGACATTAAAACAGCATTTTTGAATGGTGACTTGCATGAAGAAGTGTATGTTTTTCAGCCCCGTGGCTTTGTACAAAAAGGGCATGAAAACCAGGTGTGCAGGTTAAAGAAGGAATTATATGGTTTAAAGCAAGCACCACGTGCTTGGTATGAGAAGATACATGCCTATCTAGTTGCACAAGGTTTTGAAAATAGTCCAACTCAAAGCACCTTATGTGTTAAGCGTGCTATTGATGTGCTTCTGATCATTTTTGTCTATGTTGATGACATGCTGCTCACTGGTCCTATTGAGAAGAATATTGCTGATTTTAAGGCTGATTTGCATGCCTTATTTGAGATGTCTGATTTGAGGCATTTGCATCACTATTTGGGCATTCAATTTATGCAAGTTGATGGTGGAATGTCTTTGTGTCAAACGAAATATATTGACACATTATTGCAGCGTTTTTGTTGGTGTAAATTGCAAGCCTACACATTTGGCTCAAAGGATGCATTAAAGTCTACACATACATGAAGAAGCATAGGAACATATGCTAGTGGTTAATTACCACTTTACCTCATTGTAAAAGTCAAATTGACTTAGAATCTTTTGTAATACCCTACCAAAGTGAGTCGTGGAAAAGTAGTTCATTTGATTGAAGGAATATCTCCAAGCATTTAGGATCTTGATCATAGGGAGCCAAAATTTGAATTTGAATTCAAATCTTTGCTCATTACATATAAAAGTGAACATGAAAAGTCGCGGGTAGAGAGATCATTCCCGAGCCTCATTCTACTGATTTTGAGTGTGTGTGAGGAGTATACTATAGCCTACACCTCTCTACACCATTAGGCAATGTTGTTCATGCCAATGGGATTGTAAACAAGTGTTCATTAATAGATACATTTACATCATTCATCTCTGAGTTCTCTGTTAGTCTACTCAAAAGTCTGTCAACTTATCAAGGGCATATCTCAGTCAATTCTTCACCAAAGTCAGTGATTCAAAGCTTTTTGGATTCAGCTCAAAGTCATCTACGTGCTGTCAAAGTTTGAAGTAATTCTATTCATCCATTTGAGAGAAATCTGCGTCGAGGTGAGCTCTAGTCATTTTCTGCTACAGTCCTAAAAAGTCGGGGGTATAGCTAAACTTGCTAAATTGATTTCTCTTAGCATAGTTTATCTTTTTACGTCATTCCAATTGCAAATGGTAGCTTACTAAGCTAATTAAATACCCCTAGAAGGAATTTTATCAATTTCTACTGTGTTGGTCACACTGAGCAAAACATTCAACAAGTGTCAAGACATAAATAGAAGGTTTTCTTGAGTTTGTGAACTTCAAAGTTATCTGTTTTGGTTCAATCATTACACACATCACTTCCAAAGTACATAGGCCATTTTTTGGTGTTATTGGAAAGCTAAGAAGGTCTATTTATCAATTTTGAAGCAAAAGAGGGCTGGTACAAAGCAGGTGTAGCAGTACCTACTCAGTCTCTTGGAGCATCCTTCCATCTTTCCCAACAGTTTTGGCCTTGAAGATTGTAAGCCTATTGCCACTCCTATGGAGATAGGTTTATGATTGAGTCTTCATGATGCTGGAGATGCATTTGATGTTGTTCTCTATCAGCAAGTTGTTGGATGCTTGATTTACTTATGCATTACTCGGCCAGATATTCAGTTTGTTGTCTCATAGATGAGCAGGTTTATGCATTGCCGAGGAGTCAAGCATTGGCAGGCAGTTAAGCGTATCTTTTTCTATTTGAGTGGTACTCGGCTACTTGGGTTGTTTTATCCCAAGGGGGGATCAGTACGGCCAGATTTGCATGCTTTTTCTGACTTTGATTGGGATGGTTGCTATGACACTCGTATGTCCACTAATGGCTTTTGCTTCATGTGTGGTAGCTCATGTATATCTTGGTTGAGCAAGAAGCAGCCTACTGTGGCCACTTCTAGTTGTGAGGCTCAGTATAGGGCAGCTTTCACAGCGACTGTTGAGTGTGTGTGTGGCTCAGACGCGTTATGGCTGATTTGGATGTTGGTCAGACTTCTGCCACCACCATCTTCACTGACAGTTAGAGCGCATTGGTAGTTGCGAGGAACCCTGTGTTCCATGCTTTCACTAAGCATATTGAGGTGCATTATCACTATGTCAGGGAGAGGTTCTCTGCTGGGGAGATGAGCTTGGCATATGTGCCCACGTAGGAGAACATTGCAGACCTTTTCATGAAGGCTCTGCCTAGGGAGAAGTTTGAAGCTTTTCGCAAAGCTTTGGGCTTACTTCCTTTTGTGGATTGATTTCCGCATAGCTTGGCACTTCCTTATACATGAGTGCCAGCTCCTTGTTCACCGCATCACTCCCAGGGGGGATTTGTTGATATATTTAGGTAGTGATGTGTGTGAACACACTAGGACCGTCGGGGCACTTTTTTCCCTCTTTAGGAGGTTTTTTTCCCCCGGCTTGTATATACGCCTATTTCCCTCATGGGCTACTTATCTTTGTACATTCTCTAGTAATACATTCAGTATTGTGTGTTGTGCTCGAAGCTTCTTCTTCTTCCTTGTGGTGTTCGCGTGCTTCTGTAGACGTCTAACTCCAACACCTTTTTTGTCAAATCTATCATCCAAGGAGGTAACCATGTTGAAGTCTCCCATAATGACAAGAGGGTCAACTAAGGTATAGATCTCCTCCTCAAAAAATATTTCTAGTGTTACTAAGGTTGGAATCATAAACACTATCTATGGTAAAGCTAAGGGGATTTTCATCAAAGAACAAATCCATTGTTGAGTAGGGTTGATGTCAACCTTATTGACAAGATGAGAAATGGGAGAACTAACACCAAGTGTAGATCCATCATTGCCAAGGGAATGGTCAATGAAATACCACTCATGTTTGAAATAGATGCTCTTATGGTTGGTAAACAACTTGTTACCTTTAACCTTAAGTTATTTAAGACATACGAACTTAGGCATTAATGAAAACTCTTTCGAGCAATTACAAATAGCCTTCACTCTAACAGGGTGAGTGAGACTTTTCGCATTTAAACTAATAAGATTTAAAGAATTGATTCCCACCAAATAAAGAAAATTCAAAGCAAACAACTCTAGAAAAGCAACCAAAAAGTAATATAGACTAACTATCCAAAATATCATAGTAGCACAAAACAAAATCAGAATCATTTCTTAAAAGACTTGGGGGGCTTAATCAAGAAACCAAAGGTTCTAAGAGAATATTTCCTTTTTGGTTTTCTTGATTCTTGCAAGGAAGATCCAATCTCATCATATTGTGTCATAGGCACATCTTTGACAGTTTGCACTTTATGAGCCATTTGATCAATATTTTGTGGATTTTGAGCAATGAGTTTTAAGTAAACGAATCAACATAAAAAATTAACACTACCTTGGTTAAAATCAATACGTGTTGTGGATCAAAGTAGTAACATTACAAGGACCCCTTACATATTTGAAATGCTTCCTATTCCAAACTTGATTCCACCCTTTATTATCAGTAAAGTTAGATTTGCCATTTACCCAATCAAACAAATTATTTCTAAACCTAACTCTATTGGAATTAAACAGTAAACTATTCAATTTTTTTTATGTGTTAGAAAATTTCTTAATGCATTTGAGGATCAATGTGATAAAGTAGATGACGCCATTGTGCTTGATGAAGAAAATGCGCATCCTATATTCAAAGTGGATTTGATGATCTTGTCATCATGATCTCACATCAAGATGAAATGCTAATATGGAATTTCTCTCTTACCTCCAAATTGGTTTCTCTCATTTGAAGCTTAGCATAAGGTCTAGCTTCCTCATAAGCTCTCCTAATGTTTCCTTGTGCAATTCTAACAATGTCGTTTCCTCTTAGGGTCTTTGGCATTATACCATAATTGGACTATTGTACATTTTTTGTTTAGTCTGTTATTCATGCATGAAGCATAAACTTTGGTATCTAATTGAGCTCCTCTTTCTTTCCTATCCATCCACAAATGTTTTGCCCTACTCATATTAACTCGTATTTCCAACATTTACAAGAATAATTTCCAAAAATGGATAGTAAAGTCCCTATCTTGGTCACACTTGATGTCTAGCAATAGGCCATATAACTAGTATAGATTCTAGAGACTTCACTAGTTTCATGTTCAATTAGACCTAGTTATTTCATTAGCCTGATGTCTAGTTAACCTAGTTATTTCATTAACTAGTTGCCATATAGTTATTTCATTAACCTAGTTGCCATATAACTATCTTGGTCACACCTTATGTCTAGCAACAAGCAAATTCTAGAGACTTCACTTGTTGCATGTTTAATTAAACCTAGTCATCTCGTTAACCTATCTAGTATTACCTAAATTGTGTTATTCCCTATCTCAATTTTAATTAGGTCACTAAGATACTCTCTCATCTTTTGTTAGGAGTCTTGGAGCCTTTAGATGACTTCTATATTACTCTTGGATTTTATTGCATTTTCCAAATCTTAAATAGGAAGTTTGAGCTTCCTTTTTTTTGTTAGGACATGGTGGATAAGACTAGGGTGTCATGTGTTCTGTATGTGGAAGGTTCAAAGGTTAGACTCCGCGGAAAAATACAAATATGCCATTAGTTTCATGCAAGAAAATCCAAAAGATATAATTTTTGTTATGGGAAGATACTGAAAAAATTCGAGCTTTATACATATTTATAAAAAGCCTTTTTCTTATTCATATTTATCAAAAGCAAGATTCTTCTGTTTTGCGAAATATGGAGAGCCTACAAATATGAAGAGCCTACAAATATGGAGAGAGCCTTGAAATTCGGATCCTAATTCAAAGGCTGATGAAATGTTAGCTTTTTCTTTTATATAGGAAAAGAATATGGATGATATCACATGTCTACTGGGCTGAAAGTATGACTTTATAATCTCCACAATAGTATTTGATTTCTATAGTTTGTGGCTGTTGATTTATTGGAAAATAAAATATGTAAAAAAAATGTGTAGAGAGGCATGTCATTGCCATAACCTACTTAGATGGCCTAAAAATAGGTGTCACCAATTATTGATTACACATAAGAAAAATGTATTTACGTTACTTTGATCCTTAGCACGATGTGTGTGTACATATATTCACACACGTACATACATATGATCCTTAGCACGATGTGTGTGTATATATATGCACACACATACATAGATGCACACACACACGCAGCACAATATGTATACTATGATGCTAAGCACAATATGTGTGCGTATACGCACACACATGCAATTATATATATAGAGAGAGAGATGTCTTACAATCATATATCCTCCTAGCTAGACACCTCGGGATTTCTCAATAGACCACTATTTTGGTTGCTTGCCAAAGTTAACCACACGCCTTTCAATTCCAGAACTTCCAGAGTGCTTTGCTCCTAATGGCATTCCATGAACCATATGAGCACCTGATAGCTTCCCCAAGCAAAGCTTGCTTTTGTTTAACTTGATTAGGCAATAAAGGAGCTTTTTGAGGCATTGCCAAGCCAGAATGCATCTAGGAAAAGAGAAGAAAAGGTGTCCCAAGTGTTCCCTACCACTCATACATTGCTTACACCAAGGAGGAGAACCACAAATTTTATCAGCTTTGACATTGGTGCATATCCCCCTTCAAAATATACCACATTAGTACCACTTTCTTATTCTCAATAAGTGGGTGCCACAACCCTTGAGCTTGAATTCCCATTTGATACAATGTGTAGTTCAAACACCATTTCTTGCTAGGATATTGATGAAAGTCTAGATTTCTTTTGATTATAAAGATCTCCTCCATCTTGTTTTAACTTGTCCACGTTGTGCACTCCAATCAAGGGGGTTATTAGCCTAGCATGAGGTGGGACTTAGATTCATCCCAAGTGGCAATTCTGTGTTTTAATAGACGCCACTCTTCAAAGTCAATTCGATGATTCAGATCAAATTCTTCAAACCTTATTCAATGCCTTTTGCCTTGGTGGTAGAGGTGCTTCAATATTGGAAAACATTTATTCCAAAGTCTCTTAGCTCTTTGGATGTTCTCAAACTCCACGTTCATGATACTCATGATTGGTAAACAAATTGATTCATTCTATCTAGTCCCAACAGACCACTTCCAATAATTACTCATGGTGGAGAAAGGTTTTGTCTAGTTCCACCCTTTCCACATGTGGCACACAAGGTCCTTGGGGATAACTAGAAAGAGGGGAGAACAAGAGAATAATTAATTTGATCTCTTTTCACTTGGGGATCTTGACTAGAGAGAGTTTGTCATTGTTTCTAAAAATTATATTAGCCAAAGACCGTTCCACATTATTCCAAGCTTTAATCATCCATTGTGTCCACCATCTTGTTTTCCATGGCTTCCACATCAAGAATGACCATGCCTCACTCGTCCTTTGGGCTAGATCATATTTTCCACTTAATCTTCAAAACTCATCTTCTATTGTTCTCCCCCCAAAAGGATGTTTCTATAGATCCTTTCTAGCTTGAGCATCTCCTTATTGCATTGTTGCTTATTTGTATCATAGAAAGAACACTTGTTAGCTATTATTGAACAACATATGGCTTGTATTTGGCATGGCCATTTGGGCCAAATATCACATGGTGGAATAGAAAATCTTTCTTATTCTAACTACTTACCTGTGTTATCTTTCTCTGATTTTTCATTTTGTGAGCATTGTCAATATGGAAAGCAAACTAGGAATGTGCACAAGATGCACATTGACTCTTCAATTCAGCCTTTAGATCTCATTCATACAGATGTGTGTGGTCCTATGCCCACAAGGTCATTAGGTGGTTCTCTTTCCTTTTTCACTTTCATAGATAATGCTACTAGAAAAGCCTGGGTATATCCTATCAAAGCAAAGGATGAGGTATTCCCTACTTTCAAAAAATGGCTTGCTTTAGTTGAGATTGAAAAAGGAACTAAGCTTAAGGCTTGTTGGGGCTTCACTTACTAATTAGACATGAAGACAAGAAGATTTCAAGGAGAAGAAGAAGGAGTAAGAACTATAGAATTTAGACATTCAGAAACCTATGCTTATGTGAAGGGACAAATTCACAATTGTAATATAGTGTAAAACTAGAGAATCAATTCTATTATGAGAATCCCGGAGATTATGCGATTCTTGAATTTAGGAGCGTACAGATTAGTTGTGTATATAAGTTCATCTGACGGAGCAGACATAGAGACACACAGAGAAAGAGAGGGATGTAGACTACATTAGAATATAGACTGTATTAGATACAAACTGAGTGTAATTATAGTAGAGAGTAGATAATTGGATTTCTAAGTCCCACATGTGAGAGAGGCAGTCGAGATAATTTCTGAGAGAGATGATGATGGAAGGTTACTTAGTGTAGGAGAAATTTCTATGGTTATGAGCAAAAGAAGGTCATACCATTCTGTACACATCATCTATAATACAAAACAAATATTTGTGGAATAGGAATTGTGTCAATTCTCTCTATGTGAAGAAATCTAAATGATTTCATAACTCTATGAATGTCAGTTACAGATATAAGTTTTTCGGTGCATTCTTCTTGATCCTGTCAAAGTCAGTTCTTGACATGTAGTGTAAAGTTTTCATAAGTGATAGTTCACTGTGAAACTATCATCTTCTACTATAGACGAAAAAAAGATTTTTGCAAACCAAAACGTGCACTCAAAAAATTATGTTCAATTGTGAAGGTATGTCAAGTTGATGAAATCAAGTATTTAAAATTATTGAATAGTGGAAGTGCAGGTGGAAAACCAATAGAAAGACACCAGACTGTGATTTTTGAGAAGTTTTGTAGACCCAAAATTCACCAAAAAGAAACCATAAACCACCAGAAAGAAATCGTAAAGTCACCGAAAAGGAACCATAAACCACCAAAAAGAAATTGTAAACTCACCGGAAATGTATCGGAATGAAACCAGAATTAATTCCATTTTTCTCAAGGTTTGAGTTTTAGTATTGTCAACATATTACACTAGCTTGGTTCTTGTGATGTTTGTACACATCGACAATGGTATCAGAGTAGAAAGGTCATTAAGCATAAAAGGAAGTGTGGATACAAGAAGTTTGAAGAAGTTTTCAATGGAAAGGTAAAAGTTGAAGCATTCAACAACAAAAGTCATCAAGAAGTACTCTGAGGTTATCTTCAAGGATAAATATCTACAAAGGTAACATTCTTTAACTTCAAAAGCATAGGTTGCAGCAGAAGCAAGAAGACCATGGCAGATCATATCTCTATTGACAAATTGGGCAGAGATAACTATCCTACTTGGGAGATGAGAATGGAAGCCTTATTTATGAGTAAGGATCTACTAACATATGTGATAGGTGAAGAAGAAAAGCCTACATTTGAAGATGACAATTGACCTAAGAAAGAAGAGTTAGAATCTCTGAAGCTATGGTAGAAGAAAGATGCAAGCGTAAGAGCTTACATATATAATACTATCATAGATCATTTGCTACCACACATCATAGGTTATGGAGTCCTCAACCAAACAATTTATTGTTTCTAGAGATGTGACATTTGATGAAGAGAAGAGTTGGTATGCAGAATAAAGTCACAACATTGAAGCATATGAAGAAGAAGAAGTAACAAGACTCGAAAAAGGTAAATCGCATATGTAGGTAGATGGAGATGAAGATCACATGCAAGCAAGCACATCCAGAGTTGGATCATCAAGGAAGTATGAAGATGTACCTAGGTTTGATGAACAAGTGTATTCAAATACACATGAAGAATGTGAACCAAGAAGGTCAACCAAATTGAGGAGACAACCAACAAGGTACTCATATGATACTTCTTATATGACTCAGAAAAACTATGCTTATATGGTCAAAGAAGATGAAGAACCTCAGAGTTATGATGAAGCAAAAGGTAAGAAACAATGGGAAGAAGCAATGAAGGAATATTTCAATGCACTTGAGGAGAACAAGACTTGGGAACTTGTTCCAAAACCAAATGGTAAGAAAGTGATTGGAAATAAATGGGTTTATAAAGTGAAGAAGCTTGTAGATGGAAGAATATCCAGATACAAAGCCAGGTTAGTGGTCAAAGGATATGCTCAAACTCATGGCATAGATTATCAATGTCAGGTATCTAGATTATGTTTGTAGATTGAGAAGAGCACTTTATGGGCTAAAGCAAGCTCCAAGAGCTTGGAACTATAGGCTTGTGAAGTATCTCAATGATCTTGGATATCAAAGTTCAAAGGTAGATGCAAGTCTCCTTATCAAGAGAACAGATGGAGGTATAATCTACATTTGTATTTATGTAGATGACATTATAATTATAGGTATGTCAAATGAAGGAATCACAGAGGTGAAGAGATTACTTGAAAGAGAACTCAAAATAAGTGATCTAGGAAAATTTTCATATTATCTTGGAATGGAAATCACTTATGCAAATCATGGCATATATATATATCACAAGAAAGGTATCTTCTAAACCTGTTGAGGAATTTTTAACATGGCGAATTGCAGAGAAGCTTCAACTCCACTTGAAGTAAATCATACGCTTAGCAAGTATGATGGTGTTGATTTCAAAGACATGAGGAAGTATCAATTGTTAGTGGGAAGTTTAATTTATGCTACGCTAACAAGACCTAATCTAAGTTATGCAATGGGGGTTCTTTCACAACTCATGCATTGTCCGAAGGAACAACATTGGATTGCAGGTCAAAGAGTTCGTATCAATTGTTAGTGGGAAGTTTAATTTATGCTACGCTAACAAGACCTAATCTAAGTTATGCAATGGGGGTTCTTTCACAACTCATGCATTGTCCGAAGGAACAACATGGATTGCAACTATAAAGGAAGGACTATTATACCTTTACTTGAGACATAAAGTTGAGAGCATATACTGACTCAGACTGGGCTAGAAGTCAAGATGATAGAAGATCAATGCATGGATACATGGTGTACATAGGTGATAAGCTTGTAAGCTGGTGTTCAAAGAAACAACATACAGTGGCATTATCACAAACAGAAGCAGAGTACAAAGGACTTGTGGAAGTAGCTAAAGAATTAGTGTGGATGCAGACCTTGTTCAAAAGCTTGGGCATTGATCAAGGTATATCTATCATATTTGGAGATAATATGAGTTCATTGTATCTTGCAGCAAATCCAGTATTTCATGCAAGAACAAAGCATATAGAGATTCAGTATCATTTCTTGAGAGAAAATGTCTAATCCGAGTAAGAAGCATTGGGAAGTAGTCAAGATGATTTAAATATATCTTAGTGGTACAAAGGGCAAGTGTCTATGCTTAGGTAGAGGGAAAGCATCCATTATGGGTTACACAGATTCTGATTATCCTGGTTGTGTAGACAATTGTAGGTCTACATCTGGGTACATTTTTCATTTCTTGGGAGGTGCTATCTCTTGGAGATCTCATCTTCAAGAATGTACAACTTGTTTCCACCACAGAAGCAAAGTATGTTGCAGCAAGCGAGGCATGAAAGGAAGCATTGTGGCTTTCTCATCTTGCTTGTGTTTTGGGTCTACCTCAACATGTTCCTTGTTTGCTTAGTGATAGTAAGAGTGCCATTGCTTTGGCTAAGAATCCAGTCTATCATAGCTCTACCACAGGTAGCTTTTGGCATTCTTGTCACTTATTGAGGGTTACTTGATTCATGATCTTATAGAGTCACTTGTATATTGTGTAACATGCCCATCAAGTGGGAGTTATAGTTTGTATGCTTACACTCAAGTATTCTTTATCATTCTTCATTTTTTTCCCATAGTCACTCTAGCCATATTGGCCTTTACTGGGAGATTGTTACTCTTAGTGTCCATGTGAAAGGCCAAATGGCCATTACACACTTTTGTATATGTTCTTTAATAAAACATATAGTGGCATGGTCAGCCATAGACTATATGTTCGACCACATTTTGTAACACCTAAGAAGTCTATGTTCGTGCTCCCTATGTACTATGTTTTTCTCCATATTCTGCAACCTCTGTGCGGAGTACTGTGTGCGGCACCTAGAACTTAGTTTTCTACTCCGAGGATATGGTCATGGAGCTCTAAGAACGAGAGTGCACTCTAGTGCATCGCCAACAAAATACTTCACCGGAGCATAGAGAAAAATGAATTTATCAACATTGATGTGTTGGATGAGGTAGGCTCTCTATAACGATTATCAATCTATGACAGGGAAATATAGTCATGAGCTTCGATTGGACATACATGAAGAGTCGCCACATGTGTTACCAACAAACTCCTTCTTTGTGCACAAAGGAAATTGTTTGATAAAGAGGAGAGAGATGCAAATAAAGTGCAACGAAATTTGAGGCAATAGAGTTTAGATAGCAAGCTAGCAAGATAGCCTCAAAAATCAAGAGTTCCTATCAAAAGTTGCAAGCCTTTGTATATATAACGAATCAATGAATCATTTCTTATTGTTTGCATAGTTACCATTCGGGTTTTCATTATCATTTGGTGGGTCTTGTAATTTTTTGCCTATAATTCATGCCTCTATAAATTTTCTCTAAATATTTATAAATTAAGCATCCATGATTTGCAAAATTAAAATTACTTCATAGGCTTCTTATGATTTGATGTCCTTATGTCTCTACGGACCTTATGACTTCATCTTGATTCAATTTCGGTATACATATATTCATCTTGGTTTGGAGTATCCAATCATTGGTTCTCATAATTAAAACCATTGCTTTTAGAAGCGTGTGCATGACTTGAGTTTTCATTTTTATACAATTGTGAGTGACCGCTAGACATTAAATGTTTTAAGATTTTGAGCTTCTTCATGCATGTAAACTTGAATATTTAATAGGGACCCATATATTTTCTAATCCAAGTTTCATCTCAAATTTCTTTTCTCATACACCTTTGTTGTGCCACACTCCCCCACCCCCATAATGGATTCTTTACCTGATTCCTGAATCGATTGTTCCTCTTTGCAAGCCCATGGAAGTTGATAAAGAAGCAAGAGTCTTCGATGCTCCTTCGTAGGACTTCCTAAAAGAAGAGAAGACAAGTAGCAAGCTGGAAATGTGTCATGTATGCCTCAAGTATTTTGGATATCAAAAGAATAGACTACAAAGTCCAATAAAAGGTCAATTGATGAGGCTCCAATAAACCTATCTATCACACCCAATTGCACCCTATTGCTCAACCTATACCTATAGATATGGCTGTAGATATAAGCTTCCTACTCACATGTTTCCATCTTCCCTGAGTTTCATTTAATGAGGAAGATATTGAATCATCAAAATGGGAGCCTGCTTATCCCATTTAGTAATCATTCAAGATCGTGCTTTGCACTGGATTATCTTATACCATCATGAACCAAATTGAGTTTTTCTTGGCCTCTATAGTAGGAAAATCTTTATACACACAATGCAAGAATATTGTAAATCCCATTTCAATCGAGACCAATCTGCACTACTTTTCATGCAAATGATACCAAGACTGCCTATAGGAGTAGAAGTGCAAATCACGTATATGCAATACTCGCTTGGACTTTGTCCATTGAACAATCTAGTAGGTGGATGTTGTTAATGGAATTTAAAGTGACTCGGTCAAGATTGACTTGTGCTTCAAAGCTTTTGAGCTCATCCCTATGATAATCTATGTTGGCTTCCATTATATCCTTCTAGGCAACTGTCTTGTTGAACTTCTCTACAATCTCATGTAACATTTCGAGGCTCTAGCTTCAGAAATAAAGTTTAATAGTCTTCAATCTTGACTCGCATTGGAGCCACTCTTTTCTTAATGTTCACTGGTCTCTTATGTAGTGGCTTTTGCTCCTAGGGCTCCTCTAGTCAATCAACCTCTATCTTCTTAGATTCCCATTTTGTCTCCTCTTTTGAATGACAAATCAACCGTAAAGCTGCATCAGAAGATGATGCTTGACATATTGTACCTTCTTTAGTTATGTCTACTTGTACCTTCCTTTGTTATATCTACTTGTACCTTCTTTAGTTATGTATACAATATGTAATCTACATCATTTGAAAGATTAAAATCAATCTTGGACTTTACTGAAATGAACATATTAATGTGGCTAGATTCAGCCCTTGATTCTATTGTTTCTTGTTTATCTTGAGATAAAGCACTATCAAGACTCTTTCGTGATCACTTTTGAATTGTAACTATAAAAAGATCAATAGTTAAAAGAAATATCATCATGCTATGCACAAAAGGCAAGAACTATATTGTTGTAATTAATATACACGTCAAAATGCACTATAATTCATATCGTGAAGGGGAGGTTCTCAAAGAAGAAATTTTATCGATATACTCTTCAAAGTGAATTGTAAATCCTTATTCTATTATTTCTAAAGGAAAGTCAATGATGAAGCTCTCTTACCTTCAAAATTCTCAATTTTATCATACTAACTTTCTTCCATTATAGATTGCTCCATTTCCATGCAGTTTAGGTGATCTCGTGTACCTTGAATTGCAAATGCATTGCCCTGCACTATATTCTTTTTTTGTGTGCATGCGAGCTCTCTCTCTCTCTCTCTCTCTCTCTCTCATTTCCTCAGCCCAACATTGTTTCTTTATAGATTCATCCATATTCTTTTCATTTGCCCTTTTGAGTTCTCTCTCTCTCTCTCTCTCATTTCCTAAGCCCAACAATGTTTCTTTATAGATTCATCCATATTCTTTTTGTATGCCCTTTTGAGTTCTCTCTCTCTCTCTCTCTCTCTCTCTCTCTCTGTCTCTCTCTCTCTCTCTCTCTCATTTCCTAAGCCCAACAATGTTTCTTTATAGATTCATCCATATTCTTTTTGTGTGCCCTTTTGAGTTCTCTCTCTCTCTCTCTCTATTTTATGTGACCTTTTGAGTTCTCTCTCTCTCTCTCTCTCTCTCTCTCTCTCTCTCTCTCTCTCTCTCTCTCTCTCTCTCTCTCTCTCTCGTTCGTAGTAATTTTAAAGGAGTGATGAGTATTCTGAAAGGTTTGTTGAGAGTGATGGATGGATGCACTCAGGAAATCAGTTGGTGCTGCAAAACCTGCTTCACACCTGCCCTCTTTTCTTTCCAGATATACTTAGTAGACTCCTTAAGCTTGCAAATGACACCAAGAAACTATATATGTGCTTTACAAATCAATTGTGTAATGACTAGATCAAAACAGATGACTTTGAATCTTCACAAGTTCAAAAAAACTTTCTATTCCTGTAATGACACCTGCTCAGTCTTAAGCTTAGTGTGTTCAGCACACTTACAATTGGATCAATTCCTTCTGGGAGTATTAAATTAACTTAACAAGCTACCATTAGCAAGTTAAATCACTCCAATTAACAAACTATGCACTGAGAATGATCTTTAGCAAAATCAGAGACACCCCCGATTTTTTAGGAACAACACAGAGAAATACCAGTGACTGCCTCGACTGCAATTTCTCCCAAATGGCTGAATGGAATGCTTTGAGATTTTGTATGCTTGTAGTAGACTTTGAGCTGGTTCCAATGAGCTATAGATCTCTTGATTTGGTTCAGTAAAGCTTGAGATATGCTCCTTTGAAGTTGACAGACTTGAAGTAGGAAACTCAGAAAAAACCAGAGATGATGAATGTATACTTCTATTGATAAATGTGTTTGTACAATCTCATTAGCTTGCCAAGCACAGCTAAATGAGGTATTGTGGTGTTGGCAATAGAGTAGCCTTCACACACAATGAGATACAAGGAAAAATATGCCTCGGGGAGTGAGCTAGAGTGAAGTGTCACCCGCGACTTTTTCACTACATCTTTTATAGGAGTTTGATCTTCATTTGAATTTGAAATTCAAACTTAGGCTCCCTTGAATCTCTCCTCTAAAAGTAGGGAGATATTCTCTCCATCTCAACATTCAAATTTCCATGACTCTAGAAGTAGGTGGATGACTTAAAGTGATTACAACCAAATGATAAGTCACTTAGACTTTTTTACAAGGGGTAAAAGGTAGGAACACATAAGCATATGTTCATGTGAGCTTTGCTTTAAGTGAAGCCTTGATAATCCTTTGTCCATGCTAATCTTCCATAAGTCCAAGGGTCCAAGCCAATGTGTGTAGGCTTGTCTTGCACCAACAGCTCCCCCTCAAGCCAAACACTTTGGCTTAAGTCTTCTTCTTCATTCTTCAATTACTTCCTGCAATCCAATCATAGACTTGAATCTGCATAGCTTGTTTCCATCCAATGCCTTGGTAAGTAAATCTGCACATTGCATATTAGTAGATACATATGTCAATTGTATATCTTTACTTAGCAATTTCTCTCTCACATAGTGGTAATGAACCTCTATGTGCTTTGTTCTGGCATGATAAATTGGGTTTGCTGCAAGGTGAAGAGAGCTAGTGTTATCTCCAAATATGATAGGTGGTCTTGTGAATAGACCTAACTCTGTATATAGAAGCTTCAACCAGATAGCTTCTTGAGTAGCATTTGCAAGTCCTCTATACTCTGCTTCAGTGGATGATAATGCCACTGTAGGTTGCTTCTTAGCTGACCAAGAGATAGGCTTATCTCCTGCAAAACAAATGTATCCTGAGGTGCTTCTCCTATCATCCTTGCATCCTGCCCAATCTGCATCTGAGTAAACTTTTATGTCAATATCTGATGTATAAGGAAAATACAAACCATGACTTTGTGTTCCCTTGAGGTACTTCAAGATCTTCTTTGCTGCCTCTAGGTGAGGTACCCTTGGTTTGTGCATGAATTGACTAAGCACACTTACTCCATATGCTATGTCAATTCTTGTCAAGGTAGCATAGTTCAAGCTACCCACCATACTTTGATATCCTGTAATGTCTTTGATTTCTTCTCCTTCATGAGCACTTAGCTTTTGGTTAACCTCCATTGGAGTAGTAGATACCTTAGCATCCTGCAAACCAAACTTCTTGACCATATCCTATACATATTTCTTTTGAGTGATGTAGATACCTGTATCTGTATAGATCAATTCAAGACCTAGGAAGTATTTTAGTAATCCAAGATCACTAATCTTGAATTCTTTCATCATCTGTCCTTTGATGTGTCTAATCCCATTGACATCATTACCTGTAATGATGATGTCATCAACATAAACACATAAGTAGATTACCTCTGTACTACTTCTCTTTATGAATAGAGAAGTGTCTGCTTTGCTCATCACAAATCCTTGGTCTAGAAGGTAGGTGGTCAATCTGTAATTCCATGCTCTAGGTGCCTGCTTCAAACCATACAGAGCCTTCTTCAATTTACAAACATAATGTACCTTTTTTGGATCTTCATATCCAGGTGGTTGTGACATGTAGACTTCTTCAGATATCCATCCATTCAAGAATGCATTCTTCACATCCAATTGGTACATGTTCCAATTCTTGGATGCAGCTACACTCACCAAAACTCTGATAGTTGGCATCTTGGCCACAGGAGAAAATGTCTCCTCATAATCAATGCCTTGGGTTTGTGCAAAACCCTTGGCTACCAACCTAGCTTTGTACCTGTTAATTGTTCCATCTGAATTCTTCTTCAATTTGTAGATCCATCTGGATCCTATTACCTTCATAGTGTCCTTCTTGGGTACCAAGTCCCAAGTATCACTCTCTTTGAGGGCTTCTATCTCCTCATCCATGGCTTCTCTCCATTCTGGCTTTGTAATTGCTTCTTCATAGGTACCTGGTTCTTCATTCAACAAGTCTTTTGCAAGATATACAGAATGTTTAGTTACAAGTGATGTGTCATACCCAAATCTGATAGGTTTCTTCTTCTCTCTCTGAGATCTTCTCATAGCTTGAGTAGAAGTTTCTGCCTTGTCCTCCAATTGCTTCATCTTCATCTTTCCTTTGGATTTCCAAGCCTTGAACTCTTCAAGGTCTATGGTATCATCATCTGAGCTTGAGTCTTCTTGCTGAGTTGGCTCTTCCTTGGTAAGCTTTGGAAAATCTTCTTCCATGTCATAGGGTAGACTCACTTTCCTGCATTCATTCTCATACCATGAGTCATTCTCATCAAATATGACATCTCTGCTTACCTTGAACCCTTTGTTTGTGGGGTTGTAGAATCTGTATCCCTTTTGGTTCAAATCATAACCAATGAAGATACATTTCTCAGCCTTTGGGTCTAGCTTTCCTCTTACCTGTGAGGGAATATGCACATATGCTATACAACCAAAGATTTTGCAATGATCCAGAGAGGGTCTCTTACCATGCCATGCTTCATATGGTGTCATGCCATCAAGTGATTTGGATGGCAACCTATTGATGAGATAAGTGGCAGTGGATACACTCTCTGCCCATAAGTAATTTGGCAACTTTTTCTCATTGAGCATAGACCTAGCTGTTTCCACTATAAGTCTATTCCTTCTTTCTGCTACCCCATTTTGTTCAGGTGAGTACCTTGTAGTGATCTCCCTTTTGATGCCTCTTTCCTGCAAGAAATCTTCAAACTCATTGGAGAAGTATTCTCCTCCACCATCTGACCTTAGCCTCTTCAAGCTTCTACCTGTTTGATTCTCAACAAGTGCAAGATACCTCTTGAAACAATTAAACACTTCATCTTTATGCTTCATAAAATATAAAATGGTCCACCTGCTATAGTCATCAATAAAAGACACATAATATCTTGAACCAGAAATGGAAGGGTCCTTACTAGGTCCCCAAACATCTGTGTGTACCAAGTCTAGGTAGTCTTCATGCATGAAACCTTTCCTTGAGTAGGGTAATCTGTGAGACTTACCAAATTGACATGATCCACATTTATAAATCATGTGTTGCTTGGATACATTAGGTATCCCAAGCACACATTGATCTCTGCACATTTGCTTAAGAGTCCTTTCACCTATGTGCCCTAATCTTTTATGCCATATCTCTAACTCTGAGAGTGTCTGATCCTTGTAATTATACAAAGCAATGTTTTTTGTATCTTCTAGCTCAAATGTAAATAGTCTACCTGATTTCTCCCCTTTGGCTATCCTTCTGAATCCTTGTTTTGGGTCCTCCACATATGCTCCATGTTGTGTGAATCTGACCTGCAAACCTTTCTCCACAATCTGACCAACACTCATTAAATTCTTAGTTATTGTTGGTACATAGAGTACCCTGCTTAATAGGTTTTGATTACCATCACATGTCTTCACATTTCCAATTTTGACAACAGAGTGCTTAGTGTCATCACCTGTTTGTACCTGATGTTTGCCCTTGGGCTCTTCCAAATCAGAAAGTAGTGCCACATTGCCAGCTACATGGTTAGAACATCCTGAGTCAATGTAAAATAAATGATCATCATTTGTACCTATCTTGGAGGTCATATTCATGATCAATAAGGAGTCATCCTGCTCCTCAGTGTAGTTGTTGTAGTCTCTTCTATTTCTGAATCCACCTTGGTAGTTGTGGTTGTTGTTGTAGTTGTTGTTGTATTGGTTGTTGTACCCATTGTAGCTTTGATGTTGGTTGAATCTGCCTCTCCCTTGAGAGTATCCACCTCTTGAGTAGCCTCTTCCTCTCTGATTTTTGTAGTTCTTGTAGCATTCATCTGTGGTATGATTGGACAATCCACAGATGTTGCAAGGTGATGAGTTGTAGGGTCTCCCCCTACCTGACTTACCTCCTCTGCCTCTTCCTCTAGATGACCTACCTCTCCCTGCATAATTAGCTTGAGAGGTAGAGCCTTCTTCATCCTGTTTCTTCTTGCCTTTATCTTTAACTTTCTTATCAGTATAGAGAGCAGAGGGGTTGTTACCTTTTGATTGATCTCCAGCTTTGGTGAACTTTGCTTCATGTGTAAATAGTTGGCCCATGAGTGTTGTGAGATCAGGGGTATGCATATCCATGTAGAGGTCCATTGCAGTGGTGAAACTTTCCCACTTATCATCTGCCTTGAGTCCATTTGTCACTTGCCTGACTATTTGCTCCTCTTCAATTTCCTCTCCAATGCTTGCTAGTTGGTCTGCCACATCTTTGATCTTTGTCACATACTCTGAAACTGATTGCTTGGGCTGCTTCCTAAGGGTTGTGAACTCAATCCATAATTGGTTCTTCCTAGCCCTTGTGTTGGAAGAAAAATAGTTTGACAAGGTTTCCCAAGTCTCTTGGGAAGTCTTACAGTTCCTTACATGAGGTAAAAGAAAGTCAGATATAGAGTTTAAGAGATAAGACCTTGCCAAAGCATCCTTTGCACACCATTGGTTGAGCCTTTCATGTTCATCCTTTGTAGGTAGTCCTCTAGTCTTGAATGAGGGCAGCTCCTCATCTCCTGATATGTATCCAAATAGACTTCTCCCTTGTAGATAGGTCTTCATTCTCAATGACCAAGCTTGATAATTGTTTCTGTCCAATTTGTCAATGAAGGAAGGGAAACCATCACCCATGTTTACCTTCTTTGCTCTGATACCACTGTTGAGAGTGATGGATGGATGCACTCAGGAAATCAATTGGTGCTGCAAAACCTGCTTCACACCTGCCCTCTTTTCTTTCCAGATATACTTAGTAGACTCCTTAAGCTTGCAAATGACACCAAGAAACTATATATGTGCTTTACAAATCAATTGTGTAATGACTAGATCAAAACAGATGACTTTGAATCTTCACAAGTTCAAAAAAACTTTCTATTCCTGTAATGACACCTGCTCAGTCTTAAGCTTAGTGTGTTCAGCACACTTACAATTGGATCAATTCCTTCTCGGAGTATTAAATTAACTTAACAAGCTACCATTAGCAAGTTAAATCACTCCAATTAACAAACTATGCACTGAGAATGATCTTTAGCAAAATCAGAGACACCCCCGATTTTTTAGGAACAACACAGAGAAATACCAGTGACTGCCTCGACTGCAATTTCTCCCAAATGGCTGAATGGAATGCTTTGCGATTTTGTATGCTTGTAGTAGACTTTGAGCTGGTTCCAATGAGCTATAGATCTCTTGATTTGGTTCAGTAAAGCTTGAGATATGCTCCTTTGAAGTTGACAGACTTGAAGTAGGAAACTCAGAAAAAACCAGAGATGATGAATGTATACTTCTATTGATAAATGTGTTTGTACAATCTCATTAGCTTGCCAAGCACAGCTAAATGAGGTATTGTGGTGTTGGCAATAGAGTAGCCTTCACACACAATGAGATACAAGGAAAAATATGCCTTGGGGAGTGAGCTAGAGTGAAGTGTCACCCGCGACTTTTTCACTACATCTTTTATAGGAGTTTGATCTTCATTTGAATTTGAAATTCAAACTTAGGCTCCCTTGAATCTCTCCTCTAAAAGTAGGGAGATATTCTCTCCATCTCAACATTCAAATTTCCATGACTCTAGAAGTAGGTGGATGACTTAAAGTGATTACAACCAAATGATAAGTCACTTAGACTTTTTCACAAGGGGTAAAAGGTAGGAACACATAAGCATATGTTCATGTGAGCTTTGCTTTAAGTGAAGCCTTGATAATCCTTTGTCCATGCTAATCTTCCATAAGTCCAAGGGTCCAAGCCAATGTGTGTAGGCTTGTCTTGCACCAACAAGGTTGTGGATTGATCTCTCAAACGCGGTGAAAATGTACATGGCCACTCACAATTGTATATTTTTCTTGGTCCTTTTATTTTATTCTTTTCTTTTTTTGGAAGTACAAAAAATTCACTATTAGGTGGTAAGTTTCAATATGAATATGTGATGTTATTAATAAAGTACAAAAGAGATGAACAAGGAAGGAATATTAGAACAAGAGAGTTTTATTAAGCAAACATTATCAAGATTCAAAAAGGACCTTATGCTGACATTTGAGGATGGGAATTTCATCTCAGACTTGTAAGGCATTCGATGTCAAGTGACTATCATGAAGAGAAATATATAGTAAAATTGAGGATCTCACTTCTCATTAATGATGGCTCAACATTTGCAATCCACAATCATGATCATTCAATACATACAAACTCACACTAGAGTCTAGCAGTAGTCCACTTCTTAGCAACAAAGGTCAACATGTTCAACTCAGTTTCCACTATGCATTTGGAGATATAAATGTACACATTCATGTCTTTCGAAAGAATTCGCTCTTTGTAAATATAAAATATAATTTTTTTCTCAATTGCACAAAGAGATTAATGATGTTGATTTCTAAGAAATTTGGTTAGAAAAACTTGGAAAATGCTAAATTCACACGGATATTGGTGGTGCCCTAGTATGATAGTTATTCTTGCAATTGGCATGTGATCTTGCATATTGATAATATGCTTTCAAGGTATTTTAAAGGTGGTTCAAATGTATCTAAGATATGATTTGAATTGGCAAGTGTCTATCTATGCTTAGGTAGAGGGAAAGCATCCATTATGGGTTACACAGATTCTGATTATGCTGGTTGTGTAGACAATTGTAAGTCTACATCTGGGTACATTTTTCATTTTTTGGGAGGTGCTATCTCTTAGAGATCTCATGTTCCAGGAATGTACAAATTGTTTCCACCATAGAAGCAAAGTATGTTGCAGCAAGTGAGGCATGTAAGGAAGCATTGTGGCCTTCTCATCTTGCTTGTGTTTTGGGTCTACCTCAACATGTTCCTAGTTTGCTTAGTGATAGTCAGAGTGCCATTGCTTTTGCTAAGAATCCGGTCTATCATGCAAAGTCCAGGCACATTGAGGTGATGTGTCACTTCATTAGAGATTTCTTAGCCACTGAGTGCATTATTCTTGAGAAGGTTTATACTCAAGATAATGTTGTAGATGCTTTGACTATAGCTCTACCATAGGATAGCTTTTGGCATTCTTGTCACTTACTGGGGGTTACTTGATTCATGGTCTTACAGAGTCACTTGTATATTGTGTAACATGCCCATCAAGTGGGAGTTATAGTTTGTACGCTTACACTCAAGTATTCTTTATCATTCTTCATTTTTTTCCCATAGTCACTTTGGCGATATTGGCCTTTACTGGGAGATTGTTACTCTTAGTGTCCATGTGAAAGGCCAAATGGCCATTACAAACTTTTGTATATGATTTTTAATAAAACATATAGTGGCATGGTCAGCCATAGACTATATGTTCGACCACATTTTGTAACACCTAAGAAGTCTATGTTTGTGCTTCCTATGTACTATGTTTTTCTCCATATTCTGCAAGCTCTGTGCGGAGTACTGTGTGCGGCATTTAGAGCTTAGTTTTCTACTCTGAAGATATGGTCATGGAGCTCTAAGAAGGAGAGTGCACTCTAGTGCATTTCCAATAAAATACTTCACCAGAGCATAGAGAAAAATGAAGTTATCAACATTGATGTGTTGGATGAGGTAGGCTCTCTATAACCATTATCAATCTATACATGGAAATATAGTCATGAGCTTCGATTGGACATACATGAAGAGTCACCACATGTGTTACCAACAAACTTCTTCTTTGTGCACAAAGGAAAATGTTTGATAAAGAGGAGAGAGATGCAAATAAAGTGCAAGGAAATTTGAGGCAATAGAGTGTAGATAGCAAGCTAGCAAGGTAGCCTCAAAAATCAAGAGTTCCTATCAATACTTGCAAGCCTTTGTATATATAACCCATCAATGAGTCATTTCTTATGATTTGCATAGTTACCATTCGGATTTTCATTATCATTTGGTGGGTCTTGTAATTTTTTGCCTATAATTCATTTCTCTAAATATTTATAAATTAAGCATCCATGATTTGCAAAATTCAAATTACTTCATAGGCTTCTTATGATTTGATGTCCTTATGTCTCTGCGGACCTTATGACTTCATCTTGATTCAATTTTTCGTATACATATATTCATCTTGTTTTGGAGTATCCAATCATTGGTTCTCATTATTAAAACAATTGCCTTTAGAAGCGTGTGCATGACTTGAGTTTTCATGATTATCAATTGTGAGTGACTGCTAGACATTAAATGTTTTAAGATTTTGAGCTTCTTCATGCATGTGAACTTGAATATTTAATAGGGACCCATATATTTTCTAATCCAAGTTTCATCTCAAAATTTCTTTTCTCATACACCTTTGTTGTGCCACACTCCCCCCCCCCCCATAATGGTACCACTTATGACTTATGATTTTATGCTATTTATACTTAGTTAGGGATCTTACTTTCTGAGAATCTATCTCAACTATTGAAGTGTTATGGAAGCTTGTAGAGTGTGACTCAAATAACTCCATTGATTCTCACTTACTTAGATCTTCAATAAGATCACCCTATGTGGCAATGGCGACTAGTGATTCACATAGCTCCACAAACTCTATTTTACTTAAGTTTTTAGCAAGTAGTAAATCATCGATTAATCCTCTCTAGGAATCGATTGTTCCTCTTTGCAAGCCCATGGAAGTTGATAAAGAAGCAAGAGTCTTCGATGCTCCTTCATAGGACTTCCTAAAAAAAGAGAGGACAAGTAGCAAGTTGGAAATGTGTCTTGTATGCCTCAAGTTTTTTGGATATCAAAAGAATAGACTACAAAGTCCACTAAAAGGTGAATTGATGAGGCTCCAATAAACCTATCTATCACACCCAATTGCACCCTATTGCTCAACCTATACCTATAGATATGACTGTAGATATAAGCTTCCTACTCACATGTTTCCATCTTCCCTGAGTTTCATTTAATGAGAAAGATATTGAATCATCAAAATGGGAGCCTGCTTATCCCACTTAGTAATCATTCAAGATCGTGCTTTGCACTGGATTATCTTATACCATCATGAACCAAATTGAGTTTTTTTGGCCTCTATAGTAGGCAAATCTTTATACACACAATGCAAGAATATTGTAAATCCCAGTTCAATCGAGACCAATTTGCACTACTTTTCATGCAAATGATACCAAGACTGCCTATAGGAGTTAGAAGTGCAAATCACGTAAATGCAATACCCGCTTGGACTTTGTCCATTGAACAATCTAGTAGGTGGATGTTGTTAATGGAATTTAAAGTGACTCGATCAAGATTGACTTGTGCTTCAAAGCTTTTGAGTTCATCCCTATGATAATCTATGTTGGCTTCCATTATATCCTTATAGGCAACTATCTTGTTGAACTTCTCTACAATCTCATGATAACATTTCGAGGCTCTAGCTTGAGAAATAAAGTTTAATAGTCTTCAATCTTGACTCGCATTGGAGCCACTCTTTTCTTAATGTTCACTGGTCTCTTCTGTAGTGGCTTTTGCTCCTAGGGCTCCTCTAGTCAATCAACCTCTATCTTCTTAGATTCCCATTTTTTCTCCTCTTTTGAATGACAAATCAACCCTAAAGCTGCATCAGAAGATGATGCTTGACATATTGTACCTTCTTTAGTTATGTCTACTTGTACCTTGCTTAGTTATATCTACTTGTGCCTTCTTTAGTTATGTATACAATATGTAATCTACATCATTTGAAAGATTAAAATCAATATTGGACTTTACTGAAATGAACATATTAATGTGGCTAGATTCAGCCCTTGATTCTATTGTTTCTTGTTTATCTTGAGATGAAGCACTATCAAGACTCTTTCGTGATCACTTTTGAATTGTAACTATAAAAAGATCAATAGTTAAAAGAAATATCATCATCCTATGCACAAAAGGCAAGAACTATATTGTTGTAATTAATATACACGTCAAAATGCACTATAATTCATATCGTAAAGGGGAGGTTCTCAAAGGAGAAATTTTATCGATATACTCTTCAAAGTGAATTGTAAATCCTTATTCTATTATTGCTAAAGGAAAGTCAATGATGAAGCTCTCTTACCTTCAAAATGGTCAAATTTATCATCCTAACTTGCTTCCATTATAGATTGCTCCATTTCCATACATGCTATGCAGTTTAGGTGATCCCATGTACCTTGAATTGCAAATGCATTGCCCTACACTATATTCTTTTTTTGTGTGCATGCGAGCTCTCTCTCTCTCTCTCTCTGTTGGGCGATTCTTAGACAAGAAGGAGTTTGAGGGTTTGTAGGAGAAAAGGAAAAGACCAGAAGAGGAAATACGTCTTGGAAGCTTCTACCGATTGATTACAGTAAGAAAATTACAATGTTTGAAGCACAATACAAGCCAATACTTCTGTGCACAATCACACAGAGTGCTCAATTACAAAATACCAAATATCCCAAAGTCTTCTTGCCATCGGCCTCCTCTGCACCAAACCTCCACCTGCTTCAAGCTTATCCTTGTGCACACCTTGCACCAAGCTTCCACTAAGGGGGAGGGATGAATACCTTCTATCGGCACGCGCACACTACAAAGAGACCTTGAGATCCTTGGGGGACTAGCTTAGCACTCTTTGCACAATCCCTTAGTCACTCTCCATGCACTCCTTCGATTCCACTTCTCTGCGTCGCACACTGGTGACTCTTGCACTTCTCTCTCTTGCTTCCCTTAGACTATGCTTCTCTTGCTTACTCTAAGATTGGTCCAAGAATAGACCTTGCCTTGATTTGAGTGCGTCGATCACGTACGCTCCTAACTGCAATGGTATCTTGGTGCTCACTTTGATGTCCCAAGATTGTCTTCACAAGTGGCAGCCAACGACTCACTGTTTTGTCCTGTAGTGACTTTAGACTAAAACCAAAATTTTAATGGGGGGCCATACTTTCACCTGTGCGTACGCTGCCGCTTCACATACCTTCACATTCTCCTTTTAAGTCTTCACTTTTGCACATAAGAGGGGGTTCACTTGAACCTTCCAAAACACTTTAAAACACACTTTGAACCTTAGGGAAATTAGAGAAAATACCTCTGCAACCTGCAACCCACTTTCTCCTATTTACCCTTTGTGGACAATTAATTGTGCACTACTTGTGCACTTTGACACCTGCACTTTAGCACTTTGACTTTGCACCTATTGACTTTGACCTTGACCTTATTGACTTTGACCAATTGACTTTGACCTTTTGACTTTTGACTATAGTTGACTTTGACCAACATGACTTTTATGGGCTCAACAGTTGCCCACCACCTAATGTGCTCTCCGTCCCGGAGAGCTTTAACCAAAGCTCTGAGCATAGAGGACATCATGAATTGTGAGCTGCAAAACCTGGAAAGGACACCTGAGCAGCAAACAACTCCACCGGAACAAGCACCAGAGAAGAACCAAAAGTGGGATTTTGGTAATGGAAAAGCAAAGGGTTGCAATGGGAGGGTAGAAAGGGGTGGAGGGGAGGGCTGAGGGCCGGGGATGGAAGGGAGATGGAGGGTTAAGGATGTGGCTGGGCAGATTTGTAAAAGCAGGGCATGGGGTAGGAGGATGGGCTCTGGAGAGGGTTAAAACGGTCAAACAGTAGAGCTACAGAGGATGCCTATGGGACATAATGGAACATAAGGAAAGACAAAGGTAGAATAAGCCATGTGAAAAATGTGGGGAAATAAAAACATGTGAGAAATGTGCTTAAAACATGTGGGTTTTTACCAAAAGTCAGATAAAAGTTGGAATTTGGAAAAATAAAGCCAAAAACTGAGCTCAGAGGTGCCAAAAAACATGAAAATGACTCCATTTTTGTAAAAAACGGCCAACCGAGGCACGATCCAGAGCCAAAAGCTTTGAGCCATGAAAATTAAAAAAAAAGAAAAATAAGATGGTCTCTTTTTTTTTCACGCCCAGACAAAAATAATAAAAAGAAAATAAAATAAATAATAAATCAAATAACAAAAAAATAAAATAAAGTAAAAATAATAAAATAAATAAAATAAAATGAAAAATAAATTGGGGGGCGGGGGGAGGAGATTTTTTTTTTTTAATTAATCCGACCCGAAACTCCTGGGGGGCCTTTTTTTTTTGGAAAATAACCCAAAAATAGAGAAAATTGAAGGAAAAATGCCAAAAATTTCTCATGAAATTTTCTACAGGGCTAGGCCCAATTTCCCTCATCAAACCACAGAGAGCCTCCTTTTATTCCTCCTATTTGGCAAGAAAATGACATCGGAAAAGGATAAAAAATGCTAGAAAAATGCTAAAAATGCTAGAAAAATTTCCAAAAATACCCAAAAATTTTTACTTCTGCAGAGGTTATGAAATGCCTTCTAGGTTTGCTAAAAACACAAGGAACAAGAATGAAAACTACTAAAACTGAGCAAAATGAGATGAGAAAGTTATGTACAACCTGGACGGATTTTGCAGTTCCAGGTGATCCATACTTCTTCAAGTGTGTTGATGATAGGCCTTGAGCCTTGATATGTTGACCAGTGGTAAGGCCTCTCCTTTCAGCGTCTCTAACTCCACAGCACCCCAATTTAGCATTTTTTTGACTCTATAAGGTCCTTCCCAATGTGGAAGCCATTTTCCTCTCAGTTGTGTATGAAGATGAGGTCTATGGAGAAGAACTAACATGCCTGGTTCTATGTTGTTGTTCCACAGATGTCGATCATGTGCCTCCTTCCTCTTCATCTGAGTCTATATCAATTGTTTTGTTGCTAGTAGACGAATCTCCTCCACTTTATGTAGTGCTCCGAGCCTCTGAGAGACATCACAATCTTTCTTGCCCTGCATGAATGCTATCTTAGGTGATCCATGTAAAAATTCAAAGGGCTCAATGGGCAATATGCCATAAACCAATTGGAATGGAGAATATCCCGTGGCCTCTTTGTAGGCTAACCTGTATGCCCATAGGGTACCTTGATAAGCAATGCCCCAGGAAGTGGGTTGTAACATACACTCCTTTCTTAACATTGAGATTAAAACTTTATTTGTTGATTCAGCCTGTCCATTGGCTCTTGGATAGTAAGCACAGGAGGTCTTATGTAGAATTCTATACCTGTTGAAAATTTCCTGCAGGACCTTATGAACAAAATGGGTACCCTGATCTATACAAATTTCAAGTGGACATCCAAACCTGCAAATGATGCTACTATAAATGAAATCAACAACAGTTTGGGCAGTGCAGTCGGGGGAGGCAATAGCTTCAGCCCACTTTGTCGCATAATCTGTAGCTATCAAGAGATATTTCTCTCTTTTTGGAATTGCGGGAGGGTAGATGGCCCTACAAAATCTAGCCCCCACTTCTCAAATGGTTGCCAAGAAGTGGAAACAATCAAGGGCCTATGCCTCTGCTTTGTTGGCTTAGGTCCACACCTCTGGCAAACGTCACATGCCTTTCCCCATTCATCCGCATCCTTAAATAGTGTAGGCCACCATAGACAAGCATCCAGTATCCTCTAGCTCATAATATGCCCTGGAAGGTGCCCACCACCTGTTCCTTCATGTGCAGAGTGAAGGACTTCCCTCACTTCTTCTTCTTCCAAACACTTCCTAAACATGTCATCCTTTCCCTGTCTATATAATTTATCTTCAATGAAGGTATATGGTCTACTCTTGAGTAGCAGTCTCTTCCTTTGTACAGCACTAGCCTTTTCTAGATACAAACCAGTTTTAATGAAATTCTTAATCTCATAATACCAAACTTGAGCTTGTACACTGAACAGATGGGCATCTGGAAAATCATCATTGATTCCACTAGATTGATCCATCATATTGATTCTGGATAGGTGATCCGCCATAACATTTTCTTTACCTGGTCTGTGGACTACAGAAAAATAAAACTCTTGGAACAACAATAACCACCTCCATATTCTACCAGTGGCTTGTGGTTTGTTGAGCAAGCATTTTAGTGGTTGGTGATTTGTTATAATAATAAATTTTACTCCCAGTAAGTAATGATGGAATTTTTGGACAGCAAAAACCATTGCTAGGGCTTCCCTTTCTGTAGTACTGTAATTCCTTTCAGCCTTGGTCAAGATTCTACTGGCATATTGAATTGGTCTGTCCACTTTAAATTCTTCACTGGGTTGGGTCAAAACTGCCCCCACTACATAGGCACTGGCATCTACATGTATATGAAAGATTTTTGCCCACTCAGGTGTGATCAAAATAGGAGCAGACACTAACCTTGACCTTAATGTTTGATATGCTTTTTCCTCCTCTTCTTCCCATTTAAAAGGTACTTCCTTACCTGTAAGTATAGCCAGTGGTTTGGCTATCTCTGCATACATTTTTATAAACCTTCTATGGTATTCAGTATGCCCCAAGAAGTGCAAGAGTCACCAGTGTGCAACGCAGAGAAGTGGAAGCAAGAGAGAGAAGTGCAAGAGTCACCAGTGTGCAACGCAGAGAAGTGGAAGTGAAGGAGTGCATGGAGAGTGACTAAGGGATTGTGCAGAGAGTGCTAAGCTAGTCCCCCAAGGATCTCAAGGTCTCTTTGTAGTGTGCGCGTGTCGAGAGAAGGTATTCATCCCTCCCCCTTAGTGGAAGCTTGGTGCAAGGTGTGCACAAGGATAAGCTTGAAGCAGGTGGAGGTCTGATGCAGAGGAGGCCGGCGGCAAGGAGACTTTGGGATATTTGGTATTTTGTAATTGAGCACTCTGTGTGATTGTGCACAGAAGTATTGGCTTGTATTGTGTTTCAAACATTGTAATTTTCTTATTGTAATCAATCGGCAGAAGCTTCCAAGGCGTATTTCCTCTTCTGGTCTTTTCCTTTTCTCCTACAAACCCTCAAACTCCTTCTTGTCTAAGAATCCCCCAACAAAATTTGGCACGCACGGTGGGACTTCCAAGGAGATTTGAGCTTAGGAGAAACCAAGTGCAAAGTATAGCAGAGGTCACGTGTCTACAATGCTACTTCATCAAACAGAAGGTAAATATTCTTATCAAGTGTCTCATATTAAGTGGGCTATGAGCTGCTCATGACCGCAACCCGGTCCAAAACATTGAGGGTCACTTGCAAGCAGACAAGAAGGAAGGTTGTTAGAAGGTCCTCAAGTCCACTCTCTTCAACCTCATCAGTAAAGAGCATGGCGGGTCAGGTAGACTTGGAAACTTTACTCTCTAGATTAAATATAAAGTTTCCTTCTTTCAAAGGCCTAGCTCAGGAGGATCCGGATGAACACATTAGAAGGTTTTTGGCACTATGTAAGACTAGAGGCCTAATGGGTAGGGAGGATGCCTTTTTGATTCTCTTCCCTGCCACATTAGAGGGATTAGCTGATAAGTGGTTCAGCCAGTTTGCTGAAAACCATTTTACCACTTGGGATGTGATGAAAGATGCATTTAAAAACCAGTTCCAACATGGAAACACTGCGGAGATTATCATAGAAGAACTAGAAAATTTGAGATTGGGTCCAGGAGAAAAGTTCCCAGAGTTTGTGACTAGGGCCAAAGCACTAATGGCTAAATTGCCAGATCCACCACACGATTATTTTGTTAAGAAATGGTTGGCTAAGCCCCTACCAGTGGCCACCCAATGCAAAATAAAGGAATTAGTGTTACCTACAACCTCCATAGAGGACTTCATCAACACAGCCACACGTTTGGAGCAGATAAGGCACCAGTATGGAGCAACTTCTTCCCAACCAACATATGGTACAGAAATGGAGGATCCAGTGATCCAGCTAAGGAAGGAGCCGGAGGGCTTAAAAAGGAATAAGCCCTACAAAGAGGAGGAGACTGCTGGGGCTCAGTTGAGGAGGGAGATTGAAGCACTAAAGCTCCAAAAGGAGGAGGAGGCCCAAGCAGAGGAATTGGCTCAGCTGCGACAGGAGCTGCAAGAACTCAAAGGGAGTGGCATCAAGAGTGGACTTTGGTGTTCCATGTGCAGCAAACAAGGTCACATAGTAAGTGAATGTCCTCTGTTAAGTGTGACTTGTCAATTATGCAGGAAAGTTGGCCATGAGGCCCATGAATGCCAATCAAGGGGAATGCCTACAACGACATACTAGACACAAGGAGGACCCCCAACACCAGCAAATGTGATGGCTGCTGCGCCAAATCAAGGTACCAACTATAACCCTAGACAGAGGAATAACTTTGGAAATGGGTCTAGGAGGCCAATCATCTGTTTCAGATGTGGAGAATGCGGGAACTATCAAAGTTGGTGCACCCTACTAGAAAATGCCCCTCCTTGCAGGAACTGCCATGAGGCAAGAGACCATTATACCAATTGTTGTCCTAAGAATCAAGCCTCTTCATCCGGGCCCGATATTCAGATGATTTCTGTGCACAAAGAAGAAGTGTGTGATGGAGTCAATGAGCCATCACCATCTACCAGGGTGGTGCAATTAGAAGAAATAGAATCTTTGACTGTGCAGACCAGAAGCAATGGGAAGGTTCAAGCAGACATAGGACAAGGATCAAAGATTAAGGAATGGAATCAAGACAGAGAACCATATGAAGATAAAGCCACCACAGGTGCAGATACAAGGCAAAAAGGAGATCTCATATGCACCAGTGATGCCATTGGGAATGCCTTCAATAGGGCTCATGAGGAGTTTGATAAGTCAACTGGAGCCCATGCTCTCAAGGAATCAGAGGCTTCGAAACTACTCAAGACCATGAAAAAGGAGGTTAGTATTTTTGATTTAATAAAGATGGATGGGAAATTCCGGTCAGAGTTATTGCAGATAATGATGAAGCTTCCACTACAAGTTTGGTGGCAAAGACTGCTGTTTTACATAAAGGAACAATTGTAGGGGAAGCACCCCTTACAGATTATAAAAGTCCTCGGCTGACAGTATCTATCAAAGGTCATGAATTTCAAGGAGTGATTGTGGATGGTGGTTCTGGCATTAACTTGATGCCTGGACATACAATGGAAAAGATTGGACTCCACCCTTCAAGGCCTGCAAATTTCACTGTTACTTTGGAAGATCAGAGCAAAGTAAGGCCCTTGGGAGTGATCCCAAAAGTTCCACTTGAAGTACAAGGTAATCTATTCATTCTGGATTTTGTGGTTTTAAGATTGCCCCAGGTTGAAGGAGGATTTCCCCTCTTAATTGGACGACCATGGCTGCGGCATGCAAGTTTCATTCATGATTGGGGCAAGGACACTATGTGGGTACAAAAGAAAGGGCAAGAGCTGACACAGATTCACTTAGAAGAGGGCCCAGATAATCAAGGAAACACTAGCATGATGCAAACAGTTGGCATATGCATGGAACCAGAATCGAAGGATCAACCCCAGATAAATTTCGAGGAAGAAGAGGATATTCTAAATTGGCTCCAAGCAGGCAACTCTTCCTCTTGTTTTGGAATTTTTCTTAATAATTCTTGCACGATTGAAGGTTATGATGAAGATAAGGAGAAAATCCAGGTTGATGGATTGGGAGAGCCCATCACAGACCACAGAAGGGGCAGGAAGACACCCCTCAAATACAACTTGGAGGAGGATATGACAACCACAGATAAGGAGGTTACTAAAGCTAAAGGCAAGGTAAAAGATTCTAGTGAAGAGTGTTCTTTCCTGATTCAAGAAATCCCTACAGGATGGATGCAGGACAAGGAGGAACACATTGAAATCCAAAATACACCTGCTTATGAAGCAATGCACGAAAAACTAGTAGAAGAAGACAAGGAAGAAGATGAGCACGAAGATAATATGGTAGAGAGAAATCCTGTCAAAGAAATACAATTAGGCACTCAAGACAATAATCGGCCAGTTTTGGTGGCCACTTGGTTGTGGAGCCACCCAGGGCTCCTTGAAAAGGTAAAATCATTCTTGACCCATTATACAGATGTTTTTGCCTGGCATTATAAAGACTTAGAAGGAGTGCCTGCAACTTATGGAGAGCACAGAATCCCTCTGGTTGATGGAGCCAAACCCATAAGAGGGAAGAGTTATAGACTTAATCCAAAATATGCTGAAGCTATCTATGTGGAAATACAGAAGATGGAGGATGCAGGAATCATCATTCCTGTGGAACACTCAGAGTGGCTCTCACCTATGGTTATAGTACCAAAGAAGAATACTAATAAAATCAGAATTTGCGTTGACTTTAGAGTACTCAACAAGGTGACCATTCCAGATGGTTTCCCAATGCCTTTTGCAGAGCAGGTCATTGAAGAAGTGGCTGGGCATGCATTATATAGCTTTATGGATGGATTTAGTGGCTATAATCAAATATCAATACACCCAGAGGATCGTGAAAAGACTGCTTTTATCACACCTTGGGGAACATATGTGTATTTAAAAATGCCATTTGGGCTCAGAAATGCTCCAGCCACCTTTAACAGAACGGTCAATCTCATTTTTGGCCCCCTATTGCTGGAATCACTTAGAATCTTCATGGATGACTTCTCTTCGTTTTCAGGTTCTCACAAAGAAACTCCTCTAGATTGTTTGGACCATCACTTGAGGCAGCTGCAGAATGTTTTCAAGAGATGCAGGGAGACTAAGCTAAAGCTCAATCCAAACAAATGTCATTTCCTTGTGACAGAAGGAACTCTCTTATGGCATGTGGTGTCGGCTAAAGGTATGGCCCCGGATCCTGACAAAATCATTTCTGTATTAAAGTTGCCTAAACCTAAATCTCCTAAAGAGATTCAAAGTGCACTTTGACACCTGCACTTTAGCACTTTGACTCTGCACCTGTTGACTTTGACCTTGACCTTGTTGACTTTGACCAGTTGACTTTGACCTTTCGAATTTGACTATAGTTGACTTTGACCAACATGACTTTTATAGGCTCAACACTCTCTCTCTCTCTCTCTCATTTCCTCAGCCCAACATTTTTTCTTTATAGATTCATCCATATTCTTTTTGTGTGCCCTTTTGAGTTCTCTCTCTCTCTCTCTCTCTCTCTCTCTCTCTCTCTCTCTCTCTCTCTCTCTCTCTCTCTCTCTCTCTCTCTCTCTCTCTCTCTCTCTCTCTCTCTCTCTCTCTCTCTCTCTCTCTCTCTCTCTCTCTCTCTCTCTCTCTCTCTCTCTCTCTCTCTCCCTCTCCCTCTCCCTCTCCCTCTCCCTCTCCCTCTCCCTCTCCCTCTCCCTCTCCCTCTCCCTCTCCCTCTCCCTCTCCCTCTCCCTCTCCCTCTCCCTCTCCCTCTCCCTCTCCCTCTCCCTCTCCCTCTCCCTCTCCCTCTCCCTCTCCCTCTCCCTCTCCCTCTCCCTCTCCCTCTCCCTCTCCCTCTCCCTCTCCCTCTCCCTCTCCCTCTCCCTCTCTCTCTCTCTCTCTCTCTCTCTCTCTCTCTCTCTCTCTCTCTCTCTCTCTCTCTCTCTCTCTCTCTCTCTCTCTCTCTCTCTCTCTCTTTTGTAGTAATTCTAAAGGAGTGATGAGTATTTTGAAAGGTTGTGGATTGATCTCTCAAACGCGGTGAAAATGTACATGGCCACTCACAATTGTATATTTTGCATGGTCCTTTTATTTTATTCTTTTCCTTTTTTGGAAGTATAAAAAATTCACCATTAGGTGGTAAGTTTCAATATGAATATGTCATGTTATTAATAAAGTACAAAAGAGATGAACAAGGAAGGAATATTAGAACAAGAGAATTTTATTAAGCAAACACTATCAAGATTCAAAAAGGACTTTATGCTGACATTTGAGGATGGGAATTTGGATCTTTCACCTCAAACTTGTAAGGCATTCGATGTCAAGTGACTATCATGAAGAGATATACAGTAAAATTGAGGATCTCACTTCTCATTAATGATGGCTCAACATTTGCAATCCACAATCATGATCATTCAATACATACAAACTCACACTAGAGTCTAGCAGTAATCCACTTCTAAGCAACAAAGGTCAACATGTTCAACTCAGTTTCCACTATGCATTTGGAGATAGAAATGTACAAATATGTTTCACTCATTCACATCCATGTCTTTCAAAAGCATTCGCTCTTTGTAAATATAAAATATATTTTTTTCTAAATTGCACAAAGAGATTACTGATGTTGATTTTTAAAAAATTTGGACAAAAAAACTTGTAAAATGCTAAATTCACACGGATATTGGTGGTGCCCTAGCACGATAGTTATTCCTGTAGTTGGCATGTGATCTTGCATATTGATAATATGCTTTCAAGGTATTTTAAAGGTGGCTCAAATGTATCTAAGATATGATTAGAATTGGCAAGTGTCTATGCTTAGGTAGAGGGAATGCATCCATTATGGGTTACATAGATTCTGATTATGCTGGTTGTGTAGACAATTTTAAGTCTACATCTGGGTACATTTTTCATTTTTTGGGAGGTGCTATCTCTTAGAGATCTCATGTTCCAAGAATGTACAAATTGTCTCCACCACAGAAGCAAAGTATGTTGCAGCAAGTGATGAAGCATTGTGGCTTTCTCGTCTTGCTTGTGTTTTGGGTCTACCTCAACATGTTCCTGGTTTGCTTAGTGATAGTCAGAGTGCCATTGCTTTGGCTAAGAATCCGGTCTATCATGCAAATTCGAGGCACATTGAGGTGATGTATCACTTCATTAGAGATTGCTTAGCCACTGAGTGCATTATTCTTCAGAAGGTTTATACTCAAGATAACGTTGTAGATTCTTTGACTATAGCTCTACCACAAGATAGTTTTTGGCATTCTTGTCACTTACTGGGGGTTACTTGATTCATGGTCTTACAGAGTCACTTGTATATTGTGTACATGCCCATCAAGTGGGAGTTATAGTTTGTACACTTACACTCAGGTATTCTTTATCATTCTTCATTTTTTTCCCATAGTCACTTTAGCCATATTGGCCTTTACTGGGAGATTGTTACTCTTAGTGTCCATGTGAAAGGCCAAATGGCCATTACACACTTTTGTATATGTTTTTTAATAAAACATATAGTGGCATGGTCAGCCATAGACTATATGTTCGACCACATTTTGTAACACCTAAGAAGTCTATGTTTGTGCTTCCTATGTACTATGTTTTTCTCCATATTCTGCAACCTCTGTTCGGAGTACCGTGTGCGGCACTTAGAGCTTAGTTTTCTACTCCGAATATATTATCATGGAGCTCTAAGAAGGAGAGTGCACTCTCGTGCATCGCCAATAAAATACTTCACTAGAGCATAGAGAAAAATGAAGTTATCAACATTGATGTGTTGGATGAGGTACGCTCTCTATAACCATTATCAATCTATGATAGGGAAATATAGTCATGAGCTTCGATTGGACATACATGAAGAGTCACCACATGTGTTACCAACAATCTTATTCTTTTTGCACAAAGGAAATTCTTTGATAAAGAGGAGAGAGATGCAAATAAAGTGCAAGGAAATTTGAGGCAATAGAGTGTAGATAGCAAGCTAGCAAGGTAGCCTCAAAAATCAAGAGTTCCTATCAATACTTGCAAGCCTTTGTATATATAACCCATCAATGAATCATTTCTTATTGTTTGCATAGTTACCATTCGGATTTTCATTATCATTTGGTGGGTCTTGTAATTTTTTGCCTATAGTTCATTTCTCTAAATATTTATAAATTAAGCATCCATGATTTGCAAAATTCAAATTACTTCATAGGCTTCTTATGATTTGATGTCCTTATGTCTCTGCGGACCTTATGACTTCATCTTGATTCAATTTTCGTATACATGTATTCATCTTGTTTTGGAGTATTCAATCATTGGTTCTCATAATTAAAACAATTGCTTTTAGAAGCTTGTTAGACGGCCGCCGAAAAAGGACAAATGTACTATGACAGACGTCTTAAATGTAAAAGAACCTTTTTGAAATGCGCGTGTAACTAAAGATTCGCGCACCCTTGTAACAAATCTTCTATATAAGGCAATGAGAAAAGAGTGGTAGAGAGCCCGTTTTGGGGGAATTGTGAGCATACTGTTTGAATCTGTGTGTGATGTGTCGATGAGAAGATTGAGCTCTGTTTTGTTCTGTTCGGATCTGTCTATTCGACTATTCTCCCTGTAGTGCAGAGTTACGACTCGGTAGTATTGTGTTGCGAATCTGTTTGGTGATAGTTATATGCGGTTTTGGATTTTATCACGGAATAAGTGTTCTTTATCAGTTTTCTATTGAACAAGGGACTGTGTAAGGCCGAAGCGAACTATTTGCGTGTTAGCATTTTTTGTTAAGTAACCAGGTTCGATACAATAGTCTGCGTTCACTGTTGATTCCGATCACAGGAAGGACTCGTATCGGTAATGGTCTGAACGCCAGTGGAAACAATGATAAGTTTGTGACGAGTCGATTGTTGGTAGGAACTTGTTGCTTGAGTTTGGCATACGGTAAGTTTGCATACCTTAGAGTATAGCTGTCTGTTGTGTTATTGTTCGGTATACCTATCTGTCACGAAGAAGTGCATATTGAGTGGCATTCGGTTAATGAAGTTGAGTATTCTATTAGTTATAAGTCAGAACCGGACTACTGCTCTGTTGCTATAGCAGGTCCAGTTCGGAAGTTCTAAGTCCCAGAATGCCGAATAGTTATGAGTGTTCAGAGTCAAGTACTGAGCTAAGACGTGATAGAGCATTTATGATTGTGTAAGAAGTTGGGAAAATAGTACAGGGCCTCTGTCTAATAGACCCCTACCACTCCCAAGAACCCACGTGGCTAAGAGGTAGCTTAATATTAGTTATCTCGGTATTGCCAATTGATTTACCTGAACATGGAAGAGTAAAGATTGAAGGGTTCGGGAACGTCCGACTTTTGAAAGTATTTTGAGTCTGAAGTCAGAAGTTTAACGACTAACATTTGGCGCCGTCTGTGGGAAAGTGGCATCAGATTGCCAGTTATTTGTGGGAAAGTGGCATCAGATTGCCAGTTATTTGTGGGAAGGTGGCATTAGAGTGCCAGCTGTTTGTCAGAATCAAACATCCCATTTATCGTTCGATTGACTGACAGTAACAACAGAGCCAGATTGTTGCAAACTGCTCAGATAGTGTTACTGTGCAATGATACATGCCAGTTACTCGGTCTGGCGAAACGTATCCTAAGAACCATAAGGCTGGAGCACGTAAAGTGCTAAAGACAACCCTAGGAGAAGAAGGTATAACGCGGTCTGACCCAGTGGTCAAGCAAGATTTAGAATTAATTCCGGTCATATTCCGGTGGAACGATCAACGCCTTTGGTACATTCTGGTGCTACGGCTACCCAGCCTATCAAAGATATAGTAATTCCAGAATCTACCAAGACGCCGTTGGAAACTAGTTTAACAATCTTGGATAAAGATTCAGAGTTATCTACGATCAGAAACACTCTAGGAAAAGAAATCGGTAAAAGCGGAAAAACACTGCATTCTGGCACAATTTCGGTTCATTCCGATGATATTCCGGTGATAGAATCACCAACTGCCGGTGAAGGCTTAGCAATTTTTTGCGGAATCCTCAGCCCAACCATCGTGCTTGGAAGAAAGATTTCGGATATTGGACATCCAGAAGGAAGGAAAGCTGTTCGAAGCAGAGATCCGAAGCATCCTAAGTAAAAACAACACACCGGAAGGCACACCATCCGGCGATACAAATTCCGATAGTTCAACCAATCAACCTTGAGATACAGAAGGAAGGCCTAATACACTCACAATGAACGGACATCAACAACAACAACAGTTATGTCAACCAAGGCCGCCTCCAACAGGAGTAACATACACGAAATTCGGTGGATTCTTAGGAGATGATCCGGATGCTCACGTATGCACTTTCGAGATAAGTTATGTAGTTCTTAACCATCCACCGGATCAGGAGTATAAGGCCATTGTTTTTCAATCTACACTGGTCAATGAAGCAGCCAGATGGCTTACGAAATACGATATTAATCATTTCGGTACCTATGACGTAGTACCAGACGCTTTTCTGCAACGATTCAGGCTAAAGAAGAATCCCGCCGAAATCTTTGATTATTTACAAAACAATCGTCAGAAGGCAAATCAGACTGTCCAGGAGTATGCTACACTTTTTAGAACACACTTGCGGTAGATACAACAGGCCCACGCTAACTTACCTGATGATGTCATCACTCAATGGTTCATCAATGGCTTAACCCCACAACTGAAGCAGATCATGATCATAAGATGTGTCGGAACTATGACGCTGGATGCAGTCATTGCAATGGCTCTGCAACTGGAATCCAAAGTCGGTGGATTTACAGAAGACCTGGAGTGGTTAAAAACAAACAAAAATATGGCTGAAGATATAACCAGGCAAGTATACTGCATCACATGCAAAAATTCAGGTCATACTAGTGCCAATTGTGCACTAAATCAAACGTTCTGCGCTATCTACAACACTGCCAGACACACCACCGGAAACTGTGTCTACAACGCCAGAGTACAGGGAACAGCAACGGTCAATGCAGTTATTCAAGAACGTGGACAGCCAGCGAATCACTATATACCTCCGCAACTGAGAAACAATCAACCGCAAGGATATCGGAACTACCGAGGACAGAGGAACAACAATCATAACGCAAACCGCTGGCAGAACGGACCACCACCGGAAAATCCCAATTTACCACCACCACGCTGTCATTTTTGTGGTGAATTTGGACACATTAGAAGATTTTGCAAAGATGCAGCTGAGTATGATCAAAGGAAGAAGGAACGACAAAACCGAATGGCCAACATGGTACAAATCACACCAGTAGAAACACAGACTGCTACAGTCCAGACCCGATCCGGTAAACAACTGCAGTCGGCAGCAGAAATATTCGAACCGGGGATACAAGAACAATATAGGATGTATAACAAGGCTAGTCACTAGACCGCAACAGAACCACCAGTGTTCCCAGAACCTATTCCGGTGACCCAGGCTTCGTCGACAAAGGAAGGAACACAACAAAAGGAAGCAGCAGCGGAGCCATCATCAGCAGTAGACATGCCAGCAGATACTTCTGCATCGGCAGAGACCTCAAGTTCAAAGGAGCAGGACAACCAATCTCAACAGGCCTGGGAAATTTTATCCAAGGCATCTATCACCCTGCCTCTAGGCCAACTTCTGGCACTAGTACCTGGGATTCGACAACAGTTCCAGCAACAGTTCAGTCCGGTGCCTTCTTGTATTCCGGTGATAGCAGCAGTTCAACCGGAACCTGACTCTACGGTTGATCATTCAGTTCCCTTGATTACAGTATGGTATAAGAATCATAAGATTACGCATGTATTAATTGATGGAGGCTCTGGTGTAAACATTGCGACTGCGGCATTATGCAAAAGGTTAGGATGGACCAAAATCGAACCAGTTCAATTTTTTGTCAGAATGGCAGATCAATCTAGAGTCCATCCCGTAGGACTTGTGCGGAATGTACCCATTACTTTACAAGGTACGACCTTCAAAATGACCTTTGTTATACTAGATCTACCGGAATCCACTTTCGATTACAACCTTCTTTTCGGCCGACCTTGGCTGAAGCATGCGAAGGTAATACAGGACTGGTCTGCACAAGAGCTTACGTTCAAAGATGCCAATCGTAGATATGTGGTAAAATTAGATGCTATACAACCTTGTGAACTTCACGCCAGACCATATTTTGCTGAACCAGTCCACATGTTAGATGGACTTACAGATGATGAAGAAGAGGAATTTCTGAAGAATAACGCTGATTTAATGTCCTTAGGGACTGTTGATCTACAGTCGTTATAGATAACTGGAACACTTCAGTTTGTACAATTGTACCTATCACCGAAAAAGCTAAGCAGGAAGATACTGTCTCAACACATGACGATGAATCACAACCACTGTTCAAGTCAACAGACGATACAGAGAAACCTCAACAGTTTTATGTCCCCGAAGACCAGTTGACCACGTACAATCTAGGAGACGAAGAGCATCTGCGACCTGTAAAGATAAGGCAAAACTTACCAGAAACATTTAAAGCTGATTTGATTCGACTACTTCACGAATTCTCAGACGTCTTTGCATGGGATTACAAAGATATGAAAGGATGAGATCTGCGCATCTATCAGCATAGAGTCATGTTGAAGCCTGAAGCTAAACCGAACAAACAGCCCAGCTACCGGATGAATCCCAATTATGCATCACAGGTAAAAGCCGAACTTGATAGATTATTAAAAGTCGGATTCATCGTACCAGTAGAACATGCTGAATGGATTTCACCAATTGTGATCGTGCCAAAGAAAAATAAGCAACTACGAATCTGTGTAGACTACCGGAAATTAAACGCAGCAGCAGTACCAGATCCTTTCCCGATCCCCTTTCTGGATACCATGCTTGATAGGGTAGCAGGTCATGAAATGTATTCATTCTTAGACGGATAGAGCGGTTACAATCAGGTTAGAATGGCCGAAGAGGATATACCAAAAACTGCATTCATTACCAACTGGGGTGTCTTTGCTTGCACCGTAATGTGGTTTGGATTGAGAAATGCACCAAGCACATTTCAGCGATGTATGCAAGAGATTTTCTCTCCTTATCTCACTTCATTTATGCAAGTATATCTCGATGACTTCTCGATTTTTGGTAAGATGATGGCACATCTGCTTCATCTACGATGCTGTGTTCAAAAGTGCCGAGAGTACAGCCTCTGTCTTAACCCAAACAAATCTGTGTTTGCGGTTTCGTGTGGCAAACTACTTGGTCATTGTATCTGCACAAGGTATCGGAGTAGATCCAGATAAGATTTTGGCAATTTTAGAAGCCCCGGTACCCACCACTCAAAAAGAAGTAATGCGTTTTATGGGTCAAGTACGGTGGCACGGCAGACAGTTACGGTGGCTTGCTCATCTTGCTGTACCACTGAACAGGCTAATCACAAAAACTCCCCGACAGTTCGAATGGACTCAAGAATGCCAAACTACATTTGATCGACTCAAGTATTTATTGACGCAGGCCCTAATCTTACAACCACCAGACTGGGACAATCCGTTCCATGTTTTTGTCGACGCTTCAGATATTGCGATTGGCAGTATTCTGATGTAGCAAATACATAAGTGGTTTCGCCCCGTTTATTATGCCAGCAGAAGGCTTGCACCTGCAGAGAATAACTATTCTGCCACCGAAAGAGAATGTCTAGGATTAATTTACTCCATCAAAAAGTTCAGACATTATCTACTAGGCCGGAAATTCACCTTCCATGTGGATCATGCTGCCCTCGTCTATCTAGTAAGACAGCAACATTTAGGTGGACGATTAGCACGATGGGTGCTACTCTTGCAGGAATTCGACTATGAAGTCATCCACCGACCCGGAAATGCACATGCCTTAGCAGATTTCTTATCTCGCCTAGATTCCGGTGAAGCTCCGATAGGCATAGATGACATGACTCCAGTGATCTATAGTTCTGAACCACTACATGGTGAGACTGTCGAATCACAAGCACCACCTACATATTATGATCAGATTCTAACTTTTCTCACCGAAGGATGCTTTCCATCCCAGACAGCCAAGGCAGTCCGAAGGAAAATTGCAGTCTTTAGCCGCCGATTCCGGTTAGTTGCTGGAGAACTATATTATGTAGATCACACCGGAATCCTACTTCGTTGTGTTCCTCCGCATGAAATTAACTCAATCATCACGATGGCTCACTCGACCCCTACTGGTGTCACTTTGCCACAGATTTGACTCACCGGAAAATTCTGCAAGGAGGTCTCTAGTGGCCAACGATATACAGAGATGTGGCCCAATTTGTCAAACACTGCGATAACTGTCAAAGGTCTGGACAACCGCTGCAACGACACTTCTTTCCCTTGCAGCCAGTCATGCCATTAGAACCATTTCAGAAATGGGGATTAGATTTTATCGGTCCGATCACACCTCCAGCAGTCTTCAGTAACAACAGATACATACTAACCTATACAAACTACGCAACGAGATGGGTAGAAGCTTGGTCTTTACGGTCTGCTACAGCGGTTGCAGTAGCAAAATGTCTGCTGAATGATGTCTTTCCACGTTTTGGCTTACCACTGGAAATTGTCTCAGATCAAGGCACTCATTTTGTAAACAATTTAATGAAGGCACTTACACATTCGTTCCAGGTCACACATAAATTTAGTTCTCCTTATTATCCTCGTGCCAATGGTTTGGCCGAAAGTACAAACAAATCTCTGTTGAATATCCTCCGGAAACTGATCATGGAAGCACCAGAAAGATGGGATCAACTACTACCTGCAGTATTATGGGCATACCGAACTACCTATAAGGTAACAACAGGATTGACACCTTTCAAACTAGCTTATGGCTTAGAAGCAATAGCACCCATGGAAGTAGTCATCCCAAGTCTGCGTGTAGCAATCACTCAGAAGATGCTACCGGAAGATTTGCTGACAGCACGAATGGACGCACTTAGAGAACTTGATGAGCACCGATGGCTCAGCTTTTTAACCATGCGCGAAGTACCACTAAGGCAAGCCAAGACACACGATCGATATTTGAAGACTCCAATCTTTTCGGTAGGTCAGTTTGTACTCTTCTATAACGCAAAGTCGGATAGAGCAACAGGAAAGTTCAAACTACAATGGTTTGGCTCTTTCAAGATCTCAGAACAAATCGGTCCGGCAACTTTTCGGTTGATTACATTGACCGGAAATCCACTTCCAAAAGTAATCAATGGGTCGAAGTTGCGGTCGTATCATCACGCTACTAGTCCGCATTAAATTATTCGGTGGTGGGCCGCGTTTTGTGTAATCTTTTTCTTTTTTCTTTCTCCCTTTTTATAAATAGCCGTGTTTTGTAAAATCTTTATGTTACCAGCCGCCCCCTTACCAGTCACTCAAGCACGCATGCCAGCATGCAAACAATATCATTCCCGCACCGCACAATGATACCCACCCCCTTTCCCTCCCCACCATGTTGTTCCTACTTAACCCTTTCGGCAACGCCAAAAATCACTACTGTGTTGTGTGTTAGTGTTCTGTGCGACCTCTTGCGTTCTGTATTCGTGTTCATCGTTTGTATCAGCAAACGCCATGGAAGCGATAGCCAATTATGCTGCCTTCCGTGATGGTATCCCTACCGAGGTAGGTGAATACCTGCGTTGCAGAGGGTTGGCCAACTTCGCTGAGTTGCCTTGGCACTCAGTGGAAGCCCATCCCTTCTTCGCGCAAATCATCCCTGCCATTGCCCAGTCCCCCGCCACCGAACGCCAATGGGTCTTCCCCTCGCTACCTTTGCGAACCGTCATCACCTTCCAAGCATTCTCTGAAGCCTTCCACCTTTCCCCGCAAGGCCGAGAAAATGGCCCTAGTATCCCCCTCGCCCGCATGACCAAACTGTTCCCCCGATCTTCGTCCAACGAATACGCCATTCTCTGCCGCACCGAACCCGAAAGATCTGCTCTGCAATTTCTAGCCGCCATCCTCAACCTTCAGAAACGAACCTACGGTATCTCCCGCCCCTTCTATTCCGCCTTAGATTTAGCTACCCGAGAACCCATGAACTTCGCCTCGTACTTTTTCCATAGAATTCATAAAGAGTGTGTAGCTATAGTGAAGCAAGTCAAAAAGGGAACCACCCCGCGCTCTCGCCTTCCCCATATCATATCATTCCTCTTCCCAGCCATCCTTCCCGCACAACCACCACCCCAAGGACCGGTTCTAAGGCATGAAGAATCAATACAACCACTCGAAGACGATGAAGAAGAAGACGAAGAAATAAACCAGTTATTCCGCCACAAAAGAATCAGAATCAGCTCATCAGAAAGTGAGGCACAAGGTTCTGTCGGAAAAGACAAAGATGCTGAAGACGCGGAGCAAGAGACCTTCCATGATACAGCCACCTCAATGCACAATGAATCATCGACAGACCAACAAGACCAACAGAATTGAACTGAAACAGAAACGGTTTCAATCGAAGAAGACTCAGAGCAACAGAAAGACGAGCAGCAATCCGCTAGGGATGCACTAAACACACTTCTGAAGGCCGTCGAATCCACAACCGACAACAATGCAGATGAACAACAACCAAGCAATCAGGTAACAAACACTGACTCTGCCATTCCCAGACCTCCACCAGTCAACCCCATTCCCACACCAGATTCGGAATCCTCTTCATCCTCCCTCAATTATTCACCCCTGACATCCCCCCAAATCCACACCCAAACCTCTGCGCAACCACAACACCCACTTCTCCTTCCCTTCGTTCCGGTCTTCTCCGAGCTTGCTGCCATGGGACAAATGCTTATTTCCCTTTCTCAGCAACTTCCAGTGCAGCTTAGCGATGTCACAAATACGATTCGTCAAGACCTGCAGCACAAGGTCGACCTACTGGAAGCTGACATCATCCCTCTTCAAGAAGAAATCGATGCCGTAAAAGCAGAGAATCATCAATTACAGACACAATTAGCAGATCTCCAAAGCCAAGTTTCGGCACAATAGGCACTGATACAGCAATGGAATGACGCATTGGAGCAACTTGCTGCCAAAGACCAACTATTGAACGCAGCCCAAGAAGAAATCAGGGAACTGAAGATCGCGCTACAGGAAAAGGAAGATATTAGCACATCACTCGAAGAATTGGTAGAAGAAACGAAAGCACAATTGCAGGAGATAATCCAGAAGAATCAAGAACAGCAGCGAGAAGCAAAACAAAATGAAGACGAGCTACGAAGAGCCCAGGAATGCTTGGACGAGGCGAACAATATGCTGAGACACCAATTAGCCAGGGAAGCCAAATACCAAAAGGATTTAGCAAATGCTCGCAGAGAACGAGATGCATACTACAAAACTATCGAATTTCAGAACCAGCAACTCGAGCGACCAGATAACCAGTTGCGAAATCAGAAGGATCGAGTCACTGATATGCAGAATAAAGTCACCGAAATAAAGACATCCCGGGACGCTGCATTATCCAATGAGTTTTATTTACAAGAGACCTTCTTATAGACCCAGGCCAAAATTCTGTTAACCCAAGCCATAGCTCTTAGCTCCGTTAGAACGGACGCTCAGTTATTAGAACCGACTACTCTAGTTCAGATGATAGAAACCATTAAAAAGAAAATTACCCGAACGTTTAGGCTCGCCCGAAGCATGTATTTAGAAGGTCTCGTAGCAGAACCATAGGAACCTGCAGGTTTGAGTCCACCGTGCGTGCCAGTGTTAGACGGCCGCCGAAAAAGGACAAATGTACTATGACAGACGTCTTAAATATAAAAGAACCTTTTTGAAATGCGCGTGTAACTAAAGATTCGCGCACCCTTGTAACAAATCTTCTATATAAGGCAATGAGAAAAGAGTGGTAGAGAGCCCGTTTTGGGGGAATTGTGAGCATACTATTTGAATCTCTGTGTGATGTGTCGATGAGAAGATTGAGCTCTGTTCTGTTCTGTTCGGATCTGTCTATCCGACTATTCTCCCTGTTCATGATTATGCAATTGTGAGTGACTGCTAGACATTAAATGTTTTAAGATTTTGAGCTTCTTCATGCATGTAAACTTGAATATTTAGTAGGGACCCATATATTTTCTAATCCAAGTTTCATCTCAAATTTCTTTTCTCATACACCTTTGTTGTACCACACTCCCCCCCCCTCCCCATAATGGATTCTTTACTTGATCCCTGAAGCGAAGGTGAGTTAATGTACCTCATTATGATTTTATGCTATTTATACTTCGTTAGGGATCTTACATTCTGAGAATCTATCTCAACTATTGAAGTGTTATGGAAGCTTGTGGAGTGTGACTCAAATAACTCCAATGATTCTCACTTACTTAGATCTTCAATAAGATCACCCTATGTGGCAATGGCGACTAGTGATTCACATAGTTCCACCAACTCTGTTTTACTTAAGTTTTTAGCAAGTAGTG